>JAAIXI010000220.1:3946018-4546018 GCA_013403645.1 Heliconius nattereri | reverse complement strand
TGTTCTTTTGTTTATAGCTTCACGCTGTATCCCGCACATAGCAAGATAAGCAGAGGGAACATAGAAACCTGTTGTTATATTCCCACTAAGACACTTCCGTTTCTCACTTTCCGTCGAATTCTGGAGGCATTGCGTGTTGAGTAACGGAACTCAACGCCACTGCGCCACAGTAGAACTTAATTACTAGTTCGATTAATAAATATGTTTTTATAGTATTCAGCCATCGACGAAGGCTTGGCTTGGAAGACGTGGCTATGTAACCTGCCTCGACCTATTACTATTACTTATTACTATTTGGCCACGCAGTCCAAACTGGTGGCAAAAGTTAGTCTTCATATTAAATAGAAATCCATCACAAAACCTTTATACATTATTGATAGAATATTTTCAAATATTTCATGAAAAATTCAAGAATATTTCAAAAGCTTTGAGCATCAGACTCTTTTGCATCAAAATGGACCAGTCTCTCGTATATACATTATACATCTGACTTCACTTGAAACTCTGTACAATGTATTGCAAATCAACTATAAGGAGTCTTTCTTCTTTTTTCAGGTCCACGGTATATTCCACTTATAGTACAGTAAGTACCTACCTAGTATGGAACCTAATGTTAAGATACTCCGTTCCTCTCTTTCCACCTAATCCTCGAAAATTATGCTATTTCTTACTTATAAAATGGTGTTGTTTGATTCCATCCTTATAGCCCAAGATCCCAGGGCCCCCAGACCAATATCATTTAACTATTTTTTTTATGATTATTAGTCTTATGTGTCTAATTAAGATGATCTAATTAACTTGAAAGTGGTTCCTTTTCAGAGATCTACTAAAGGGGATACAGAGTGAAGTAATGGTTTTAAATTTTATATTTTAAAAGAAATTTTAATAATGTAGATTATATGAAGCAAACATATAAAAATAAGTACATTTCCTACTGAAACAAACGATTAAGGTAAGATACCTCTCAATAAATAACTATAGAGATGACATAATTTATACCTCCAGTAACAATGTCAGCGTCGCAATTCTGGATTGCGCATTGATTCTGTTCAGTAAGCTCTGTGGTAATTTATTACACTTAGAACTACGACTACAAGTTCTGTTACCAGATAAATGTATAGGGAACTATTAAATCATACTTTTTTAGGAACGAATATTTTTTTAATAAGACTAAAAGACTAAACATAATATCTTATTTAAGGCAAGACGTTGCACGAGACGTTGCACATGAGTTTGTGACTGAAAACACGACAGAGTGTGGGATCGATTTCCACTCGAGGCAAAGCGCGGCGTTGCTGGTTGAAACTTCAGTTTTTATTAATACGAAAGCAATTTAGATGAGAAAATAAATATATTTGTATAAGCGGGCGAAGCCTTCTGTGTGTCACTAGTTTTAAATATAGATATATTAATTTGTATTGGAATCTAAGCCACAGTACACAGACATCGTGTACACAGTAAAACATTTCCCATTTTATACAATATTCAATATTATTGATAGAAACACATGTTTACCCCGACAGGGCATCTCTTGATGGATGGGCTGGCATTAGGCCGTTGCTGAACTATTAAATCACTCAAATTGCTTAATAGCTGACAGAACAACTGGTTATAGATTCGAATCGGGCTGTAAATCAGTGATTCAGTTGTAGAGGCTGTTAGTGGAATTATAAGTACTTTTAGTATTTTTTTCTTTGAGAGTTGAGTTCCGCTGAAAGTGGATAACGANGCCATGTCTGCATTAAGCAAACTCACTTTGGGTGACGTTTTCTTAAAACAACAAACTTTGCAAGCCGTTGCTTAGCAACGCGTAGCGACCATTGTTATTAACATGGCGGAATAAATTGCATGTCAAATTAATTATTTTAATATATTGGTATATATCGAAAATATTACAAATATGAGGGGAAAAAAAGTATCCTATGTTCATCCCGGTACCCTCAAGTATCTTGTATCTACCCTCTATATGAGTATTTTATCACAATTAAATTAGCGGTTTGGGCCTCATTGCGTAAAAGACAGACAGACAGACAGACAGACAGACAGACAGACAGACAGACAGACAGAGTTACTTTCGAATTTATAATATAGGTATGGATTATTGATAGAAACACATGTTTACCCCGACAGGGCATCTCTTGATGGATGGGCTGGCATTAGGCCGTTCCTGAACTATTAAATCACTCAAATTGCTTAATAGCTGACAGAACAACTGGTTATAGATTCGAATCGGGCTGTAAATCAGTGATTCAGTTGTAGAGGCTGTTAGTGGAATTATAAGTACTTTTAGTATTTTTTTCTTTGAGAGTTGAGTTCCGCTGAAAGTGGATAACGAAAGTATCTTAATGGGAACGGAGTGTCTTAACGCTAGGTTAGTAGATTCTCTCTACCTACCGCGCTATATGTGGGATGCAGCGTGAAGCTAAAAACACATCATTTCAAAGTATTATTCCACAGTCCACACATGGAAAGCCAAACAGAATTATAGAGAACCCATATAAAAATAAACGTAATGAGATTCGAACACAACCTCTTGTAAACCGAACTAGATTCAAAGATTCGAATCCCGCTAGGTTAATAATTTCCCCAGTAGAACTGTATGTATATGAATGTAGCTAGTTAGATTCATTATTTACAAATTTTTAAAAATGAGAATGAGAATTGAATCTACAATCATCGCGTTTGCAGCCGCGCACTTGTCCACGACGGCCTGTAATAACTTCTTCTTGCTGCTTAATAAAATATTAAAGTGTTATTTGTAATTAAAAATTAAGCGTGATATTACGTATTTTGAATAACATTATTAATAATTATGGTAGTTTCATATATTTTTAAAACCTTTCCCCAAACATCTTTAGAAGCTTAACTTCATATGAACATGTAAGCTTTAACAATGAAGGCTTCCTCAAAAATTAATTTTAGATGCTTACGCTTTTGGTTCACATACATATACTTTTCAAATTTTTTTCATATAAATAAAATATGGGGACGTCGTGACTCGAGTCGCAGTGGCACAGCGACTGACAGTAATCGCGATGACTTTGGGCGCCATTCCCACTCAACTTAGGTGGAGTGCGGAGAAAGGAGTTAGTTAAAACAAGGTTTCGTCTTTCTACCCTGCAATGTGCGGGATACAGATAAATTAATTAACCGACTTCAAAAAGAAGGAGGTTATCAATTCGACTGTTTTTTTTTTTTTTTTTTTTTTTTTTTATGTTTGTTACCTCATAACTTTTGACTGGGTGAACCGATTTTGATAATTTTTTTTTTTAATCGAAAGGTGAGGCTTCCCGAATGGTCCCATTTTTTTTTGTCCATGTCTGACTATGGTATCTATGAGAAAATCACATAAGTCTTAAATTTGCATTAGGTATGTGCGCGACAAATAGACGAATAACTCAATGTCGCGCAAACCGATTTTGATGATTCTTTTTTTATTTGAAAGGATATACTTCAAGGATAATTTAGTGAAAGTTTGGTTAGGTTCCGATTATGGGATCCGGTGAAAATTTAGAAAGTTTGTTTTTTTTGGTAAAAAATTGATTATACTGTAATAGTTACAAGCAAAAACTTTTTAAATTGATGTCAGAGGTGAGATTCCTGATCGTTGCATTTCTTTTCAACCAACCTCAAAAAAGAGGATGTTCTCATTTTCAACCAACTTCAAAAAAGGGAGATTCTTCATTCGCCCGAATACATTTTATGTATTTTCTTGTCAATATACCAAAATGTAACTTTGCACAAAAATAATACCTAATTAAATAAAGTTTTACTTAGGACAACCACAACCACTCGTTGACAACCACTACCACCACCATCACCACTCGTTTAAGAAGCATCATTTTAAGATCTACCCATCACTAAAAATCGTAAAATAAATTAATTTTTAACAAAAACAAAAACCGACTTCTAACAACGAACTAAAAAGTGAAAAATAATTATACAAAGATTTTATAATTATGAAGTCGGTGTCAAGCTAATGCTACAACACCTTTACTACAATATCTAATTACTAAGCCTGTTTGTTTTACTTGGCACCGACTTCAAAATTATAAAATCTTTGTATAATTATTTTTCACTTTTTAGTTCGTTGTTAGAAGTCGGTTTATGTTTTTGTTAAAAATTAATTTATTTTACGATTTTTAGTGATGGGTAGATCTTAAAATGATGCTTCTTAAACGAGTGGTGATGGTGGTGGTAGTGGTTGTCAACGAGTGGTTGTGGTTGTCCTAAGTAAAACTTTATTTAATTAGGTATTATTTTTGTGCAAAGTTACATTTTGGTATATTGACAAGAAAATACATAAAATGTATTCGGGCGAATGAAGAATCTCCCTTTTTTGAAGTTGGTTGAAAATGAGAACATCCTCTTTTTTGAGGTTGGTTGAAAAGAAATGCAACGATCAGGAATCTCACCTCTGACATCAATTTAAAAAGTTTTTGCTTGTAACTATTACAGTATAATCAATTTTTTACCAAAAAAAACAAACTTTCTAAATTTTCACCGGATCCCATAATCGGAACCTAACCAAACTTTCACTAAATTATCCTTGAAGTATATCCTTTCAAATAAAAAAAGAATCATCAAAATCGGTTTGCGCGACATTGAGTTATTCGTCTATTTGTCGCGCACATACCTAATGCAAATTTAAGACTTATGTGATTTTCTCATAGATAACATTGTCAGACATGGATAAAAAAAAAATGGGACCATTCGGGAAGCCTCACCTTTCGATCAAAAAAAAAATTATCAAAATCGGTTCACCCAGTCAAAAGTTATGAGGTAACAAACATAAAAAAAAAAAAAAAAAAATAAATACAGTCGAATTGATAACCTCCTTCTTTTTGAAGTCGGTTAAAAAATGGTCGTGAACTTCTATCCCGTCCAAAGTAATGATTATGGGTACTAAAATATTAGAGAAAGTTATTAAAATACAATTACATATGCAGAATATAGAACGAAACTAAATATATAATTTACATTTATTTATTTTTTATTACTTCATTGTGAGAAGACAGAGGGCGACATATACACACACACAAGGAAATTATTTACAGTCTATTAATCTTTTCGAAAACTTGAGCGCAGAGTTTTTAACTTTATTTTCTCGTTATCTAATTTCATAAATAGGGGAAATGCCGGATTACAAAAATAATTTTAAAATTAATTCATCATATCAAGTACTGCGAAGCGCACACAATGTCTTAAATTCGGATCTAAGGCGGACAACGAAGTGTCTTGCCGCCAGATTCTTTCTGCTCGCTTTATTCATAATACAGCTGAAGCTAAAAAAAATTTTACTCCATCTCTAAGCACAATATATAATAGAATAGTCCATAATTGAGAATGACAATATTTTTTATCACAAAAAAAAACTGACTTTAGGCTAATTTCCTTAATTAGTTCAGAAGTTGTTAAAAACGTACCTCAAGGCAGTTGGAATCGAGACAAGCATCTCATTAGAGAAGTTCACTGTACATAGGTTTAAAACTAATTATAATACAAATATAAAATGATATTCAAGTTACTTTTTTGGCCTCAGGTTGTATCCCGCACATAGCAGGGTAGGCAAAGGGAACCTACGAACCTAGTGCCAAGATACTCCGTTCCCATTAAGACACTTTCATTCCCTACCTTCCAGCGAATTCTGGAGTCTGGAGTATATAATCATAGTGACTGACGGAACTCAACACCGCGCTTTTCCTTGTTACCAGAACGAGAAAATGAAAATATATAAATAATTAATTTTCTCGATTGTGAATCGAACCCACGACCTTTTACGTTTACAGTCGCATGTACTGATGCACCACGACTGGTGTCGGCTACGTTGTAATAATATTGTTCAAAACTATATAGAGTATTCATACCAAAATGCAGCTGCGTAAAACGAAACGAGCTAGTAAAATGGCGACTTGGGACCATCCCAAGTCGCCATTTTACTAGCTCGTCATCAATCTCTGCCTTTTCCTTTGCCAACGTATCATTTACGTGACCCTCTTAAATATGTCAAAAACTGACCGGCTATTTCAAAGGCTATAGCAAAAGTAGCGTCATTGTAACGCAGTACCTCAGTATCTGACTCCAGGCGCGACCGTTGTTGGTTCAAATCCCATTCGGCAACATTAATTATTTTCGTTTCCTCGCTCTGGTTGCGATGCATTGAATTAGGCGAATTCGCATGTGTGGATCCTGGAGAAAGTGAAGAAAAGAGTGTCTAGACACTAAATTGTTTTTGCATACGTATATGAGAAAGAAATGTATATGAGAGAGTTTTCGACCTCAAGCCCCAGTGAACCTGTTAACAAAAATTGTTAAGCGTAATGAGCATAACAGTTGAGTATTTACATTATTTGATTATTTTACATATAAATTAAAATTGAAATATTAGTTATTTCAAAAGGATCGTGTTTTCTTTAAATGTATGTAGAAATACATACAACTTTATTTACATGACACTAAAACATAAATAAACAGTTTAAAAAAATATATTTATATAATAACAGCTTTTGAAACTATCCCGAGCTTTTTTAATATACCTAGCAGACAAGTTGAAATTGCAGCTCTGTGCAAATAAATATCCAGCTCTGCAAATATTTAAGTTTAAGATAGAAAAGGTATATAATATTTAAAACTACTAAAAATATTGAAGCCGTGGCTCAGGGGCACAAACGTGCAACTGTAAGCGGTTCTAGTTCGGTTCGGTTCGATTCCCACGCGGAGGAATAAAATACCTAATATCAGCATTGCCTCGTTCTGGTAACCAGGCAAAGTGCGGCGTTGTGTTTCGCCATTCAACATGTAATTTTTCGACAATTCAGATAAAAATAAGGAATAACACTAGGATGTTACTTTCTGTTTATAGCAGGGTAGGCAAAGGAAACCTGCACCAAGAATAGTAAGTTAAACAAACCCAAAGCACCTCCATCTCTACTCTTACATAACAAGAAAACAAAAAATTTATAAAATGTATGGTAGTTTTGGACAGCATTTTTCATCTAAGTTATCATATAAGATTATAGTTATCTCACATTTCTTTTGGGCACGAAATCTAACATTGTGGAAAATGATTTGTGGGAATTGTCATATTTTTCAATTTGTTACTTTAGTAAATGCTTGCTAAAATATTCGCATCTAGAATTGCTGTCTACTTGTACAATTTTTTATTCTATAGGATAACGAAAAGGTAAGGTAAAATAATCTTACAAGATATGACATTTACTTCTTACAATCTTTTATCAATTTATGTCAAACATAATATATATAAATAAAAATAACAAAACATTTAATTTATTTTTTACTATAACATAATGTCAAACTTATAGGATTCTTCTCACAAAAAAACGTGTGAGGTATATCGCAATTTAAATTTAATAGTAGTCCTGAACGGTTTACTCCCCCACAGTAATCGTTGTCATCCACTTCTCCGATTGACCATTTTGCATAACCAGCTGCTTTTAGAGGCTCTCCTAGAATAGATATTGTTAGAATTTATATTAAGTGCCAATGAGACCCGGATGTTCGAGGATATGAATCATCATATCGCGGCTTTATCTCGCGAAGTAATTAATAGAGGAGGGAGTTCGCGTACGGCGCCTCCCTCTAGTTTTGCAACGTTAGCTATCAGAAGACATTGCTATGTAACTCTACCCGATTACACAAAAATATTAGAAAGATCAGGAATGGGATGGCTTNATATATTGTTAGAAACTATTGAAAATATTAAATAAAGTGGGAAAGGTAATGAATTAAAACAAGGCTTCAAATAATTATTAAACAACCAAAGGGAATTATCTAGCAGTCTAATAACAATATCTGGTTCTAAAGAATCCATCGGGCAGAGTGACGTTAGCGATCCTTTTCTTTCGGTCGTCGTTGACAGCCCATAAAAGTGCCAGCCAGTAATTAGAGTCGTTCTTATATAAACTCTATGGTCATTATTTCTAATTATTTCTAACAATATATATATATATATATATATATATTGTTAGAATATATTGAGAATATATTGATATATTGATATATATATATATATCAATATATCATATTGCAGTACATATGGATATGAAGACCAGGTAAAGTGGCAACAAAAGACCGTGGCAAGAAACGCCAGGATTAATGCACGGAGGACGAAGAAGAAGACATCAGTAACATCAATAGGATAGTCTGATTATAAAAGTCCTGTCTGTATAATCTTCTTGTTCTATCGTTACGCTCTTGACGGAGCTGTCATGACTGTCATGTAGTAGTGGATTCAATCGTGACATCTTGATTGTGACATCTTGTATTAACGTCATGATTTTGCCTTTGCCTTCATACCAGAGCAAGGAATACCGAGTAAGTTTCAAAAGAATCGTTGCTTTTGCATTTACAGTCAGACGCTATGCTGCTGTTCCACGACAGCCTCCTAATCTTAATTGTATATTAAATACTCTTAAACACACTAATATGAAATAAATAAACATTACCATGAGAAGTCAACCATTCCCCATGTTCGTTCCAATCACTAAACCCTAAATACGCTTCATCCGCTGGATATGGTCCTATAAACCTAGGAGATGGGATAAGGGAAAATAGGTATTTTATAATGATAGCCTCTATTTTACTATTGATGATGGAGAGATACCCTCCTTCAGCAGAACACGCCATGACTGCACGTGAGTAGACACGAGGCACTGTATGGTATTTGTAGCAGCTACCTGTTCTGTTAGAGAACACATATTCTGAAAAGATTTTTTTTTGGGATAATTTTGGCAAGTCTTCAAATCAATGTTTGCGTTGTTAGAAACGTTGTGTTCATAAATTTAAATAGCCAAAATTTGAGCCGTTATTAGAGCGTTTGACTGTCAACGTGACGGTTGTGGATTCAATTCCCACTCAAAGAATAAAGTATTCTCATGTCCTCACTCTGGTAATGAAAACTCTAAATTTGGGGTACAAAATGGGGAACAGATAATCTTAACACAAAGTTCTCTGCCTATCTCAATATATGCGTAGTAGTTTCCCGATACAGCGTGAAGCAAAAAAAATCCATGACCACCAAGTGGATAAAGGATATATTTACTGTTACTTTTAATCGTAAACTTTCTGTGTATTCTACCTTTATCAAGTGTTCCACATTCTTCCACCAATTCTTCCTCTTCATTTTTCTTGTAACAAACATATGGCCTCGTTTCATTGCAACTCATGTCACCGACAGTGCCTTCAGGCGTCATGTATAAGCAGCTTTCTTCGTTCATATAATTATTTGGCTCATCTATATCCCAATTGATTGGAATTTGTGATAGTGGCACTCCTATTGTTTAAAAGTAAAAAAATAGAGAAGCCGTCCCAGTACAAAGTAATGTAAACGTGACGGTAGGTTCGATTCCTAGTAGGAGAAACGCCACGACTCATGGTACTGGTATGATTTGTTATTGTTTTATAGAAGTATAACGTATATAGGTATAAATTTATATTAAAATATTCCTTAAACTATTACAACTGTGGCTTTACCTTCAATAGAAAAATAATCTCCTTTGGAAAACGTGGCGTGGATACCAATAAATATGTCTCTTCTATTATTTTCGCGAAATGTTATATTTTGTATAGCGTCATGTAAATCTTCACTTAATGGGGAAGCTAAATCTGCGCCTAGAATTAAAATTAGTAATCTATTAAAAATATATTGGAATTGTAGTGGTCCACAAATATCAACAAGTCCTTAGCGTTAGGAAGTTAACAAATATTTTAAAATTACGGACCTAGTAGCTAAAAACCTTCTTCTTCACTATACAGCTGAATTCCAATCGCGAGTTAAGTCGTGGAACTCAACGCCTCGACCAGTCTTACCAAAGCTCGACAATGCACATCTACAGTTAGATTCTAAAATAATTAAATTCCTTGAATGGGAATTAAACCCACATCCGTCGCGTTTTGTGTCAAATATTATTAAAATAGATTTATTGTAAAATTTAACCTTCTAAGTGACATCGTAGTCGGGCGTCGTACCAGGTTGCAGGAATAATGTGAAACTTCAACCAACCATCTATTTGTTCGTTATATCCATAGTCACAACGGAAATTATGTCCCGAAACTAAAATTTCAGAAATAGTATATTGATCAAATATAAGAGGCAAAATACATAATATAAGGAGACAACGACAGATCTAGAGAAAGCAGGAGAGCCCTAAGAAAGGACTTCCCGGTTTAAAGACAGCATCTTTATCTTTTTTCCGTATAGTAAAACGTAGTGTTTGGGAAGTGACTTTAAGTGTCGTTCCGTGAGAAATCTGTATCTATACTTATAATAAATCTGTAGAAAACTCATTTCTGCACATTGAATACTGATATTTAAAAAAAATAGCTAAGAATTCATTTCCAGCATTTTTGGAATTTTTGTCTGTTTGTCTGTTTATGTGAACATGTATCACGTAAAAAGTACACAACAAATTTAAACAACTTTTATATATAAGAATAACAAGTAAATCAGAGTAGGTTTTAGGTTTTATTTCATTGTAATCGCTTCACTCTATCAAAAGATATAAGAATTTAATGTTTTCAAGAAGTTAATATTGGAGATCTATTGACAACAAATAGTAAGTACTAACGAATCCTGATAAGGGATAAAACATATGTCGACAAGTTATTATTGGTCAAGCATTAATTACTTCGGGAGAAGTATTATTAATTTTAAAACTAGCAATATATAGGTTTTGATTATTTGTGCTGAGAAAACGATATGTTTTAACTATGATCGAACGGTGACAGTTTAACTATTAGCACAATAGATGGCGCTCTGGCAAGTTTCTCTGTAAAAAAAAAGAATTTGGAATCGTTTTAATTGCATGACCGTTCATAAAAAAATATATATTTTTTAAGCAAATTTGTTCATAGAAAGCACTATTGAATAAAATAAAAAGAAAATTAAATAGTCTATAAAGGGTACACTATTAAAACATTATGTACTCAAAGTTTTCAAGTTTATGTTTGAGAAAGGACAAACATACGTAACGATATCTATTGACTACATACACATAAGTACTGTAATGAATGTTGATAACGCGTACAACATATTGTTGCGCTATTATTTGCTAAATATTTACTACGTCGGAATGAATATTATTAATTTTAATACATCAAAAAAAGCAAAACATAGTTTACTATTAATATTAATTTATGTTAAGAGAAATTTAATATGAAAACGGTATGTTTTATCAGCTTAACATTAATAGATGGCTCAATAGATTCTGAATCGCGCTGCAATTCTTGGTGAAAGAATGAAGTTTGAAACCTCTTGATTGGAATCACTGTTGATATAAAAATAATTATTAATTAATGATAACGCTACACTCTATCATGACGTGTATTTAAAGATATCAAAAAATGTATATTTGAGAAAATAGAAACAGAATTCTAAACTTAATTACATCGGAAAAGATACTTAGTAATACATAATATTTTCGATTAACATAATTGAATGTTAAGTGTTTTAGTTAATCTACCCATGTAATGAATCTGTAGAGGAGCAATTTCTGTTGAAAATATTAGAAAAAGAAATGCCAGGGTGTTAAATCTATGTAATCTAATTTAAATATTATTATCTGTTTTTCTATTTACATAATCAATTATTCTGTAAAAAGTACAAAAATAATGTACCTATATAACTTTTACACATAAAAATAATGGGTAATTTAGGGTAATATTTACTTTTTTAGTTTAGTTTGTTTAATTGCAATCATTTTACTCTACTAAAATATATATAGTATGTATGTATTTTTATGTATGTATGTTGTGTTTTTATCAGTGTATGTATGTTTATATTTAATAATATCATATTTATTATCACTATTTACACCTTTCTGCTATCCTTTATGTATGTAATAAGTTCTTTGAAATGGTTGCCTGTAAGAAAGCGCTTTTAGTGATAAGGCCCGCCATTGTACTTTTTTATTGTCTTTTTATAAATATTGTTACTTTATTGTTTCTTTGTTTTTTAGTGCAATAAAGTATTATATATCTACATATATAAAAGGACTTGTCCTCACTGACTGAGGTAAGACGCACGCACAGCCGTAACCGCTGTGCGTAGAAACGTGGAATTTGGACAGATGTTTACTTTCATCATCTGGACATCCACTAAGAAGGGATTTTGAAAAGTTTTAACCTTAAAGGGGTGAGATAGGGGTTGAAAGTTTGTATGGAAAAAAAATTAAATCGCCACCGATATTTATAAAATTTGAAATTTAGATTTTTAAAAGTATTTAATTGAACACGTGTTTCATCGTTTTCTAGAATTCTCCCTCTAAGGGTGCAAATAAAGGGTTGAAAGTTTGTATGGAAAAATTCTTAAATCGCCACCGATTTTTATAAAATTTAATATTTAGACTCTTAAAAATATTTAATTGAACATGTGTTTCATGGTTTTCTAGAATTCACCCCCTAAGGGTACAAATAAGGGGTTGAAAGTTTGTATGGAAAAATCTTTAAATCGCAACCGATTTTTATAAAATTTGAAATTTAGACTCTTAAAAATATTTAATCGAACACATGTTTCATGGGTTATTAGAATTCACCCCTAAATACGCAAGCGAAGCTGCGCGCGTCCGCTAGTTATTATATACTCGCCCGGGTGTCCCAAATAGCAGAATAAGTATTAAACACAAAAAATAAAGAATGACTGTTAGGCGGTACGAAGTCCGCCGGGTCAGCTAGTTAAAAATAATTCATCACTTCGAGTGGAAATCAAATCCACAACCGTTGTGTTTACAGTCAGATATCTAACTTAACACTAGGATACCTAGTTGCACTAGGATACACTAGGATACCTAGTTTAACACTAGGATACCTAGTGTTAAGTTTGGGTATAGCTTCAAACTATTTCTTTCCTTCCGTATAAATAGGATGCAGCAGCCGGGCAGACAGACAAAAAAAATTCCGTTTTGCCTTTTGAGGTCCGTATCTCTAAAAATTACTCACCAATATTTAAGAAAATAATAACAAATAATATAAATAAAACACGCGCCATAGTAGAATATGAAAGGAATACTAGTTTTTATTTTGCATATTTTATATCTCCAACAATAGCGTGCTAAATTCAATTATGTGTAACTTTGCGATTTGTTCTGATTAATTAAGATATTTTATAACTTTTCATCTAATTACTTGTATGACGTCGTCATAGACTAGAGAAGGCGATGGTCGTAAGTTTTAATCCCGGTGAAGAAATATTTTATGTGTATATTAATATTATAAAGCTGAAGCTTCTGTTTAGTTGAATACGCTAATCTGAGGAACTACTTGTCTGAATTGAAATATTACCTTTTTTGTTAACTTTTAATGAAGGCTCAAGGCCATTATTCTCCTTTTTTTGGTTTATTGTAGCCTCACGCCGTATCCCGCACAATAGCACGCTAGGCAGAGCGAACATGGGAACCTAGTGTTAAAGTACTCTGTTTCCCATTAAGACACTTCCCTTTCCGACTTTCCGCCAAATTCTCAAGGCATTGCTTACTATGGAGTGGCTGAATTCAATGCCGCGTTTTGCGTCTATAATAGAACAAGGAAATGAAAATATTAAATATGAAAAATTTAATATATTGGTTCGTTATTTCTTCGTAATTTCACCATCTCACTCACAATTCTTGAACCAATTAAACTTTCACAAGAAGCCCTGCAAAATTCAAATGCTTTACTCATAGAAAAATATATTTATACCAAGTCATCGTACCAAGTCATCATACCAGTCATGTGCAATTTATTTCCATACTGGGAGTTGTATGATCGAAACAGATCAGAAAAAGAACGAACAGAGTTTCAATTCAAATTACAACCTTAGGATAACAAAGGACAACTTACGGCAGTTGGGGCGGAAAGGTTGGACCGACGATCTGGTGAAGGTCACAGGAAGCTGCTGGATGCAGATAGCACCAGACCGATCAGCATAGAGATTCTTGGGGAGGCCCATTTCATAAAGTGGACGTCAAAAGGCTTATGTGAAGATGATGATGATGATGATTAACTGATCACGAAAAAAGTGAAATCACGAACGGGCATTAACATTTATACTTTTATATATTTATGTTGTTCTTTAAATAATGCAGAACCAATTGCCATAAAATTTATATGAAACTATTTATGAGAAACTGTTACCATACAAAATAAAAATCACTTAAATTCACCCGTAAACCGAATTAATAATCTTTTTGAAGTTGGTTAACAAAATTTAGCTTCAATAATGAACTCAAACTCTTTTGTTTATATATCTTGTAAAAAATCACTGTACTTTTGTGTTTTATGATTGAAACCCTTGCCTCTACCCTACCTCCACATAGGGTAGAGGTGCTTTTACAAAAGCCGTGTAGAAACGAAATGTATTTGACGTTTGATGAATGAATTTTTCCTCTCGGCCGTTAGGTGTTATTAATTTTTCCCTTGAGGATCCCTTTTATAGATAATTTTGTAATATTTCATCAGGATATTGAGTCCCTGAGCTCGACAATATTTACAAAATTATTGAGGCCGTCGTGTCACAGGTGACCAAGCGTGTGACTGTAAACGAGACGGTCGTGGGTTCATTCCTCGCTCTGGCATGTGTCTGGCGTTCAGTTCCACTAGTTAACAGACAAGAATTCGGCTAAAAGTGAGGAGCGGAAATATCGTAATGGGAACGGTCTATGTGCGTGATACAGCGCGACAAATTTTAAGGTACCTAGTAATTTTACAAGTTACAAGATAATGGTATTGAAGTAATTTTACATTCTTGTTAAAATGAATATTAGATAACATGAAAATATTTTATCCTTTTACATGGACAATAACACCAAAATTCAAGAAATATCTCAGATTTATTACAACAGGAAAGGAATTATAAAAACCAGCCCTGGCCTAGCCAGATATAAAACAGACGCTTTTCCGACTTGACAAGTCATTGTTAAGGATTATCAATTCATAACGTAATCATCATTCGAAGTGATGTAGACTTTGTAAATTCTATTTCCTCACCAAAATTTCACTCACTCGTATATTTTAAATAATTTAGCTTAGTGTTTAATGATTTAATTTAGTGAGACCAGTCACGGGCCCCCGGGTAAAATATTTAATATTTAAATTTCTAATTAATTAATTATTTCTAATAATTTTCTAAATAATTAATTATTTCTAAAAAAGAACATAACTTTATGCCTCATGCCGGGGTCGCTGTGTTCGTAAGGGAGGACCTGAGTTTACGTCGTCTTGCTAATCTTGAAGGTCGGGACCTGTCGACTACCTGGCTCCGTGTTGACTCGGACGATCGAACCCGAGTCTACGCATGCCTTTACAGGTCCCACAGTGGCAACGCACTTGTAGCTCCTCTGGCGCTGCACGGGGTCGTGGGCGGCGGTAACCATCATCAGGTGACCCGAACGCTCGTTTGCCTTGTCCTTTTTACAAAAAAAAATAAATAAAATAATTTCCTTGTTCTGGCGGCGTATTCTCTCATTTTTCCCCGTATGTAGTTCAAACCATTAAATTTCTCCTATTTGTGCCTTAATAATTTATCAAATCTTTTCATTTCCAAACGAACCCTTCTTATATTAAGAATTTTGTGAATTAAAATTATATTGAGAAGGCACTTCCAATGCTCCAATTAGGATCTTGTATAGATTTGTAAAGTGAGAGTTGAAATCCTTTTAAAATTAGCTGAATTGAACATCGCCCCAATTTTGTAAGTGACTAGCGACCCGCCCGCGACTTCTGTCGCTTCAATTCCACGAATGTTTTAACTTCATGGTTAAAAAGCGTTCGAGACTGCGGAGCTCAACGCCGCGCTTCGTCAGAACAGAGCGAAGAAATGAAAATATTAAATATCGACCCGCTCGCAGCTTCGTCCGCTAGTACTACACTATTGTTTATTACCTCACCTGAATCACGTTCGTGATCTAATTAGATTGTCATTTTATAGACAATATCCATACATTGATAGCTAAAGTTTCAGGCAATTCAATAAAATAATTGTTTTATTTTGTAGCAATACTTATCGCATACAATACTTAATATTGACATATCTTTTTTATTTGTAAACCGATTGAAAGTGTAGATTTTATTTCCCGAAGTGGGAATCGAATGCACACAAGTCGCAACGCACCAAGAGGGCCTCGAAACAAATAATTGTTATGTAAATCTCTGGTTATTTCCTAAATCTAACGTTTATCCTCGACACAGGAGAGCCAGCACGTAGCAGGTGTTTTCTTTGTCCATTCAAATAGATTAATGTACTTAACTTCGTGATAAACAATTTTGAGTAAGACCGCAGTGGCGCAGGCGCACTAGGGTGTGACTGCGGCGTGAGGGATGCGTGTTCCAAATTATATTTAAATCTTTTAAAACTTTTGTTTTGTTTTCACTCTTGCATGAAGCATTGAGGCGTTGAGCAACACAACGAAGATGCACAACCGTGCAACTGTTAGCGTGTTAGCGCGATAGGTCATGGTTCGATTCCCACTCGAGGAAAAGAAATATTAAAATCCCACTATGTTCAATTTTTTACACACTTCCTAAAACATTAAATTAATTAAAGTTATTTTTTATTCTAATTTGGCATGAAATAGAATTTTAATTTGATCACCATTTCAAAGTTAGTCTGGGTTTTAGTAAGCATTTATCTGGTAGGCGTGCGGCCGCATTGTTGGCAAGTTACGAGGCAGTTTGCAATTCGATTACTGTAGTAATTATTAGCGAGCTACACCCGATGCAGCCCAAATTAAATTTTGCTTGTTTGATAAAAGTTTTCTATGTTTATCTCGTGAACGTTTAAGGCCGTGGTGGAATAGTCGAATATAAACGTGACGGTTGTTAGTTTGTTCAGGCAGCGTTGAGTTCCGCCGTTCGTCTCCTACTAAGCGGCTTAATATTTTCACGTCTTGCCTCTGGTAATAAGACAGATTGCGACGTTCAATTCCGCTACTCAACACGCATATATAGCTAATATGATAGTGTTTAGTCATAGAACTCAACGCTGTACTTTATCTCTTTCATTCCCTTCTTCTTCTTCTTCGTGTCATATGATTGGATGCTCAAATTGTGGTTTGCCAATGTTTAGCCACACTGATTGCCATAGTTAGATCGACAAATGAGCAAGCAGACGGACAGTCTGGGCAGGAGAGCCAGTGTGCCATTGTTTGTGGGTTGACGCCGCAGTCACATATTGCTTGATCCTCCGGAGCGTATCCCCATTTTAGGAGATTTTCTTTGCATCGGCCAACTGGACCACGTAATCGATTTAATGACTTCCATGTTGGCCACTGCAAGTGATGGCCTGGGGGTGAGCACACTTTGGGAAGGACATGGTCTGTAGGAGTGGTTTTTTTCACGGTATTCCCTACTAGGTAGAACCCATAACCATCGAGCTCATAGTCAAACGCTATCCCTCTCCGCCACGTTGGCGTTTTAAAATTTATATCATAAATATGAAACAATAAAAAGATAAAATATACTAGAAAATAACTAGTTTATTTCTCCTTGAAAAGAGTTATGTTCTGTGCTGTCAAGAAATATTTCAAAGAATATACGAGTGTAGCTGCTACTCCAACTTGGTAACGTAGTTTCATAGTTTTGAAGACATCGTTCTTCTGAGCAGAATCTAAAAACACTGCAGGAATCAAATATGAAAAGTTAGGTTTGTTCTTTTTTTTATTTCTAGAAAATTTAAAGGTTAAGTAGTATCTATACATGAATTATATTAAAATTAAATAAATTATAACGAAACATTTCAGCTTCTTTCCTCGACAAATAATTATCTTAGATTCGTCAGAATTATATAATAATATTTACAATGCATCGAAAATTTGGACTTCACTAGTTTTCTTTCAATTTAATTTACTTCTAAAATTGCTTACAACCGTCAAAGGAATCTCCAAATTTGTGTGAAATTTGTTGATTGTTCGGAGACATGAAACTTAATTGGTTGTTACACAAAATATTTTATACGTCAGTGACTGTAACAAGTGACATCGTTAGAACATTTTTACCAATTTTCATCGACATTTT
Source organism: Heliconius nattereri (assembly GCA_013403645.1). Lineage (NCBI taxonomy): Eukaryota > Metazoa > Arthropoda > Insecta > Lepidoptera > Nymphalidae > Heliconius > Heliconius nattereri. The sequence continues at coordinate 4,528,015 of JAAIXI010000220.1, read as the reverse complement.
TTGTCGTTGTTTTCATTATATTAAAATTCATTTTTATTTCGGCGCTAGTGCCTCATCCCATTAATAAGTTTATTCGATTGAATATCAAATAAAAATTCAGTTAACCTTTGCTGGATTTCGATCTGGCAGTAGGCCAGAGCTAGAAACATTGTAAATAAAATTTCATATATTTTTTTGTATTTTTATTCTATTTTTTCTGGCTGTATGGCTGGCGTCCATAGTTTTCAAAGACGTTGTCATATAAAAAATAAGCATAGGTATATTTAAAATTCATTCGACGTCATACATGATCCTCATAATTTTGCAATTCTCTTTGACCCTCGCGTCGAAATCTCTCATGTCTTTACAGGATTTATTGAAGTCATAGTTAAATGTGTAGTCGTTTGTGTGACACTGACAGCAAGTGCCGCAGTCGCAAGACGCGCACTTCGCTTTCACAGCGTCCCATGCACCTGCAGATGTGTACCAATATTAGAGCAGAACGGAGTGTCTTGGCACTAGCTTACACTATTGTATAGGTGAAATAGAAAAGAAACATATATTTTTAGGGATTAGTAACTCAAAATGTATGTGGTAAATAAGTCTGTTTATTTTATTCAATTTATTGTCCGTCATTATCCTTATATTCGTCTGTTCGTCTTAATCTTTATCTCGATATCTCACTACAGGAATTAATTTTACATTTTCACTTCCTCACTCTGCGAGGAGAAGCGCGGCGTTGAGTCCCGCTGCTTAATACCCCCAGAATACGGCAGAATGTGAAAGAAAATTGGGTTCTCAGTTACCCTCTGTATATTCTGCCATGTAAAGGATAAAGTTAAGCTAAATAATTATTATAATTGACAATGCGAGCGAGTGCAGGTGAAACCTGGTATCACATACAATTAGATCTGCATTGTTCTCCTAACCAGATTATCCTGAGAGTACATTACCAAGTTTCTTAGCCAAATTTGCGTACTTTAAATATGTTGTTTGGATGATGCCTCCCGCGTGAGTATTCAGAGACATGATTCTTTTTGCCTGATTTATCATTTGCTTCGATTTTGGAAGCGCCGAACATATCTTTTTGCGGGATATGTTCTGTAAAAGCAATATTTTAGTTTAGCTTCACGCTGTATCCCGCATTTAGGGGGATAGGCAGAGGAATCTAATGTCAAGACATTTTTCTTCACATATAAATATTTTAGGTAAGATTTTACATACCAAATCCAAATCTGGCGACGTCTTCTTAGTTTCGCTCTTTGGGTTACTTGTACGGCTCTTAAGATATGGTTTGCAACTATAGCAATAAAGATATTTTTAAAGTTTTAAACACTTCCTGTGTATTTTGTGTAGAAAAAACTTAGTGATCAGACGTTGGGCTCGTTACTCTTCGCCCTCCGATATCGGAGGGTCTATCTCGATCAGTCTACACTAATTCTTCAACCTTATAGTATTAGTATAAAAAATAATAGATAGCATAGAAATATAGTTATTGAACTACTTACTTGCATTTACCATTAGTTTTTTGCTGAAACATGGATAATTTTATCATTTTAAAACCTATCCATACAAAATTTGGCCCCTGTCAAATTAACATGACGTTTATTGATATTTTTTTATTTCTATGGCATTTGTTTTGTCAGTGAGAATCTCTTAGCGCCGATTTTTGAAAGAAAAAAGCCACTTTGTTTTTCTCGCATAGCAGGGTAGAGGACCCGCCCCCTTATTCCAGATATTGCTAGTTGAGTGACGGAACTCAAACAACTTTGCTATTTGGAATTTTGTTAAACACATAATCAAGGACATCTTTTCTAGTGCCAAGTGCATATTTTTTTTAGGAAACCCACACATAATATACAAAAATTTATAAGACACAATTTTTTTACCCCATCCAGTTCATTTTTCACAGATTAATTACATTATAAATCTAAACAACGATTTATGTAAATACAAAAAAATATAAAGAGGTATAATATCCACAAAAAACTATAAATAAACTACTAGACGTACGCTGGTGAGACGCTAGAGACGCTAGACGGCCCCTGCGCGGGCCCCTACTCTTCATATACATTATACATAGAAAAAAATCCGCTTCACCTATACAGCGGGATAGACAGAGAGAACCTAGTGCTAGTACTAGTGCTCCGTTTTTTCCATTTTCCAATTTCGAGGCATTGCGTTTTGAGCGGCGGAACTCAACGCCAGGCTTTAGTATTTGTACCAGAGCGAAGAAATGAAAATGTTCATAAATAATTATTCTTTCCCCCTAGTGGAGATCGTACTCACAACCGTCGCTTTACAGTCTCAACCTTACGCCAATGCGCCAATACGGCCTCAAATAACATTAAAATATTTTTTTACAACAAGTTGTAATATAGAAGAGTTAACAGTCTGGCCCCATTTAAATTTGACAGGGCTAGTGGAAGAATGGGTCCTAACTGTTAATCATATTTTCTGCAAAAATTGATTATACGTAAACCTATGATAATTTTTTTAGGAAGTTGTTATAAGTAAAAAGGCGATATTATATAGAAATTTAATGTACTAAATACGCTCATTGTAGAAACAGAGTAATTATTTTGATATTGTTTTATATTCTTCACTTATGACTGGAACGGGTCCAGGAGGATCCATGGATCTAGGAAGTAAAAAATCTGATGAATTGTATAATAGCAGTAATAATATATAACAGTAAATAGTAGGTACTAAGACCGTCATTGGTCAGCACCTGACAGTAACCACAATGGTTATGGGTTTAATCGCCACTCGGGGGAATACTTCATCTCCGTTTCCATATCCATATTCTCTTATTATATTTTTTGTAATTCCCGACACGTAACGAGCGGGCAGACCTAGTGTTAGGATACTCCGTACTCCACGCACGGCCCAATTTTCAAGGTAAGGTTTTGATTGGCCACGCAATCTAATTGAATCGAAACCACAGCTGTTGGGTACAATTTTTTTTTGTATACCTAAATTATTTTTTTATAAATATATATATTTTTTAAATTGTATACGCTTACTTAGGATGTTCCAAGTCCCACTTTTGTAATTTTTGGCAAGTCGAGTACAGTGTTCCAGGAGCCGAGTTTTGAGACTTTTTCTTATTCTTCTTATTTCCGTTAGAAATTTTGAAACGATCTGGGATTCAATATAAAAGTTACGAACAATGTTACGAAAAAAAAGGCTAGTTGAAGAAGTTAGGCTCAGTACTTTAGAAAATTTGCACGTATTATTTGAGACCGCCGTAGTGCAGAGGGACAGTATCCATCTTTATATTGAACTAGCGACTCACTCGCGGCTTCGCCCGCTTTAACTAATAAATTATTCATATAATGTATGTGTTTGCAAATCACTTAAGATAATGTGAAAATTACTTAAACCCTACTACAACCCGCATTTTCGTAGTTCCAATAAGGATTTTGCGATTGTTTTAAAATAAACACAAATAATAACTCAAACAACAGAAAACTTAAACGAAAGAAATTATAAACAACAGACTACCTACTATTCTCTTACCCAAAAATACTTAAACGAAAGATGTAACTAGCTATGTCGCGTGGAAATACATTCAATCTCCAAAATACGTGCAATCACTTCTAAATTTACTTTGCCAGGCGGAGAATTGAAGCATTCTCTCAGCCATCTCCATAGTAGCTCGAGACGACATCAGGGCCTTGGTTCTCTGACCGCGGTCTCAGACGAAAACCTGCTCTAGAGCAGACACATGGAAGGGGGTGCGGGGGGGGATTGGAATTGGACCTTCGGTTTCCTAAAGGAAGGCCTACCGACGACCAAGGTCAAGACGTCTGACCTCGGGCGGCCGGCTATGCGGAGTGCTGCTCCTTAGGTGCAGATGACCCGATACATCGGCGCAACGGAATACGTTGGACGCGAGACGACTAATGTGTACTAGGTTTCTACCTAGGGTGGGTTACGGTTAGTGGCGCGTGGTGTTCACGTAGTATGGTGCCTGCGTCACTCGCCGGAGGATGAGATTCTGTACTACCTGCAGGATTCCTCGTTGAGTAATACTCGCTAGGGCATTGTGATGTCATCAGTGTATAGTGCGTAGAGAGCAGGTGACAAAAATCTGACTGGGACAACGGCAGCGATCGGGTCGTTGCTAGACCTCGCACTCTCAACTCTCACGCAAAATATCCTGTCACTTACAAAGCAGAGCGGCAAAGACATGCGCGACGTGCTGGGGGGTGCCGGCTCTGAGAACTTTATGAAGTAAGCCCGGGTGGCAGTCGCGGTCGAATACGCGTGCTACTTCAAGGAAGACTGCTATTGCACACTGACACTCTGTCTCGGTTGATCACTGTTGCGTGGTTTACCCAGAGTGGTATACCCGCTCGCCAAACTGCTCACTTCTTGGGTGGATATGCGACTGGAAAAGTGACAACAGCTTGGCGGCCATGCTGAGGAGGATTATAGATCGGTATCTCTCAGCAGCATAATGAGCAGGCCCTCGTTGCCTATGCATGCCCGGGGGAAAGAAGCCAGGCGGGTGCATAAGCAAAATGTTGCGGAGCACGGGGGACGCGTGGTGGGCGACGAACCGTTAATCAGCAAGGATTTTTTAGTACTTTAATTTTAACTCTGTGCTACCAATCTTTTCAAATACTTATTAAAATATATTTAAATTACTATTTTTAGATATTTAAATACCTATTTTTAAACGGAAGAAATTATAAGCAAAAGCCTACCTACTAATAACTACTACAAACAATATGAAACCAAATATATCGCGCTTAAATAATACATTCAACTCCAATTATCCAATACGTGCAAACGCATCTAAATCTTCGTTGCTATAGAGGCAGGCGGGTTTTTTTTTTCGAGCTAGTGGTTAATGCTGTTAGCCCTATTGGCTTTTACAGCGACACCGCTATGGTAGGGAAGACGGTACCCTGTCCCTGATGAAAAGCAAGCACTACGTGGCTGCCAGTGAGGAAAATTAAATAGAATGCATCGGCCGGGAATAGAACCCGGGCCGCCCGCGTGGCAGGCAAGCATTCTACCACTGAACCACCGATGCGTGTAAGGTAGACGGGCGCGGCCGACGCAAAACGTCGCGGTGTGCGGAGGGACGCATGGCAAGGCGAGCCGTTTCGCAGCAAGGAATTTTTGATATTGTAACAACTTCTAAAGTACTTATTAAAATGAAAAACAGTAAAATACAGTTTTGATCTACATTAAATGGCCAACGTAACTAATATACTTATTTATATGCTGAGAGTAAGGGATAAGTGAAACATAGCTGATGTGTCAACGGCGTGATGTGTAAACAATTAAATGCGTTTTTCTCTAAAACTATTTGCAATTTCGAAATAGTGTAAAAGCAAATTTTATCTTCGCTTAAAGTAGAAAATTAATACAGTATTTTAAAGGATAAGGATTTATACCATTATGGAAAAATATACCTCACAATAGAAAATATATTAAAATTACTATTTTTAGACAGAAATATGATCACTACACGTTATCCTTAAAAGATACGAATATGCTGTCGCTGATTTTTTTGTAGATCTTATTAAGAGGAACAATACTCTAGTACATTTTTTTCATGTAGTTCTTACCATTAAAGCAGCGCATGCGCGAAAGTGTCTCAACGGGTAGGACTTTATACACATTTATCGTATTTATGTTAATTTACATAAGAATGTACAAATAATAAACTATATATAAACCTTCCCTGAGAAATACTCGACCTTATGGTGAAAACCGCATCAAAATCCGTCGGGTGGTTTAGAAGAAGAAGAGTTAGAAAGTTCAGACAAACACGAAAAGCGACTTTGTTTTTATAAGATATAGGATAGGATAGGATGCTGCATATAGCAGGGTAGGCAGATAAAATCTAGTGTTAAGACATTCCATTCTCCAATTTCCGACGATGGCCTTAGATACAGCCGAATTCGAATTATGGATTTAATAATTTATAGGAATTAAACTCTCGACCTTAGCGTTAATATACGCTACCATAGCGCTACGACGGCCTGAGAATGTTATTAGTCAATATTAAGATCAATTACTTTTAGTTGTATCAGTAAAAGAGGTTTTGTTGATATATTCATTCGGTTCCTCTTCGCATGACTCGGTAGGCAGCTTGGACTCAAATGCACAATTGGTAAGACCTACAAAAAGATTTTGTTTAAAACTAACAAGCGAAAAAGATTATAAATGTAGAATGTAAACCTATCGGTTTTTTTGCCCTCACGCTGTAAACCACACAAAGCAAGGTAGGCTGGGGAACCCTGGGAGCTGGGGAAATTTTGGAGGTATTGCGTGTTGAGTGGCAGAACTATTAGGCCGTGTTTTCGTTAGCAGAGCGGAGACATTTAAATTTTAAATATTTCATTTTCTTGAATGGGAAATGAATCCACAACCTGTCACGGCTACAGATCCACGCCTTTGCCCCTGTGTCACGTCTGGCGCCAGGAATTCAAAAATAGATAATATTAAATAGTTTAGTATTATTTAGCTTCGTATTAGACATCGCAGACAGAGGGAACCTAGTGTTAAGATACTCTGTTCCATTTTAAGTTTTCCATTTTTAGGAATATCTGATGCTACCTTTATCTATTTTGCTTACCTTTCTTTTCTATTAAATCCAGCATAGAAACTGCTGTCTTCTCCTTAATTACTGATTTGTTTGAAATTGAATAGTTAGCACTTTCCATATAACAGTCATCAGAACTGGTATTCTAACCGGTAAGAAAGTTAACCTCATAAATATTTTATTTTTTAAGTTAAGTTAAGTTTGTCTGTCTGTTCATCTATTCGTTCCGTCCGTTCTATATTAAATTTAATAACAAATCAGAACTTAGAATATAAATAAGGAAAAAAACAGAAACCGAACTAACCGGAGGTAACAACAATTCCGGTTGACTGTAAACAAAGTCCCAAAATTCACAACATTTAGCTTGAACTTCTTCATTATCAATATCTTTATTGAAAAAATATTTCTGATTTATATTTTAAAATTTATTTCTTTTTCTTCTTATTCTTAGGTCTTATTAAGAGGAACAATACTCTAGCACATTTTTTTCATGTAGTTCTTACCATTAAAGCAGCGCATGCGCGAAAGTGTCTATTTGTTTTTATGAGCCGGTTGCTGTCCGGTGGTACATGGGTGTCAGCGTAAACGCGACGGTTGTGCGTTCGATACCCCCTCGGGCAAAAAGAAAATATTTAATATTTTCCTTTTGACGCTCTGGAAGCGAGTCAAAGCGCTACATTCCACTACTTTACACACAATTCCTTAGAATTCGGCGCAAAATGGGGAACGAAAGTGCCTTAACACAAGGTTTCCAGGTTCCCTCTGCCTCCCTGCTATATGCGGGATACAGCGTGAAGCTAAATGAAATGTAATTGATGTGCAAATTTACTTTCATCATATTTGAAATCAAGCAACAAACGTTGTCCCACAAAAGGCTCGCCAAAGTCACTGTAGCCATCTTCGTCATCGGTGATCATCAAATTTACATCACTTTTAAATGATTGTTCTTCTCCAGCCATATATATCTCTTCCTCGCTGCTTCCATTCATTTTAGATAATAGTATTATTATTTTTTCTAATAATTGAAATTTTTGTCTGTGTATTTAGAACTGACATGTACGAGTACTGATATATTACATGTATACATACACTATATTAAAAAAATTGAGTTATGTCCAAAGAGGTTTTAAGGTAATGGCAGCAAAATAGAAATTGAATCCAAAAGTTCTTATTAGTTTGAGGTCTTCGTGGCGCATGTGCACAAGAAAGATGTGCAGAGGAATGGCCGTGGTAACAAAGCGCGGTGTTGACTTCTGCCACTTAACTTATTACTAATACTACCCATTATTATTGGTTTCGATTACATTAATATCTAATTAAAAGAAATATATTCTTGAAAGTATGTGTACAAAATTTAATTAATTCATTAAATATTTTTTGCCGGAAAATGTAACATTCATTCGCATATATATATTGAATTAAAGTTCTATAATCAAGATTCTGGCTTCATCAAGGTTTATTTGGACATCATATCCAAGAAGCTTTAACAGTAACAGTACAGAAAATGTCGTATGTGCACCGAAAAATTATGAAAAATAATAAACTTATGAAAAAATTATGAAAAAATAAAAAATACTAAACTCTTTAAGTTTCCAATTCCAAATGTAAGAAAAGCAAAAGCATATTTAGTTACATAAATACATATTTCGCAAATTTTCCTCACGTTTCGTAAATAAAATCCTTCCCAAGAACCTCACAACGGCGACGGTTATAGCTTTCGTTTGTATAATGTTTATTGTATTTCACTAGCGTTCTGATGCTGGAGTGTTTCGAAATGTCGTAATGATCCTATTACAAGGATTGTTTCACCTAATAAGAGCTTAAAGTAAACGAGGTTGAGGGAACCGAAATGGCCATGTTTATGTTAAGTATTGAAGTTTTAGACGCAAGGGTACATTATGCGACAAGTTGTGAGTTCGATTTCCACTGGAGGTAAGGCAAACTGGTGACGAGGCAAAACATGGCGATGATTTCCGCCCCTCAACAATGCCTTCAGAAATCGGCGAAAGATAGAAAATGAAAATGTCTTAATGGGAACGGAATGTTAATAAACTAGGTTCCCATTTTTATAGACTCAGTGTGAAGTTAAAAAAAGTGTTGTTTATTTAAATTGTTTGTTATTTGTGATTTTTAAATAGAGAAAAGGCAATAACTGTACAAATGAATGTAGCTTTTTATGTGTCTCTTTAGATGTGCCGGTGTATAAACGTCTAATGTTGTTCATGGAACTGTGAGTTCAATGAAAGGTATTATCTAATTTTAAAAGAGGCGTAAATGTAAATCATGAAAAACGAGACTACACTAAACAAATCTTAACTGACTTAGAAATGACTGACAAAAGACTCTAGACCTAGATATTTGAAGTTTTCTTGTTGACTGACAGACTAACAGATAGCAGATCCTTAATTTAGTCTTTTTAGGTACGGATCCCTAAAAATTATAATATAAAATAAGGAGGAAGGCCAAAGGGAACGAGGGAACCTAGTCTTAAAACATTCCGTTGCAATTAAGACACTTCTAATCCCCATTTTCCGACGACTTCTGGAGGCATTGTATATTGAGTGGCGAAACCTAAGTGCACGAAGTCTATTAAATCATAATATATAGATATGCTATAGACATATTCTTTTATTTCCATTTCATAAATAACTAAAACAAAACAGCGAAAAATAAACGTATAAGTCGACACCATTTCTAAGTTTTATTGAGCCTATTCTACTCTTTGAACGTGTTCTGTAAGAGGCAAGCTAATGGCTGTTGAAATATGCAGCGGCCTATCTCACCTCGTTGATACCTCGTGAATGCCTCAGATGTGTCGTTACACAGAACAGAAACTACATAGATTTTCTAAGTTTTTTTGTATTTGTCGTTACATAAAACGGAATGTACAATTTTTATCATTTTTATCTCTTTATTACATATAAAGAGCGAGAGACATTGTGCTCTCCCTTTTGTCTATTTTAGTAACATGGAAGTTTAACGATGGACATTATTTATTCATATATACCCTAACCTTATATAATAAGGGCTTAAATTATAAAAATATTACAACTTTGAAGGTTGAGCTAATAGAAATTCAATTGATTGATAGTTTCCTACTTACTTTTTTTTTATTGAAGATGGGTAAGCATTTGTCCGCTATCTCACCTGGTGGTAAATGACGATGCGAACGAGCGCATGGTGGAGCATGCTTACCCAGAAAATGCCTATTCACTCTTTCCTTGAAGACGGCCATGTTGTATTCCAGTTCCACTCCTTAGCGGTTCGCATTAAGAAAGTGGAGGCGAAGCGCTGCATACGAAAAGCAGGCACATCGATGACATTTGGGTGAAATCCCAACCTACGTCTAGTGCCCCGCTGATGGAAAGGAGAAGAGGGTACCAGGTCATGCAGCGCTTCACACTCTCCGAAATGTATCCTATACTATACTGTATGTAGATATGCTCGTTTTCTTACTGCACCAGCCCGGAGATGGGAACAGTACCTCTATTTAATCTACTAATAACACTAACTCTCGTTACATAATTTGAGTAGAGTGACGAATAACCTTTACAGCATATCTTCTAACCAAATGTTTCAATGAAACAAACACAACAAATCAATACTAAAGTGCTGAACCGACCTTAGATACTGTCGTATCGTATTAATAAATCAAATCCAATGATCCCCGAAGCGAGCCTTATCTGCGATCATTGCTAATGGGAGTTAAACAAATTGAATAATTTTAAGTTATATTAGAGTTAGCGAGTGTGTAAGCATAAATCAATGTAATTGGGAGGAGGAGAATTGCTAATGTTGCGGCCAACATGGCGTAGTGGTACGACCTCGTCGGTGTCAGTGTAAGCGCGATAGTACTGGATTCGGTGCCCACTTGGGGAAATGAAGAATTTTCATTTTGTCACTTAAATCAAGAAATTGACAACGATTGATTAGTTAGTTCTTATAGTCGGATTGCATTCCACCTGAACCTTGAAAACGCTTCCGTTCCTTACTTTCCGCCGAATTATTGAGGTTTTGCGTGTTGAGTGGCAGAACTCACCGCCGCGCTTTACCTCTTACCAGGGCCTCTTACCAGGGCAGAGAGGTAATTACTAAATATATAAAATATATTAAATATTTCATATCTCAGAGTGGAAACGACAACCCTCGTATTAACAATCGCATTCGGCTTTGTATCATTTTCTCTACGTATTTAATTTCTTCAGTCTACTTTACTCCTAAATTAATTTAATTCAGCCCATTATTCCGTCAATAGTTTTTAGTCGATTTTTAGATGTTTCTATTAATTGATTGTATTTGGTCGCTATCGGCCTGCCGCAGTCATTAATTAGAACTAGTTAATTACACATGTTCGTTCTAAAGTTGGTACATCTATATGGGACGTGTATAGACTATGGCTAATACATTTTTAACACTCAACTAAATAAGACAAATATTTAAAGTTAAGGAAAGTTTGTAATATAAGTATATTCCATATAAAGTCAACCGATCAGTCACAATTTTAACAATTTAATAAACATAAAATTCTGGAAATTTCTAGTTGTAATCTCATATTAAAATTTAATTTGAGCTTTAACATGACGATTGACTGCTGGGTTCCAGTTCTATAGTACCAGTCTATGGGACCAGTTCTATAGTATTATTGAGATATCCCCATAAGTTATCATGGGTTTTCTGCTAAATTTATAAATAATATGTCACTTCGATTGTGGTTTCAATTTCCATTCGAAGTACAAAATATTTAATATTTTCATTTCTTTATTCCAGCGTCGGGGCCAAAACGCGGCGTTGAGTTTTGCTACGCAACAACGTCTTCAGTATTTGGAGGAAAGTGGCGAACGGAGTGTCTTAACACTAAAGTCCCTCTGCATACCCTGCTACATGCGGGATACAACATAAAGCTGAAAAAACTTTTACAAACTTTTATCAACTTTAATTAAGTTCTAAATTCTAAAATTACTCATTTTTTTATGAAAGTCCTATCAAATTTATTAGAGAATTGATTTTTTCTGCAATTCCTCTGAAGCCAATCGTAGTGCAAATTCAAAAATAATTATATCTCACATAATTTTTTTATGTGTAATAATTTACATCATAATGATTAGTCTTCTTCTTCATCTAATTCTACTAAACTGGTCGGATCCTTCTCGCATATAAATGCATATGGGTTTTCGCACCAAAGATCATCGAGCGTTCCATGTCTGTAAATAGCACCACAGTATTCACCGGTCGTTGCGTTATTTGGTTCTCCGCCTGAGAACTTTGAAAATCCTGCTTCCTTTAGAGTTTGACCTGCAAATTAATTAAAATATGAAACATAGCAAAAATCTAAGATTTCCGCTGATAGTAGTGGTCATTGCCAGCATAATATCTGGTAATACGATTACAAAAACTGGAACCTCTCTATAGATGAAACTTGGAACTTGAAATCATACTTTTTCTAGCTTCACGGTGTATCCTGCAGCATAACAAACATCCTAACTGACACTGACAGACAGACGAAACAAAGACAGAGGGAACATGCATGCGTGGAAACACACATTCATTTATGGAGCAACCTAGTGTCAAGACACTCCGTTCCTATTCCCAAAACTTTTCGCTGGATTCTGGAAATTAACGTTGTGTTTTACCTCGTTGGCAGAGTAAGGAAATGAAAATATTAAATATTTAATTTTCTCGTGTTGGAGTCGGACCTACAACCTTTCGCGTTTATATCCGCGTTAGATTAGTCAAATTACAAAAAATATGAAAATATTTACTATTGATGGTCAAGAACTCTCCATGTTCGCCCCAATCGTGGAAACCCAGGAAAGCAACGTCTTTCCAGAAATACCCTAGCATAGAACCTCCGGGATGCTTCGCGAATAGTTCTTTCATAATCTATAAAATAAAGACATATACTTGTTATTCAATCACTTGAAGTTATCTTATGTTTACTGTACTGGGATACACTACGTACCGTTGCTTCTGTTTCGCTATTTACAATAGCCAAGTAGCCTCCTTCAGCAGTACAGGTCATGAAGGCTCTGGACCAGGTACGAGGCACCGGATGGAATTTGTAACAGCTTCCAGTTCTAGTATCTAATGTATACTCTGAAAGAATAAAATTAAAAAAATATAATACAAAAGAAACAAATCGTCGACTTTGAGTGTAGGTAAACCTGCAAACAACCTATTTAGCAAATTTTCAGCTTTACGCTGTATTCCTCATGTAGAAAGGTAGGTAAAGGGGGCCTAGTGTTAAGACACTCCGCTCATCACTTTTTGTCGAATTCTGAAGAGTTTATTTAACTTGAAGCGTCTCATACGTGGTAGATAAAAATAGCCCTGTGTGTGATTACCTTTACAGTGTTATAGGTTTTTGATGTTTTATTACAACGAATTTAATAATACAAATATTAATATTTCCGCATAATAAAACTACTTAAAATCAATAACTACAAAGGGCTCACCAGGATCTACAGTACCACATCCAGTCAAGCGTAGGTTCTTGCCTTTTTTGTAACAGAAATATGGCAAAGGCTCGCCACATTTTACATCCGCCATGTCTCCACTCGCCTGCATCATTATACATTGTTCTTCATCTTTGTAGTTGTCTGGTTCATCTGCAGCCCATTTCTGAGGTATTTTGGATAAAGGAATACCTAAAATGAAAGTCTCTTTATATTGAACACAGGCTTGTAAATATGTTCCAAAATAGTTGATTGATATAATTGATACATTTTAGAAATAGGCAGACAGTTTAATTTACCAAATGTATGTGCGATATTTACATACATATATGTATGACATTTATGCATATACTAAGTTAGAGCTCATATCGTTATCATTGAGACCTAATGACCCGCCTATCGCATACTAATGCAAGAGCATGAGCTTAATAATACACAATAATAAAATAGTTTATGTTTTTCTTATTTTCCTTAAAACGCTGATCATTTTCAACATCCGGATGAAAATACGTTAATAGTAAGTAGTCTAGATACGATGTGCTTATTAATTTTTTTTTTTTGCTTCACGGCCACTTAACATAGTGTTAAGACACTCCGTTCCCCACTTTCTGCCAAATTCTGAAGACATTGCGTCTTGGGTAAAAAAAATTTAAATCAGTAAAAAAACTTTACCTTCAACGGAATGGAAGTCACCTCTAGAAAACGTAGAGTGTATGCCAGTAAAAACTCCACATTTAAGCCCACCATGCCTCTCCATAAATTTTGTCATAGCTGAACGCAAGCCAATGTTGAGAGGAGAGGCCAAATGACTGCCTATAACATAATAAAATGAAAAAAAATAAATGCTATATACTTTTCGGTTTTTTAAGATATGGAGAAAAAATATATTTGTCGCTTAGTATTGCGTCGAACTTGGTACGACCAGAACGTGGAAATTAAAATATTTCGAAATACCACCATCACACTTTTCAGTCAAACACTATACGTATTAAATATTAATCAAATTAAGTCTCACTATTTGGGTAAGTACGTGAAGCTGTTACCTTCAAGGTGGCATCGCAGCCTCGCCTCGTGCCAGTTCGCTGGTATGACGTGAAATTTTAAGTAGCCCTGCGCCTCTGCGTAATAGTCGTAGTCTGATCTGAATCCATCTAAAATTGTAAAATAGAAGCAATTTAAATGTTAAAAGAATTTAAAGGAATTCAGACAATGGAGGCAAATTTTAATGCGCCTTTTAGAGAATCTCTTATACTTGGGTTGTTTTTCCAGATCCATCTCCTTCTTTCTCTAATGCGAAAGAAATTAAATATTTAACATTTTAAATTTTACTCTGGTGTAAGAGAAAGCGCGGCGTTAAGTTTCGCCACCCAACACGCGGACGCTTTGCGCTGCGATTTTAGCGAATGGTGCAGAACAGAAGTCCCTTAATTGGAACAGAGTGTTTTACCACTAAGTTACCTCTACATACCCTACTATATGGCGGACATAGCGTGAAGCTAAACAAGCCTTACATAATAAATACCAGCTGTTGTCTGGTTATCGTCTACTGACTTCCTTGCCAATATACTTCATACAGTTCTAGTAACCTTACATATTTTGTTGTAATTATTATTTTTCATATTTGACCATTCAATGAAATGATGAATGTGAAATTTGTAATATGCTTTATTATAATTCTCATTTTGTATGCAAACCGAGATCTCAATAACTGCGCTTCTCACATAACTTTCGTACTTTAGAGCCATTAAAATGTAAAATTAATTCTGTATAAACATTAATAAACTTAATAGTTTTCAATCCATCTCCTTTTGTAGCTTCACGCTGTATCCCGCACTTGGCAAGGTAGTTGGGTAGAGGGAACCTGGGAACTTTGTATTAAAACACTCTGTTCCCATTAAGATTTTCAATACATAAATTGCAATAAAGATTAACTATTAACTTCTTATCTTATCAAATGAAAGGAAAAGAAATTCAATCAGCATAAACCATAATATTAATTTGTTTTTACGTTTTATAGTTGAAAATACATAAAAATATCGCAAAGATTAATTAAATTATTCACTAGTGTCCATGGCCCAAAGAAAATAACTAAAGGATATTAGTTTTAGTGTTACTTATAATTTATAATCTGTATCAGTGCTCCTCCGACCATTTTACGGAATTATTAACTTTATGTAATAATATATTTTTCCTCGATATGCTTAATAATTTTTTGTGCATTAACAATAAGTGCATTCTATCAAACAAGTCTTCAGTTTTATAACATTAGTACAGGTATAGGCTGGCTGATCGATAGATGAATTGATACAGGCGACAAAAGGATTTAACGTTACTTTTAAAGTAATAAAATATTCGATCAGTCGAATCAATTCTGTGGAAAGTGGGGAGCGGAAGCGTCTTAACACTAGGTTCCCAGATTTCCTCTACCTACCCTGATATGTGCAGCGTACAGCGTAAAGCTAAAACAAAAACTGAAATGAAAAAATACTAGACAAAGCCTATTTTTTAGCTTCTTTTTTCCTTTACTATTGATTTATACGATTACGATATTATTCTTTGTCTTTGCTCTACTTTCCTGCTATATGTGGAATAAATATGAACCTAAATACGATATCATATGAAAAAAATCTAATACCCGATCGATCCCACGAAAAGCGCAAAAGAAAATTGGAAATGTCTAAATGTCTCTATCACCTCTATAATACTTACATATGACGTTAGCAAGTTCTAATAAAATGAAACACACTGAACTTAACCTCATGATGTACACTGATATTATGAGGGATTGCACGTTTGTACAACAATCATATATGTAGATACGACTTTTATTATCTTTCCCGATAAATATTATTATGACTTACATTTTGTACATCACTAATTACTGACAAGACATTTACGAAGTTACGTCAGTCAAAGTTAGTGAAATTTTTGTTATACAGGTATTACAAGTAACATCTGAGTCGGAGGTGGCTTCCTGTAGGACTAATGCTACTGACTGGTAACCTTGGTGATTCAAATTGTAATTGATTAATAAGTATTGGTTTCAATCACAAAAGTAAAACGTACGTTTTCGCCAATTATTTTCACATACTGTGATAGTTATAGCGAATAATTTCCGCCTGAAAGTATTTTCTATCCAGGTATAGATAGATGCCCTGGTATCCTTCTATTAAAGATTGGAATAAATATATAAAACCAGGTTTATTAAGGATTTTATATATATGTATATATAGATAAACGCACTAAATAATAATATATGGATAAACGCACTGTGTTTAAAACTTGATATTGTTAATGACAATTAACAAAATAGTTATAACGATGTCAATTGTTGTCTTAATGTCAAGGCCACTCGTGGCGCAGCGGCACAAGCGTGCGGCTGTAAACGCAACGAGTTGTGAGTTCGGTTCCCATACAAGAAATACATTTAATATTTTCATTTCCGCTCCCCCACTGAACGCAATATCTGAAGAATGCATCCTGAATGTGTGGGCGTGAATGTATTTTATTAATTTATTTAAATGTAATTATTCTGATTAAAACACTAATTAGTCAATATATTTAATATCCTTTAAGAAATAATCATCAAGTTCCTAAAACTAAATTAAGTTCTTAAAGAACTAGATTTCTATTAATCCTGTTATCCTGTAGGTAACTGGCACAGCTATATATTTCTCACTACGTATTCCTTATCATAAAGACAACTCTCATATTGATGCTATCATATTTATTTTTCCATCAGGCGTCGCGTCGTGGAGTATATACTATTATATTTTCAATAATACTATAAGGCAAAGCTTCCCACTGATACATACACACTTCAATCTTTCGAACAATATTTTCTAAAACATTTTCTCAGTGAAACAAAGAAAGATGTATAATAAATTTCTCTGGAGGTTCGCCTTTAAAGTAATGTTCACAAAAATGAACGCTTAAGCTCAACGACGCTACAAAGCCCCTCATGCTCTCCCTCCTCAGTCCTCAGTCCTCGGTCCTCTGACAGAATGAATTAAGATTAAATCTCATAGAAAAAGTTCACAAAAGCTCGCGGGTTAATCTAATCTTATAATATGTAATTTTGTATGACGTATACAATCGTACAATGATTCTGTAATATATTGTAAATAAAGCAGTTATAGCCGTAGTAACTTTAGCTTTAATATGCAATTAAAGCTGCAAACTGCAAAAATAGTTAAAGATATTAGAGTGGGAGCCGAAAGCAGCCAGACTTTCCTTACGTTCCTGTGCTTAATCATCCAACCACGGTAAGTACTATCAGGGAATATGAAGTTTCGGTGGTGGTTACTTTACCTTTACGTTACGTTTAATTATAAAGCTCATTTTTTTATTTTCTTGGGAATAATATTAGAAATCATGTTACCTATTGCAAGACACTTATGTACTTAATATGGTTTTAACGACAGACACTTCTATGCCCTTATAAGCGCAAGCGCCTAAAATATAATATAGCACAATTAGTGTAAGAACAATTTATTACTTACTTAATTTCATGCTTTGCCCCTGGCGGGGCAGTCGGAGAGAACGGAGCGCCAAACGGTCTCCGCAGATCTCTTTCGCCTCGTCCACTGTCATCAACCTCTTCATACTCATCAATTCAAAATATTTTAAGTAATAAAAAAACCGATGTAAAATACTTATCAAATAGATTGTATACTATATCTTTCTCAAAATGCGTGGCTAATATCTCAAAATCAAATGAACCGCTTTTTGATGAAACTACACGCGGGTTAAATATTCTTATTAATTCGTTCTATTAACAAGACAAATCACGGCGTTGAGTTACAACACAACACAATATGCAATATCTCAAAAATTAGGGGGAAAATACCGTTAATCACCGTAGCTATACCTATATCCGATATCGTTAATTAAAGCGATGAAAAACATTGCCGTTTGACGTTACTCGATAGTGCAAGTGGCGGTACGTCAAAGGAATTAAAAGGGAGAACTCACGCGTTCGAGTGACTACACTCTCACTCTCTCTCGTACTTAGCCTGCATGAGCGCGTAGAGATAGCAAGTATATATATATATATATATATATATATATATATAATAAAAAATACCTTCATCAAATACGGTAGAGTAGAGTAGAGTTTTCCGCAGTGTGGCTCCAGCATAAACCATATATAAATAAAGTAAATCTGAAAAAAGAACCTATTTCTTAGTATTAGTTACATGTTTTTTAAGAATTAGTTTAATTCTTTTCTAATAAGGAAAACAACATTACTATTTATAAGTCACATCTATGATTCATTTGGCGCTACAATTCCTTATTTGCACTTTTAGAAATATAGCAGGAGATGCAATTACATTTCGTAATTAGTTTTTCCACGTATTGACACACATATTAAACTTATTTTTTAAATTGCACTTACGTCATTTTTGCGCCAAATGACCAAATAATAGAAGAAAATTCATAGTACATCAGCTTCACGCTGTACCCCGCACACATCAAGGTAGGCAGAGGGAACCTAGTGTTAAGACACTCCATTCCACACTATTCGACAAATTCTAGAGGCATTGTGTGTTGAGTGGCGGAACTGAACGCCGCGCTTTGCCTCGACAACAGAGCGAATAAATGAAAATATAAATTTAAATGGGAAAGGAGGAATCGAACCCACAACCAATCGCATTGACAGTCACACACTTGGGTTCCTGCGCCACGACTGGCCTCATGGTTGTAATAGTTTTAAAGACAAAATTATCCGCTAACCGGAAAAAATATGCACAAATGTATTTTAAATTGCCTCTCACGAGATAAGCTACAAAAGATGTTCGCATGTAACGTATTTTAAGTTACTTCATACAGTACCATTTGGTTGGTCTAAGTACCGAAAAACTTATAAAATGTTAAAGAAGCAGGATTTGAACCCGCTCTTCTTGGAGACCGTTCACGCAACTAGTGTAACTCAACACCGCGCTTTTTGTTGACACAGCGAGGAAATGAAACTGTCGCGTACACGGTCCCAGACTGTCTCGCCGCGCTACCACTGCCATACTAACTTATTACAATTTTACATATAAATAAAACACGTAATATAAATTAAAGTTTTATGTAATACAAAATAATACAAATCATAAATTAAAACATTTATATAACTTAAAAATACGTATAAAAATGAGCGAAGTCCATATTTAAATTAATTATACCGGTACACCCCGCCTTAAGTTGTAAGCCTTGACTTGAATACTCTGGGGACTCAGATTCGTCAGTTTCCACCCACCGAGGGGGTAAACTCTACTGCTGAAGACCACCTCGCCCTCTCCGCAGAACAGTTCCAGCGTACTGGTATCCAGAAAGATTCTCCAGGTGTGTGAGCCAAGAGGTGACCATTCCACCTGCCTCACGTCTCCAGCTCCTCGGTCGACAACGACTTTGCGAACCTCTGGGTCCCAGCGGAGTGATACACTACCACCACCCTCAAGACCATCCAGTAACAAATCCACTTTCTTGTTTAAGTCACTATTAACCAATAATTCCACTGCTTTACTTAATTTTCGTGATTCATTTGGTCCAATTTTGCCATCGGCTACTATGTTTTCTCTCAATTTAACGATATTTTCTACAGGTTTTTGCAGAATTACATTATTCACCACGCTTAACTCTCTTGGAATCGTCATAGTTCCTGCCCATCCATCGACGTCTTCTGGGTGAGGCACTTCCCACATAGCAAACCAAGCAATAACATAACGCTTACCATTGGCCTCTGTTGTAGTAGCAGCGTAATAATCATGACCAAAATCTATTTCTTGGAAGGGCACTTCTGGTACGAATTCATTGGTTTCATAACTGAAGTTACCAAGTATGTAACCATTCTGGAAAGTATTTTTATACCTATCCCCTTGTGGCTGCATTCCTTGCGGTGACATAAGCAAAACAAATTTTCCATTTAACTCAAAGAAATCTGGGCACTCCCACATATATCCCATATCACCATTAGATTCTCCAAGGACGGATAAAAATTCCCAACTCTTCAAATCTTTGCTCTTATACAAAAGGACTCTTCCACGTTTATCATCTGTTTTGCTGCCGAGTATAACGTAATATTCATCACCGTACTTCCACACCTTCGGATCTCGAAAATCAGGTGAACCATTAGGAGCACTGGGCAGAACTGGGTTGCCTTCGTACTTATGAAAATTGACCCCGTCATCACTGTACGCTAGATACTGGCTCTCATTGTAAAACGGGTCGACTGCTGAAACCTCATGACCAGTATACATCAAAACCAAGTTGTCTCCATCACTCACTGCACTACCGGAGAAGCATTGTTCCTCTTCTGGTAATAGAGCTGTAGGTAAGGTCTTCCAATTGACGAGATCAGGGCTTGACGAGTGTCCCCAGTGCATTGGTCCCCAAATGCTGTCATACGGGTAATACTGGTAGAATAAATGATATTCTCCGTTGTGATACGAGAAACCGTTAGGATCGTTCATCCACCCAACCGGGGGCGAGACGTGGTACAAAGGCCTCCACCTCTGATTTATATCTTTTTTCTTATTTTTAATATATTCTTCCAATTCCTTCTTAGCATTATCGTAATTGTCCACACTCTTTGCATACGTCAAACTCAGGAGATACAGGAAGATCAAACTATTACGTACAAAGGCCATCTTGATAATAACGATGATGCATGAGTTTCGCACTATATATACACTCTGGGACGTAATCTTTGAGATATATAAAATATCTTGAGTGTTTTGTTTGGCGACCGTTTTATCAATAAGCGTTAAGTGTCCCCAGTAAAGTATTATCAGTGACAGAATTTGTGATTTTCTCAATTTTATGTACAATAACAAATTCAACTGAAGTAGATAGGAATATGGGAAGAATCTAGTGAAAAATTGTAAACATACCCTCTGATTGGGATTTGTTCCTAAAACTATCATATACTCGTATATCATATTGTGGACAATTAAAAAACGAAAACCCTTTTTTTCGATAACGTATAAAAATTATATAAATTTCCAAGAAAATATTATTAACTATTATTTTTGCAAATGACGCAACAAATAAACTATACTTACTTTACAGGAAGAGCAAAAAGATATTTACTAATCTTATAGAGCACCACAGTATTAGCACGCAGCTTAGTTGCTAGAAATTGATTATTAAATAAGTATGCACAGGTTAGGGATTGGGTTCTATTTTCACTTACTTATAATACAGTAATTTTTTGGGTTCCGTACCAAAAAGTGTAAAATGGGACTCTATTACTAAAACTTCGACTTGTCTTTTGGTCCGCCTGTCACCAGACCGTATCTCCTGAACCGTAGTACGCTATAACATTATATACCACAAACGTGATTTTTTGCTCGTTTTTGTTCGATGTTGATACCAACAACTTGAAATATTCACAACCTAATAATATAAATATTTCAATTAAAACAAATATTTAACAGAGAGGCTCCTATAGGTACAACATGTATTTTCGCCTTTCTTATAGTACGGAACACAACGCGCGCGAGTCCAACTCGCACTTGTTTATTTAAAATATTTTACTATTAGTCGTATAATACTTTGCATAATCTACGATATTTTTAACTTTATTTCCTCGTTGATTTCATCACGCATCGGGACAGCCGCGTCCATCGGTAAAAACGATGATATATGATTAAGTTCCGATACTCCACTTGCACTATTTCTATTTCGGACGTCAAGTAGAGTGACTTAACATTTTTTTTCAGTGAAACAGCGTGAAGATATTTCCATATTATGCTTATAAAAACATATGTAGATATACAAGATATTAATATATATTTGCAATAGTCAAAGACATCCGACTAATCAAGAAGGTAAAATAGTTCTTTCCATTTTTCTCGCTCTCGTAACGAGACAAAGCGCGGCGTTGAACTCCATCTTTCCTTAGTAAGGAACAGAGTGTCTTAACACGAGCTTCACGTACCGGTTTACTATTAGCTACAGCGTGAACTTAATAGTAAACCTATTATTAAAACTTTTAGTTTAGTAAGCATTGTTATTAAGAATAGCATTTAGCAACATTAATATGCAACTCTCGAACAACCTTCACACCGTCTTTGACTACCTCCAAATATAATAATATGTACCTTGAACTATCATACTCAGTGATAAAAATCTCAAAAAAAATATTTCTATTATAAATGTGATCCTTTTTCCTTCCCGTATTATGCAAATATAAGTCTCTAGAGTTAGTTTGCCACTTTTAATATGGTTGTGTGATTATTTTTTTTTGGTTCCGTACTTGAAAAGACCACTAAAGAGTACCATTAGAAGAAGACCTATAATTGTACCATTATAGGATCACTTTGTCGTCCACCGTCCTGTCCGTCTGTTAAGACTGTTTTTCGAAGGATCGGGAGGAGGTGAAATTAATATAGAATAGGAAGATTTAAGGTCTCTTGGAGCACATAATCATATAATATTGCAAATAAACTAAAAAATACGAATATTGGAAACGTTTAGATATACGAAAGGATATTGAGGCCATCTTGGTATAGAAGCACAAGCGTGCGATTGTAAACGGGGAAGTGAAAAACGGAAATGTCTCAACTTAGTGTTATCATTAATTTTCCAGGTGCCCTCCACAAACCCGGCTATATACGGGATACAGTGAGAAGCTAAAAAAAGTAATTTAAAAAATGACAGGTAAAAACACATTATGAAATTAATACGGAACACTCGGTGGAACATTCTGACTAGCTCTTGTCCGTTTTTTATCATATAAAGAAATTGTCATTTTTTTTAATCTGCACCGTCCTTGATCCACAGACTTATTTTATTATCAATAAAAATATAATATTAACAAAATCAAGTAGAAACAATAATATTATCTCACAAAGTGACGCAAAATAAAATGTAAACTTGTTATTTATAATTGCTTCTTGAACTCAGTGTGACATATTTTACAGATAAAATAAGATTTGATACAGATATCAAATCTGAATGTGTCAATTTTAAGCTACGGTATTTAACATTCAAGGAAATTTATTTTCTCTCACTCTTGTTTTGATTTTATGACAAAGTACGGCGTTGAGTTCCGCTGTTTTAGACATAGTTAAAATTTAATTTGATCAACAAACGGCAGGCTGAGTATATTTTCACTGAGTTCTCTTTGTCCCCCAGTGCTGCCACTCAACACGTATTGCCTCTCCTAGATCCTAGCCTAGAATTCGGCAGCAAGCGGGGAATAGAAGTGTCTTCATAGAAACGAAGTGTCTTAGTACTATGTTCCCATGTTCCTTCTGCCTACCCTGCTGTGATAGGGATACAGCATGAAGCAAAAAGGTAAATAGTTATATAATTTTTATTTTAGTTTCAAAATATATTAGTACGGTGGGGGACGCTCCCTCGGTTCCTGTGGTCTTGTTAGCTAAAACAAAGTACATTACTTAGGATTACATTTACTTTATAAGAAAGATAAAAAGTTGTTATTTATTATGCTAATTTTATTTTTAGATCTTAAAATATATAGCCCGCTCGAGGCTAAGAATTATACTGAAAGACTATCCTGGCTTTGTCTTAGAGATTTTTTTAAGAGTTAGAGTGCCAAGCCGTAGTAACCTGAGATCCCACCGTTGAAACCTGCACGTATCAGTTTTCTTAATTAAACTTATATTAATACTTTAATGTTTAATATTATATAGTTTAATGAGGAGTTGCCTCAGTTTTGATTACACTAAGTTTGTGAGTGATTACGCTTTATTATAAGAACAATTCTTTCAGACTTAAATGCCTTAAAAACTATCAGCATAGACGAACCAGTTCTTGCTAGCGAAATATTTTTACTTATATTTTTTAATAGTTTTTATTAGTTGAATAGTTTTCATTTACTTTGCAAAAACGTAGATATTCGTACCAAAAAAATGGGCGCCATAGTTCTTTCTACGGATACGGACGGATACGAACGGATACGGACGGATATACTAAAAATACAAGAATACTAGGCTATATAAAGCTAAAAATGAATCGAGCGCGAGTTGGACTTTCCCACGCCGGGCTCCGTACTAATTTCACGATACTTCTCGTGGACAGTAAGTCCAGCTTATAAAAGTTAACAAATTTAATTTTAGGTGTTTGCACTAATTTTGAATGAAATAATCTTCAAATTTTAAAGTACATAACCATAAAAATTAAGACTGCCTCGAGGCTTACCTTTTTATCATTATAAAAATAATAATAATTAAATAAAGCTTGTCACAAACAGAAACAACCTTTTTATGCGAAACGGATAACTGGCTGAAGGCGTTTATTATTATTAAAAAGATATTTTTTGTCAGAATTACTTTTCCCGTATGGCCGAATAGGTGTCGAGTCGCGGAACTCAACGCCGTTCAAGATTTATTCTCTAATTTTTAAAATGAAGATTGTGGTTTCGATTCCTCGACTCGGGGGAATTAATTATTTTCATCTATTCGCACTTGTAACCAGATAAAGCCCGTAATTATTTATTGTTTCACTTCACACTTCATCCTATATATATCCTTAAAGCTGATTTTGTCAAAGCAGGGAAATCAATAAGCATTCCATCGAATGGCCGTCGAATACAACAAATTCTAATTTATTGCAGAATTGAACCTATGGCCACGGGTGTAGATTGAAGTCGCATATTATATAGTACAGTATTGTTATATAATTTTATAGATAGAATTCGTCACGCCAATCTCGAAGTTTTAAATTTTTATCTTTTGTTTTTTAAAGATAAAATCATCTATGTCTAAAGTAAGGGGCTGTCGCGGAGCAGGGGCGTGAACGTAGTGTTTAAAATACTCCGTTCCCATTACGGCACGTTCGCATTCTACTTTCTGCCGAATTCTGGAGACATTGCGTGTAGAGTGGTGGGACTCAACGTCACGCTTTGCCTCCTTACCAGAGCGAGGAAATGAAAATATTAAATATTGCATTCCCGCGAGAGGGAATCGAAACCACAACTGTCGCGGCTTCACTCGCATGCTTGTGCCTCTGCTCCATGGCGGCCACAAATAGCAGAAAAGAAATAACATTCTATTTACAACTCATGGTTCAATAGATGCAAATAGAACCGTTGACAGCACCGTTGAGACAGCACAGCATCTCACCGTAAACGCGACGTTTGTGGGTTCGATTCTTACTCGGGGACAAAAAAAAATCTCATTTGTTCACTCTGATAAGAAGATACTGCTTGACGTTGAATTTCGCCACTCAACACACAACGTCTTAAAAATTGGGCGGAAAATGGAGAACGGAGTAACTGGGCCCCGACACAAGCAGTATGTACTAAGCGTCGCAATATCTCGAGAGAAGAAAATAGAGAAGGGGATGGCGTAAAGTAAAATACTTTTAAAATCTGTAGTGTATCTATTGGCTTAAAATAAACAAACGGAATATTGAGTTTGAAATAACATTATTTCCACAGCAGTAAATACTATCCAACAATCTCCATACCTACACACGTGAATATTTTGGACCAACTGACAATTTTACTATGTCATGAAAAGCATAGATACAATATTCTTGTGGCCCACCCCCGAATTATTATTAACATTTTTTTTCCTTAATAATTAAACAAAAACCTTACAAGAACAGATTTATTCAAAGCAGAAGTCCAAGCCTCCTGGAAAATTGTTTTAGATACGCCCATGGATCGATCAGACCCGCACCTAAAAATTTTCGTTTCCCCGCTCCGCTAAGACCAAATGCGGTGTTGGGTTCCGTCACTCAACCCAAAATATTTCTGATTCGATCGATATTAGAAAATGGAGTGTCTAGACACTAGGTTCACTCTGCCTACCCTGGTACGAGATAAAAAATCGTGAAGCTAAGAAAAGTACACAATAGAAAGTACCAGATACACTCAAGTTACTTGAAATTGATAATAATCTACAAACAACGGAATATTTATTTACCCACTTCTAAGAAGTGGTACTTTCATATATCTTAAGTATTTACGGTAATGTAAATTAATTGTTAAGTCGATACGATACTTAATAAATAAAAACACTTCCTGCGAGTGGAAGATTTCCTGTAAATTTGTAAATTCTTTGTCTCAAACCTGCCTATCCTACATTAATGGCAAAGGCAGGACTCCTTTCTTCATATCACAGCTTTATTGAAGGCAGGAAGTATTATACGAAGTGTTTTAACACTAAGTTCCGTCTGCCTGTACCGATTCACGAGAAAAAGCGTAAAGCTATTTTTTTTTAATATATACTTTGTTATCTTATCTAATGATGACAGTTAATGATACGGGAGATATGAAAAAAAGCATTTATATCTCCCAATATGTTCTTTTCTGAACCAATTTCTACATATATATTTTTTTACTATATAAACCTATTTTTCTATAGTTTTTTAGGATTAACCTCAGAGAAGATTTAATTGGTTGAAAAATTGGTCCCGATTGTTAATCATAATAAACAATTGGGCTTCATTTTATATAAGCACATTACATCATACAATCGGGTAAAAAACAAAACCGCCGATGTATACGTAAAATTAAGCCATGGATTTTAATATGGTTTTCAATATTAGAGAAAATAAGAGATTTATATGCACTTATAAAACTCTTGTTGAATTAGTGTAACCCACAGAGGGCAATGCCGCGAGCTGCCCACTAGTTCCTAATAAATATAATATTTTCTTAGATCAAACTATTAAGATAAATAAACTATAAATAAAATAAATTCTAAAATGTTAATGTGTTTATAACGATATTATAATAGGTATAGGACATTTAAATAACATAGTAAAAAAAACCATTACTTGGCGAATTTTTTTAAAAAATATATTGTTGTACTTAACATTTAAATGTTTACAATTTCAATATGTCAATAACACCAAAAGTATTAATAAATTTTGATATATAAAGATTTTTTACACGACTGCACGACGCAAATGAGGGTTTATTCTTTTATTTTAATCTTTTTACACTTGTATGTAATATAGATACCTATATAGGTAACAGGTCTAATAACAGCAGTATATAAACTAAAATGTATTTTTTTTTCATCTTAATATAAAAAAATATACATATATAGGCAGAAAATAACAGCTTCATAACATCTATATGAAAAATAAAACCACAACGAAGGAGATAAAATACGTTTATTTCTTAAATTTTGTCAATAATAATTCAGATATAGCGTACATACATACTTACATGCATACACACATACATACAGTACGTTAAGATATACACATCTAAAATGTTTTACTTAGCGCTACCACTGCCTATTAGCATTTTAAATGCCTTATAATTATAATATATAAATCGATTATGTCACACAATTCAGCTTACTACTAGACTATTTCATCTGTTGTAGGGAAAATAAAAGAAAACGTGTTAAAATTAAAACAAAAAGAAAACATAATAGTCGAGTAGTAAGCGCAGGCATTACATATATTAACTACTCGCTCCCTTGTCTTTCAATATAATCACTGGACCATTTTTGATGAAACTTTCAGACATACAGCGTCACAAACATACACACAAACTAATATACCGGTCCAGCCGTTAAGACACTAGAGATAAAAATTTAAATCACTCTCAAAAGCCACTCCTTAACAAAACCCTTTAACGAACATGGGATAAATGTGTCCAATGACAAAAAATAAAAATGTGTATATGACATTGTAATGCCAATATATAAATGAAATTATGTACTGAAAAACAAAACAAATGTATGGAAATTACAACTTTAAAAACCCCTTGTTTTTAACAAGCTTAAACGTTTAGATAATATCTAAAACGCTTAGATTATAATCCTGTTAATTATTATTTATTAAATTGCAATATATTTACTAATTTAAAAAATGTAAAAAAACATCCACCTATTTCGCAATCTGCGGGATACCGCGTGCAGCTAACAAGACTTGAGATTTAATAGTTAATTCTACAAAAAAGTTGTCTGAATTACCCTTCAATAGTAATTTAAAGTTCGTCAAAGGGTTAAATCCGGTTTGAAAAATCGAATAAATACATAAATATGTGTTTATTAGGGAAGAACGCTTGGCTAAGCCATTTTTGACTGAACTAGACAGAAACAGGAGCGTTAAATAAAGCCTCAGATATTTCACAGTACAACTCTAAATTACAACCTAAGTGCTTAAATGGTCTTTACTATTTTTATTATTTATTTATAAGTATATAATAATTATTATAATAATAGCACTAAAATAATTATTAGTTTACAATTTTTTTTCGTATGTAATATAATAATATTTATACTAAATATATGTATGTATAATTTACACCAAAACCTCTTTCCTCTAATGAAATATTCAAATGTTGTCGCCTTTCAATCGGCGCAGTAATGCCAACTTACAGATATTTAAATATAATAGTTTTTTTAATAACATAATATTAATTATGTATGTATATGAAATATTTTTGTCTAATCTATACAAGTCAATGTTGCCATCTTGCGTGTATGAGTACAAAATTTTCAATAGTGTTGCCAACATATCAAAATTTATTTGTTCATTTCTTTATTTTAAATTCACAACGCATCTATTCTGAATTAAATATCAGCTGTGTATGTAACAGTCATATACATAATATGTTATTACATTTTGAAACTTAGAAAAATATTTTATCAAATCAATATAAGAAAAAAGTCGACATATACGATACAAAGTTTTTGTTGTTTTTAAAATTGGAGATTTTTTCTTCTCCATATACTCTGCACAATAAAAATATTTGTGGAAACAGAGACCATTTCTGAATCTTTGTTTAAACCAACATTAAAACCATTTAGCATATAACCAACTAAATAAGTAAGCGCCTGAAGTATCTCTTATTGAATGTACAATGGGTCACATTGCGTCTTTAATGTGATGTAATATACCTTCCTCAATAGGTCTATCCAAAACAAACTTATTTTTTTTATTTAAGTCAGTAGTTCCGCGTTCAACAAAAATCTAATATTTAATCTTTCTTTTAATTTAATTTATAATGAATGCTCTAAACTATTAAGAATTAAAATGTTTTCTTATTAATTACTCACTTTCCCAAGTATTTGAGTATATTGATTATATTTGGTAAATAAATAAAAAAAACATATATAAGAAAATTTTAATTAATTTAAAAATTTTTAGTAAATTGTTTTATACTATTCAGATACGACAGTTAAGTGTATGATTCTAAACGCGACTTTTGTAGGTTCGATTCCAACTTGAGGAGGTGAATTACTTTCATTACATTTCGGTAACAAGATAAAACTGCAGCGCTGATTTCGCTTATCAATTCTCACGCAATGTTGTGGACGAAAAGTTAGGAATGGGGTGTTTTAACACTAGGTTCCTTCTTTTTACTCTACTCAATTTTTCTCTGCAAAATTTAAGAAGAAAAATTTTAACAAATAATCATAAATATTCTTCTCAAAGGTCAGATATGGTCTCCAAAAAACTATTTTTATATGATATAGTAAACAAAACAACCTCTTTGAAAAGTATTAGGCGAAATATTAATATTATTCACAAAATTTATATTTGACTT
Source organism: Heliconius nattereri (assembly GCA_013403645.1). Taxonomy (NCBI): domain Eukaryota; kingdom Metazoa; phylum Arthropoda; class Insecta; order Lepidoptera; family Nymphalidae; genus Heliconius; species Heliconius nattereri. The sequence continues at coordinate 4,498,539 of JAAIXI010000220.1, read as the reverse complement.
ACGTCATATTGTATGTAAAGTTTTTTTATAATAATCCAATTACAGTGTTAAACTAATTTGATCGATATTTTTAACATACTAAAAAATAATCAAAGCTAAAACTAAACTCCATATTTATACACAATATTGCAAAAAAAATCTCTTTTATTTTTATCTGTATATGTCTCGCATTTCATTTTGATATCACCAATGACAGTACAGATAACAAAGAGATAAAAATAAAGACGTTCATATTAGGTTCTTACTAAAATCTTCAACAGTTTAAATTTACTTTCTTCTTACACTGTATTACAAAAAACTGCAATTGCACTGTATTGCAAAAAAAACCTAACTTACTTTAGGTTTTTTTTGCAATTATAACAAAATTGTCATTTATTATATGTGACAATAAGATTGTATAATTTCCAGTAATTGTGTTTATTTGACACTTAATTGATAATACAAAAACTTTATAGACACTTTCGATACGTTTTTAGAATAACTGTCAACATTTTTGTAGAAATTTCTTCTAAAAACATTAATTTTATTTATAAAAAAAATAATGAACTATAAAAACACCACAACTAAGTGTTTTTCTTTAATTATATTTGTATACAATTCGCTAGTGTTTAACAAGAATTTAATTGTACTTCATATGAAATTCGTTAATTGCCTTAGTTTTTTTAAAATGTTATAAAGGCATTACAGTAATTTAAAAAAAAATGAAATATCTCTGAAAATAAAAAAATATAATCTATTCCTGGTTAAACTTATATTTTATCTATCCAACAAAAATGCAAAATTTTGAACAATAAGCCAGTTATATATGGTTTATATGATAATTTCCAATCTGCAATACTTGAAAGAATTTGAAAAGTATCTAAATACTATGCAACTAATTAAAATAAATTATATTTCAGTATGATTGCACTTTCGAGTTAAAAAAAATTGTATGTCCTTTAAAAATGTTTTATTAGAACTGAAACGGAAAAAAATCATATACTAGCTATATGCCTTTGCTCAGTGGAAAATTCAATTATTGAATAAAACTGAATGCTAATCAATCGTATGTGACTGTCAAAAAAACAAAACATATGTAATAAAACATTTCCAAAGCGATCAATACAAAGTCATACACACATTCAAAATGGAGAAAAAAATTACAATCCCTAACTTAGCAACTAAAAAAATAATAATAATCATACATAGCGTATCTTAAAAGCACTCGAAACGACACTACACTTAACAATTCAAGTTCAAAACAAAAAAGATTCTCGAACAATCCATTTATTGCTATGACTTGCCCATCACTACTGCATCACGTGACACGTGGCACATCACTAACCGGTACCTTGTTGCTATGTGACCCGAGTACATCACTATTGAAATATATGTCTGTTTAAAGAAGCAACCACCCTATTAATGTAAGTCCTTGTAGGGCTTTCCACTGAATTGATCAAGTGACATAGTGATGACAGACCACGCGGTTGCTTCTGGGCTTCTGTTGCTTCATCATACGCCATGATGCACACAGGCCACAGCGGTGCTTTACCACAGGCCATAGTATACATGTGATTGCCAGTATTCCTAGGCCACGATGATCAGTGATGCGGGCCACTGGCCACGTGGCGCGGTGTGGAGGGCCGCGGCTGGCGCGGGAACGGCGCGTCAATATGCGCGCCTGTCATCCATGTCTGATGACACCTGGGTTTAATTAAATTATATTAATTTAAGATTAAACATATTATAAAATACCTGTTTGACCATTTTTGGACATTTATTAATAGAAAAAAATATATAGGTTGGAATTGTCAGCACCACAATGAAACCACAGTTTTAACTACTCCATAAAAACTTAATATAATTCAGAAAAAAAATAATTCCCAAAAATGAAAAAGTTATTTTCTCAAACAAAATAAATATTAAAATTATTGTTTTAAAATAAAACGCTATTTGTTATGTATAACATAAGCACGCACACATCTACCTGTCAAAGCGGCAACGTCGCACACGTATGTGTGCGTCACACGAAACACAAGTATGGATAAAAATCGTGAAATGAAAAAAAATTCCTACATTCAAACTGTTGAGGTGCCTTGATTAATTTCTTTTACTTTATTTTAGTGAAAGGAGCGCTGCCTCTTCCACCCTGTATAATAAATACAGTAACAACGCGGTTGATGAATCATAGTTGACCTAAATTTAGGCAAAATATTAAAAATTTCCATTTCCTCGAGTGGGAATTCAATCTACGACCCGTTTGCAGTCGCACGTTTGTGCCCCTGCGCCACGTTTGGTCTCATTTTATAGTTTTTATTAAATAAAAATAAAGTTAAAAATATGAATATATTATGATAATAGGTGGTGGCACAGTTGCATGTATTGTTGTTTGTATCTCCAATCGAGGAATGACTATAACTCATTTCTATTTCCCCGTTCTATAATATAAAGCGCGGCGATGAGTTCCGCCACTCAACACGCAACGTCTCTAAAATTCAGTGGTGTGCTGATTTCAAAATGTCCTAATACTATGTTCCCTCTGTTTAACCTGATATATGGGAGATTCACCGTGAAGCTGTTTTATCACTTATTACGTATTTACTAATACATACATGATGATGTTTAGATCTCTTATGGGGAGGGTCATCCGGAGCTTCCTCGATGACCAGCTCGCCGCCGAGGGAAGACACTTCTTCACCCGAATATCCACTAAAAATATATATAAAATAATATTTATAAAAGTGCATATTAATTATGATATTCCATACATACATACATACTAATAATAATAATTGATGAATGTGTCATCTTGTTATCATCTTTGTGAACGTGACGATTCTCATTCGATTCTATGAATTAATTTCGTTTCTTCGTAAATAATTTTGAAAACATAAAAATTGAGGCCGTCTTAAAGCGTAGGAGCAAAAGTGTGCGACTGTAAACGGCCCGGTAGCGGGTTCGATTAGTAACAAGGCAAAGGGCGGCGTGGAAAGTAGGCAACAGTGTCGTGATGGAAATGGAGTGTCTTTAAACTAGATTTCGAAGTTCCCTCTGCCTACCCGGCTATATAAGGCTTAAAAAAATGTTTAAGTAGCTGGGACCAAACTTAGGCCTCTTAGAATATTAATAACGAATCTGAAATGTATCAGATTTGTTAAAACCACTACATGGAATATACAGTTCACTTTTATATACTAGAACAGAAAATATATGTTAATTATAATATTTACGCATAGTATGGAGAATGTTGGTGCAAGAGCAGGTTGGCGGCTTGGACTTCCTCTTCCGGAATGGACACGAGGCCACCACCAGAGGCACCCACTACATATTTTTCTGTAACATAAATATGTACAAAAATAAATTTACTAGTCGTGGTTCGGGCACATAGTATGATTGTAAAATTGGCTGGTTGTGGGTTCGGGGATCGAACTCTCGAGAAGATTAAGTATTTATTTAAATTACATTTCGTAGGTCTGGTGTCGAGGCAAAGCGCACGTTGAGATTTGCTACTCAACACCCAATGCCTCCAGAATTGTGGGAACTTGAACAGTGGCGATCGGAGTGTTACACTAGGTTCCCTCAACTTACCTTGCTGTGTGCGGGATACAGTGTGAAGCTAATAAAAAATAAGTTTACAAATTGTGTAAAAAATTGCATTCAGCATATTGAGAATCTATTGTTAAGACATTCCAAATTTTCCAAATTTTCGGTCGTTTGTCTTATTACCGGAGGGAGTAAGTCAAATTATTAAATAATGAATTCCCTTAAATAGGAATTCAACAAATTCACAAAAGGATTTAGATGAAATTTTACAGTAATATATCTTATACATCAGAACACCATCAGGATACCATTAAAATACAGGCTACAGTTTATGTAACTACAGAATCTGTATAACTAAAATTAAAAAAAAATAAGATTAAGCGAGCGAAGCTGCGCATGGAATATAAAAGATAGACATATTACCTTCTCTCTCTCCGCCCGCCCCGTTAGTGACCACAGTGATCTGGTGTCCGGCCATCACCAGCCCACTACCACCGGCACTGTATGACACGCCTGCACCTGTAATCATTCGCGTTATTATCCTTAACTAGACTTAGAAAAATCTGAATATATCCTTAAGTACAGTTCGCTTATAAAAATAAACACACACACACACAAACTCCGTTCCCCTCATTCTTCCGAATTCTGGAGACCTTGGAAAGTTTACCTTGACACCAAAGCAAAGAAATGGAAATATAAACGTAAATAAATATTTCACTTCCTCGAGTGGGGATCAAACCCACAACCGTCACGTTTCAGTCACACCCTGTGCCGCTGCGCCACGATGACCTCTAATAAAAGAAGCAACTGTTGAGTTTCTTGCCGGCTCTTCTCAGCAGAACTGCCTTCCGAACCGGTGGTAGCTTTTTATTCATTCGTTCATGTTCATTTGACGATTCAAAAGTGCTTGTAATAATTGCCTATTTGAATAAAGAATATTTTGAATTTTGAATTTTGAATAATTTATCATCTAGTTTTTTAGTTCACACTGTATGCATATAGCACAGAGATAAAATCTTAAAATAAAACAACGCACTAATTCCCCAGACGTTTCGTATTGAATGTGTTCCCCACATCACTGAGCCTTGTCTTATTACCAGATCGAAGAAAATTAAAATAATTCATTCCCTCGAGTGAGAATCGAACTCACAACTTTCACGTTATCAACTATCTAATAACATAAAATGTATCAATAATGGTAACAGACCCGGTGACCCCGGCGCGCTCTGGCTAACACCACTCCTCTGCGGGAACAGGTACTGGGTCGACTGCGAACTGTTGTTGTTGTTCAAACGCTGACCGCCACTTTGCTAGAATATCAAAAACAAATCATGTACAGGAAACCAGCATTGGCTAAGCTTTATTAAAATTTGATTATTATTAATTTTGTTTCTTGCTTCATGTATAGTAAGTTGAATCTCTAGTTTACATTGTACTATATTGCATGTGACACTGCAAATAATTTAAAAAAATCTCGAGTGGGAGTCGAAACCACAGCCTGTCACGTTTCTAGTCACATGCTCATGCTCCTGCACCACGATTTGTCTCAAAATCATAAATCGAAACAAATCACATTTATAATATCGACGGGCACTTAATTGTGTTTATTATTTGAAATTTCAATATTATTGTAAATTTTAATATAAAAAAAAATCACAAATTGAAAGAAAATTAATTTAAAAAACCCTGTCCCAAATACTTTTCTCCTTTACTGTAGTATCAAACATAGTGTCCAATGTCCATACACTACCTGTTCGTGTTCTTCACCAGTGAAAAGATCAGGTGTGGGTTCACGGGACAACTCCTCAGGAGTCACTAGACCCGATACGCCAACTTGAGACGGGCTGGTGGGTGCGCTCCTGAAAAAAAAAGCGTTAAAAAATATATTTCGGAAAATATGGGAAAAATAAATTGGCTGTACCTACATACATACATAGCAGATTGGAGTAACGAAATCTAGAATGTAACGTTAATACGTTACATTCCGCCAGAAGACGGTCAATGTCTCCATAAAAAGAAAACGGATTGTCTTAATTTAATCTTATTTAAGTGTCAGAGGGGAACGCCACGCTTTGCCTAGGCACCAGAGCAAACAAATGAAAATATCAAAATATTTAATTTGCTCAAGTGGACTCACAGTTTGTCGCGTTAACAGTCACACGCCTGTCTCTACGTCACGACTGGCCTAAGGAAAAAAATAAATAATTTCGTACCTCGAGGACAACCCGAAAGGCGCACGGAACTGAACGCCGCGCGGGCGCCGCGGTCTGAAGGCGAGCTCTATGAGCTTGCCCTCGCTCTGCGGGTCGATCCGCCAGAAGCTACCCTTGCCGGGCTCCTCCTGGCTGCGCGGCACTTTTATGAAGTATCTGAAACGTTCATGTATGGTTCATGTTAAAATATAAACAAGCATAGAAGTGGATACACACCGTTTCCCTTTCCACCACATTTAGGCAAAGGCGTGACTCAACGTCACACTTGTGCTAATACCAGAACCACTATATGAAAATAATTCAGTCTCTTGAGTGGGCATCAAGTCACATCGGGTAACATCGGGCCACAGGAGTAAATCGGATTCCGAATCGGATTTAATTAATTTAATTTTAATTTAAAATATCTTAATTAGCGGCTAATAAACGTCTCTGAGCGACACTCACCTGTTAAGCGACAGATTGTGGCGTATAGAGTTCTGCCACCCCTTGTCGGCGGTGCGGTAGTAGGGGTAGTGTTTAGTAATATAGCTGTATATACCGCTGAGAGTAAGTTGCTTGTCGGGCGCTGACGCTACCGCTTGCACTATTAGTTGGGCGTAACTGAAATTTAAAGAAATAAACTAAATACTATATAAATTAAAAATATATTGATTCATGACAGTGCGTGGTGAGTGACGGAAATCAACTCAAATTGAATATAATCATCCGACGAGCGAGAATCGAACCCATAAAGCATCTTATTTTAAGGCATACAATTTAACTATAAATTTATGTTTATAGTATTATACTACAATAAATACAAATTGTGCTATACACTAACATAATAACAATCAGTATATCTATATGCTTTTTGACAAAACATGTCTTACCTGTAAGGAGGTTTCGCATCATCACGACCCTCACGGTGCTCTCTAGCATCGCGTGCATCACGAGAGCTGTACCCCGAGTCGGATGCTGAAGAACCCTAAAACATGTAAAATTATATATTTATTAATTATACTTATATAAAAACAAACAACTGTTTTTTATATATAACTAACGGACGTGCGCAGCTTCGCCTGCTTGTTTGCACCCTTACGGATGAATTTAAATAAACCACGAAACATGTGTTGAATGAAATATTTTAAGTCTCAATTTTTCAAATTTTATAAAAATCAGGGGCGATTTAAAGATTTTCCCATACAAACTTTCAACCCCTTATTTACACCCCTAGGGGGTCAATTAAATTCAACCACGAAACATGTGTTCAATGATATATTTTTTATAAGAGTCTAACTTTCAAATTTTATAAAAACCGGTGGCGATTTAAAGATTTTTCCATACGCTTCACCCCTAAATAAGCAAGCGAAGCTGCGCGCGTCTGCTAGTTTTATACAAATCAGTGCCGATTTTTTTTTTCATACAAACTTTCAACCCCTATTATACCCCTTTAGCGTAAAAATTTTTCAAAATCCCTTCTTAGTGGATGTCAAGATTATAAAAGTAAACATTTGTCCAAATTTCACGTTTCTACGCACAGCGGTTACGGCTGTGCGTGCGTCTTACCTCAGTCAGTGAGGACAAGTCCTTTTATATATATATAGATAGATTAGTTTACATTTAGAGAAATACATAAAGTTGAATCGTTAAAACTTTTTTAATCATTTCCCCAAACATTTTCGTTTATGGAAAAGACAAGGGGAACGAACGAGCGTTTAAATCATCTGATGGTAAGCAATCACCACCGCCCACGACTCTGTGGAACACCAGAGAAGCTATAAGGTGGCAATAGACAGCCGCAGGTAAGCGTAATTCCACAAAATATTAAATACCATTAAACTATAAAAAAAAAATATTTACAGCAGTGCCATTGGAGTTAGGCCTTTGGTGTTCAGCTAAGACAGCATACTGAGCCACGAGTCCCAGGTCCGGGTGCCGCCGCCCGGACGAGCCGGCACCTCGTGGGGAAGTTGGACAACTGTTCGTCGCACTTAATGTACCTGAAGGGATTCAGAGGTAAACAGGTTTAAAACCTATAAAATGTTAAAAAATATATTGTAGTATGTGGAATTATCACATAAGTGCCGCATTCTTTGTATAGCTGCAGGGCAGGTAGGGGGATCTTCGCGTAATTCAACACCGTCCTCTGCTCTGTTACCAGAGCGACGAGCGTTCATTTACTATGAAAATAATTCAATCTCCGAGTGTAAATCGAACCCACACCTGTCGCATTTATTGTGATGTTATTGGATCACAATAAACGCAACAGTTGTAGGTTCGGATTCGGATGGAAATCTCTTTGTACAAGTAGGTACTAAGATATGGGCGAATAGGAAAAAAATAAACAATAAAAAATATTTTCCTCACCAGCGCAGAGGAACTTACATAATACAAAAAAAAAGTAATTGCCCCGAGAGGGAATCGGACACGCAACTATTAGCATCAAACTCAAACTCTAAGAACAAAGAACCTACCTGTAGGCGAAGGTGCTGGACTGCGTCCGTCACTATCAGTGGGTATTGATATACGGAGGGGCGGTAGCGGCGGACCGGAACTACCCGCGCTGCCTCCACTCTCCTCCACAAGAGATTGAAACTCTAAGCGAATGTTGGTTGATGGAAAACGGAGTGTGCATCTGGAAGTGAAACAGTGTTTTATTAGCACAGTAAACAATATTAACTTTAGTACTAATACATTTTTAGCATATCAAGTCAAAGAGAACCTAGTGTTAAGCACTTACCTACCTACTTCATGAATATAGTATTTACATATTTGAATCGCTATATGATTTTTTCAGCTTCACGCCGTATCTCACATATAGCACGGTATTCAGAGGAATCTTTATATAAATACACTTCCCATACATTGCAAGTCGGGCGGCAGAACCCAACGTCGCGCTTTATCTTATTACCAGAGAGCATGGAAATAATTCACTCCCCCGAATGAATTACAGTCATACACCGTTATTTAAACATACCTAACATAATATAGCCTTTGAATAATATTATAAACAAAACAATAAGCGTTGTAACTGATAACCTTGACCTAGCAAAATCATAATTATCCTCCAGTGACATAAGACCGTGACGATATTCGCAAACTGGCGGGCAACGGCTGGATGCGAAGAGCCGAAGATCGAGCTCAGTGGCGTGCCATTGGAGAGGCCTATGTCCAGCAGTGGACGAGGACAGGCTGATGATGATGATGATGATGATGATGACTTAAGACCGACGAGCTCCATTTACTTGAGGTACTGTCGTAAATAACCGGAGTAACGATCTTCTCGATTAAAAATTAAAGCAACCGTTAAAAACCGTTTAAACCTTGTAAATTAATAATATTTTTAAAAAACAAAATTACTGAACCCATTTTGATTAAATTAAATATATGTAGGTATAACGCATATTTTTTAATATATTAGACAATATCTGTACATATTAGTGTAGTAGTAATTGCTACACTGTATGAGTGCCCCTAACGTGTATAATTCACAAGAATAAAAAAACAATATTTTTAAAAATTTTTTTTAGCTTTATGTACATCATAAAGCATCCCGCATATACCCAGAAAGACAAGCAGATAGACAAAAAAAATGTTTGTTTTAAAACAAAAAACAAACAATTATTTTGAAATCGGAAAATTTCATATTTCATACGTATAGAAAATGTATAGATGAGTCATGTGTATTACACAAGTCGTAGTCGTAGTTAACGATACAAAAAAAACTGTTTCCTTTTTATCACGCAGGCGAGGCCGCAAAAAAGGGCTAGTATAATAACTAATGAAAACCAGACAAACTCACGAGCAGTGGATACGCATCAGCTAGGTACGCTAGCTGCTGCGCTCAGGTCATGAAACGAAACCCATTGAATATTTACGCAGTTTGATCGATATGCTGTGATTTCTTTGATGCCTTGTACCTCTTTTTAGCCTCTCGCATAGCAGGGCAAATCGAACCTAGAATTAAAACACTGCGTACCGACCAAAACACCGGCAAATTTTTGAGACATTGCGTGTTGAGTGGCGGAACTCAACGAGCGATGTTGTTTCTTACGAGAGCCCCCGATTGAGAACCCAGAACCGTCGCGTCTACAGTCTGGCCACTGTCGAGCCACGACGGCCTCGACTCTAAGCAATGGAACATTCACATCCACACCCAGAGTCCAGACACAACAAATACTGTTTACTACTAGTTCATTCATCACAAATTCATCGCTAACGGCGTAATACGACCGTTAATTACTCCGCCGTCCGTTAAGGGCGTCGGGCGTGTTGTGACTGTCGCACAGTGGACGCAGTACTATAGCTATAAAGAGAAGTTGAATTTTATGAAATAGTCGTGAGTAACGAATAAATTTACGTATTTATTAGCTATAGCAATGTAAGCTATAAATTATCTATTTCTCTTAACATGTGTCAGGTTCGATTCCCATTTGGGAGTATGTAATATTTAATTTTCATATAACTTGCTCTGGTACGGAGCCGCTGATGAGTTCCGCCATACGATGTGCCTTAAAAAATTTGGCAGAAAGTGGAGAACGGAAATATCTTAATGGGAACGGAGCGTCTCTACACTAGGTTCCATCTGCACACCCTGCTAAGTATGAGATGCAGCGTGAAGGTAAATAAATGCCTTGACGCAGTGCAGGGTAGACAAAGGGAATGTGATGTGAATACCTTTATTTAAACCTTTATCTCATTTCTAAAAAAACATTCATGAAATAACTAGCACTATTCTTAAGCAAAAGGTTTGTATTGAACAAATATACAAGTTAGTACATACGACCACAACAACGAACACACAAGCGATACCTTCCGTCAAACCTTAAAATTTCCTAATACCGACCGAATACTAATACACCACACTGAAGGCTGAAGCTAAGACATACTATATATTTAGTATAGCTATAGTAAGATTAAGTTCCGTCAGCCACAGGGTAGATAATTGTTCTAATTAAGGGAGCTTTGCATCTGACGTAATACTGACGAGGCGGCGCTTGTCTGGCGGTGGGTAGACGATAGTCATTACTGCGCTATTTCTCTCCTGTCTCTTCTTATTTTTTTTAGCTTTATTTTGTATACCGCAAATAGAACCTAGTGTGAATACATTCCGTTTTTGAAATATTCCGAAAATTGAAATATTTAATATTTTCATTCCCCCAATTCTTCAGAATACGGCGGAAAGTGAAAAGTGGAATGTCTTAACACTAGGCTCCCTCTGCCTACCCTGTTACATGTAAGACACAACGTAAAGTTAAAAAATAATAAACAATAAAAAAAACATTAATAAATCGAATACCCTAAGGTACCTCAAAAACCAATACCTACAGAAATGTAGGTAATTATTATGTAACTACATAAAATAGTATCTTCGTAACACATTTCGTACTATACGAGCATTAGATGCCTACATGAGTTTTCACTGCATTGTAATCTTTGATGTGATTTGTATTGCCTGTACGTTCTAAGTATTTGATGTCATTCACGTGAACATGTGGGCCAAAGCAAATGTACTTTGAAATATAAATTCTAGGAGAAGTGCCATCAATTACATTATCTATTCTTATCTAAAAATAGATAAGAATAGATAATGTAATTGATGAATAGAAGAAGAATAGAAGTATCCTCGGAACCTAGTGTTAAGATACTCCGTTTCCATTAAAACACTTCCGTTCTGCACTTGCCGCTGAAATCTGAAGGCATTTGGCGGAAAGTGGGGAGCAGATTCCCAGGTTCCCTCCTCCTACCTTGGTATTTACGGGATACATCGTAAACTAAAATAAAAATTTCCAAAGCACCATTCAACATTATTATAAATTTCAATACACTCAAACCATTTCCATACCTAGACATAATTCTAGGGTCCCAGTCGACAATAACATAGCAATTACGTTCTTCCTAGAACAAGTAGGCAGGAGGCAGTATCTAAAATCGATAGCCGGCCAGCTAGTACTACGAATGGCTGGGGTTTATTTATATTATAGCGTTTAAATTGTACGAGTTGGTTCAGATTTCTTATCTATAGGTAACCGGCGTGGGACTCAAAATAGGTTTTCATTATATTATTTTACCTTTTTTCCGTTAACATTAAGATATTTCCGTTCCCCACAAATTTTATAACAAAAATATTAAAATTTTGGTTAATTTCTTTTATTTTGGTTTCAGATTACATTAAGAAAAAGAGGCTTTCGTGCAGCGGAACAGCATCTGACTGCAAGGCAAAGGTTGTATGTTCGATTTCCGTTCAGGGGAATGACTTATTTTTATTTCATCCCTGTGGCAAAATAAAAGCGCAGTGTTGAGTTTCGCCAATCACCCCATCTTGCATTCGGAGGGAAGGACAGTGTCTAGACTCCATTCCCCAACTATTTAGTGTATATCTTCGTGGGAAAAAAAATCCCAAAAAAGTCATTACCTATAACTAAATACAGGAAACGAGAGAAAAAATTACTTCAATTTTCATATAAATGATGAAATTCAAAACGCACTGCAACATAACAATCAACGTCCAACCGTAGCGTAAACAAGCAAGTATTGATTCATACGGCGCGTACGTTTGTGACAGATTAATCTACTGACAGATAAGCGTAGTCGCGATATACAATAGTTAAAAATCGTCTTATTTTATTTTTCACGCTGTATCCCGCACATACGTAGCAGGGTAGGTAGAGGGATCTTGTCATATCAGATCCTAGTGACCCATTAAGACCCTTCCGCCGAATTCTGGAGACATTGCTTGTTGAGTGGGCTCTCGCGACTCAACGTCGCCCTCGTTACCAGAGCGAGGAAATGAAAGTGTTTTATTTCTTCGAATGGGAATCGAACCTTAAGCTCTCGCTTTTACAGTCTACAGACATATTTACAGATTAACCTCTTCTAGTTCTAGTTAACACTTCCACTCGAATTAAGTGGCAAAGGCGCTGCTTCAAACAAACAGACCAGAAACAATGAAAATATCCTTAAACATTCCTGAAAAAACTATTCACCCGAGTGTAAATCGATCCCACAACCGCTTTTACAGTCAAAATCCGTGCCCACACAGCACGACAGCTCCTTTACCACACAGCATTTCACATCCAAGTACTTAGCCAGCCCTCGTTGTAAAATCCCCAATTAGTGATATCAAAGAGACGAGGCCCAGACTGACGCGTCACACGACCTAGTTAGCAAAGCTAGGTGGGCAAAAACAAAACGTGGCACTAAACGTAAGTACGCTGACTTGTAATGTAAAGCGTTGCTTTTGAAGGTTCCGTATCTGAAGGGTAAAACGGGAACCTGCCACTTTGACTCCGCTGTCTGTCTGTCCGTTTGTTACCAGGCTAAATTTCATAAAGCGTAATAGTTTGACAGTCGATAGTTTTACACATAATGCATTTATGTAGCCACTATAATAACAAATACCTATAACAAGACAGAAAAAAATACGTAAGGTTGATACGGAACCATTTGTGTGCGAGTTCAACTTACACGTAGCCGGTTTTGAGAATATCCATGTCGCTTGTAATAAGTAAGCAAAATTTACTTAGGTTAAAAGGAATTTTCATTTTTATGGTCACTTATTCGTGAGGTAGATAGTGTGTTTTACACCAGGCTATCCCCGCCTACCCTGCTATATGAGGGATACATCGAGGTGAATAAAAAAGAAATCAAAAGGAACGATGTGTTACGACTAACATTAATACATCATAAAAAAATAGCAAATATGTATTGAATAAAAAAATATTTTCTATTATTTGTTTGCATATTGTATTGATCGAGGAAGGCTGTATTTCATCATATTAACGTTTTGACGTAACCACCTGTACCTGCAGCCAGAATTGTGCCAATTCCATTGGAGTAATACATATATACGAGGTGGAGGATTCCTTCCTTTGAAAACACATCTATCTATCATATATCTATCTTTATATAAAAAAGTTATGAACAACAGCGCAATGTGTACAGACAGCGTATCGATCGGGAGCCACGCGCGTCCTTCACCCCGTGGCCTTTCAGAGTTACCCGACTGTTTTGGGGAGACAGCTTGAAATTCACTTAATGGAGCGGCGAGACGGTCTCCGTAAATAAATTGGTTAGTAGGGTTATGTTTACTCGTTTAGGTTGTAAATTGAGGTAAAAAGCTATTAGAGGAAGTTCGAAAATATTATGAAATTTACATGAGCACAAGCGGGCGACTGCTAACGCGACACATTGTGGGTTCGATATCCACTCGAGGAAATTAGGTAGGTATGTCATATTTTCATCTCTTCACTGTGGTAACGAGGCGAGGAATGACGCCGATTTACACCACTCAAAGTGAGAAACGGAAGTGTCTTCTTGGGCACGCAGTGTCATAACATTAGGTTCCTAGGTTCCCTATGCCAACCCTGCTATGTGCTAAAAGTTAAAAAAAGGAAAAGAACATACAACTTTTCTGTACTAATACCATATTCCTAATCAACAAAGTAAAATACAAAGAACTACAGACTGATAAACCAGCAGCAATTTCCTAATTCCAGTCCGCCGCGTGTAAGTTTAAAAAAAAACAGAATGGAGTAACTTAACACTAGGTTCGCTCTGCCTACCCTGCTGTGTGCGCGATACAGCGTAAAGCTGTTTTTTTTTAGTTTACAATGCATTGTCTTTAAAATGATAATGTTACAAGATGTCGCCAAAGCTTATACAGATTAAATAATAAATAATTAGGCACAAGTGGGCGAAGCCGCGAGCGGGTCGCTAGCTAGCTAGTATACATGATAATTTACCTAGATTCTAGTTATTGATTGATACGTGAACTGGATACAATTATAGCACAGGCGGCGTAGTGCGACAAGGGACGAGAATAAATCTGAAAGGTCATAGGGTCTATCGGCATTATATATTATTAGATATATAAGTTTGTATGCAATAGTTGAGAAATCCATATATCTGGGTCTTTTGTAATGTCAGCTAGAGTTTTTTTTAAAGATATAATATATTAGAAATTTAATATATTACAAGAGTTTTTCCGGAAATTGAATTTTTGTTTTACTATCTTTTGTTACCTAGTGTCTAAAGTTACGAGAGACGTCGAAGTCACTTATACAACTACCACGGTTTCAGTAGACCAAAGTTAAAATCTACTTACAAGTGCCGCAGTAATATTAATTACTAGCGGACGCGCACAGCTTCGCCTGCATATTTGCACCCTCAAGGGTGAATTCTAGAAAACGATGAAACACGTGTTCAATGGAATACTTTTAAAAATCTAAATTTAAAATTCTATGAAAATCGATGCCGATTTCATTTTTTTCCATACTAACTTTCAACCCCTATTTCACCCCTTTAGGGTTAAAATTTTTCAAAATCCCTTCTTAGTGGATGTTCAGATAACGAAAGTAAACATCTCTCCAAATTCCACGTTTTTACCATCAGCGGTTACGGCTGTGCGTGCGTCTTACCTCAGTCAGCGATGACAAGTCCTTTTATATATATAGATAACATTACATTAAATTATTATTTGTATTTTTTATCTTCTAGTTCCCTACTTTCTGCAAAATTATGGAGACATTGCGTTTTAGGTGACGGATCTCAACGCTGCGCTTTGTCTCTTAATGAAAATATTATATTTAATTTCCTCGAGAGGGAATCGAACCTACAACCTGTCGCGTTTACCCTTTACAGCCACACTTTGTGCATTCACATAAACTTTCCGAGTCCTTCACTGACATAGTGTTAGTAGTGGAAAATATTAATAATATTTAGATTATATCATATAATCACGGGTTTTAAATAGTCAGCTTCAGTTTAGGGATGCAGCGCATCCCGCACATAGCAGGGGAGGCAGAGGGAACGTAGTGTTAAGACACTTCGTTCCTCACTTTCCGCCGAATTCGGTTTTACCTTGTAAACATGCTTATCATATATTATTGTATACACCTTCGGACTTTTATAGGTCATTCACTTTAAAACTTTAAAAGTCTCTTGTACAACTGTATTATCTAAAAAGTAAAGGCGAGCTATTTATTGCCAGTATTTACAGAATCCTGATTGAAGTGTGTTTCCCTATTTTCCCATAGAGTAGGTAGGAGCTACATATGATACTTTGTGTATACAGTGACGGGTGGCACCTTGGCTGGCTATTGCCTTCCCCTTTTATGTTCAAGCCAATATACGCCTTATTTCATATTTAAGCTAAGTTCATTAACGTGTGAAACTAACGACATATAGCTTTTACGTATTATGTTACAATACTGAGTGCGACGGTAAACAGGTTTAGGGATTCGATTCCCACTCGAGGAAATGAAATATTTATTGAATATTTTCATTTCCTCGCTCTGGTAACCAAACCTCGAGAATTTTGCGAAAAGTGGAGAACGGAAGCGTCTTAATGAACGGAGTATTCTAACACTAGGTCTCAAGTATCCTCTGCCTACCCTACTATGCGCGGAATGCAGAGTGAAGCTAAAAAAAGAAAAAAAATCATCCTATAGCTAAGCTTTGTAAGCTGAGACTTACGAGCTTATCGATTTTTCTATTGAACTTGGCTTTCTATTCATACTATACACAACCATCAGTACCTGCCAGTACCAGTAAAGCACCTGCTAGTACTATGGACACTTCGCTTCTATCTAAATACTAGCCTTTGCCTTTGGTTTCGCTAACGAAAAGTGAAAAACAGAAGTATCCTAATGGAAACGGAGTGTCTTAACACTAAATTCGCAGGTTCCCTCTGCTTTCTCCGCTATGTGCGGAATACGGCATGAACACAAATATACTATTATTAAAAAAAAATACTCATGACCAAATCAATTGGTTTTCAATACAGAAAATTTGTGACAAAAGACCGACCCAGATTGAAAATGGCACACTGTTGCATCTTTAAGATAACATCGTAAAAAGACTACATAACTAAGCTAGCCTTCGCTCTCAACGTTTGTGTGGATTTTGAAACGCAACTTTTCCCCTAAGGAATTTCAAAAAATCCTCTTTTAGTTTTCTCCTATACTCCTTAACCTAAAACATTTCTCAGATTAATTGTCAGAAATTCAATAAATGACTAGTATTATATAAACGCAACATCTCTATTTTCTCTGATTTACACTAATCAATCTCCTTTTTTAAGAACAGGCAAAGGACCCTCACACCCTGTCCAATTAGAATAATTAATTTTAATTTCTCTTCAGAACGCATTTCGAACCCGCAACCATCGCGTTAATTCAGGCACATATAAAGTATGTAACGATCCATCCAGGAACCTTTAAAATATAAAAATAATATAAAGACTATGTATTATAGATTCGTTTCCTACTCGCCAGTATGAACTCTGGTACCAAGACAAGGCGCGGCGCTGAGATCCGCCACTCGACACTCAATATCTCGAAAATTGGGCGAAAGCGGGGAACCGAGTGTCTCAACACTGCTATGTACGCTACACACCCTGCTACGTACAGGATACATCGTGAAACTAAAATAGTTATAAACAAATAAAAAAAATATAAAAATACAAGATGAATCATTCACACAAAGACACACATTAACACACAATACCGGGTGGTATACACAATAATAAACTAACAGTGACCACCAATAAAAGTTAACCTGACGCATGAATGGACGGAAGGTTGCCAGTGGCGACGATCACGTGTTCACATCCTGGCCGTGGGACCTTGACTCGCGGAATTGGGGGGCCTCAGTAGTCAGTGTTTGTATAGCCAAAAATAGACACGATCGAAACTCTGTATTAGGGCCGTTTGATGAGAATTATACACTGGTAAAAAATGTTTGATATCTTTTACCGATAATTATTACCGCGTGGCAGCATGAGATGGGGGAAGCTAGTCTTTAAGATACTTCGTTCCCCCACGCACTTTCTCACTTCCCACTTCTAGATATTACGTGTTAAGTAGCGGAACTCAACGCTGCGCTTGTTTTTCTTATCTCTTTTAATTCTTTTTCAATTTAAACCCCAAATACCCACAGCTATCAGAAATATACAAGTACCGTTAACAATAACATAAAACTAACATAATAATATATCTAACTTACAGCCCAGGCGCGGCTTCGCCCGCCTAAAGTTATTGTTATATTTATACACTACATAAATCGTAGCCTACGTGATACACGTTGATGATGTTCCGGCTATATAACTACAAAGTTTCTTCTAAATCCGTTCAATAGTTTCTGAGTAAGAGTGAAACTAACATCCATACTCACAAATTTCCACATTTATAATAATTTTCCTAAGAGTAGAAAGAAATGTCTTGCAGGTAGGTATGTCACACTAAACGCTATTATTTAGCATTCAGCATTCTTTGCCTATGACGAGACTTGTTTATACAATTACGTAGACTGTACGTATATTAATAACTGGTTTATATATAGACATTTTACGTGTCATACAACATTTGTCATTTGGTGTTTTGGACTGAACTTTAGCTTTAAACAGATATGTTCGTGTAATTTTTTTTTGTAAGTATATTTCTGGGGTGGGCAGACTATTCTAGGGTGGGCAAGGACAGGACCCCCTTTATTACTACGCCTATGCTTTAAGGTGACTTCCCCTTTGTACTTTAGTAAAGTATAAAACGACCAAATTAATAATTAATTTCTTTCAATAAAAGTAATAAGAGTATCGCTTCGAAGTACTGTTGATATTAGATGTACCTTATAATTAATGTCAACAAGGGTCTTACGTCACTCCTTCATAGGAAATTTACTGAGCGGTATTTTATTGATTCTTTTTTTTATGTCACGAATCGCTATACTTACCAGGTTCACGCTGTATCCCGCACACAGCACGGTAGGCAGGGAAACCTAGTGTTAAGACACTCCGTACCCCATTTTCCGCCAAATTTAGAGGGGCATCGCGTGTTGAGTGACGGAAATTAAAATATTAAATATTTCATTTCCTCGAGGGGAGATCGAATTCACAACCTGTTGCGCGACACACGAAAAAATATTCTTGAATTTCCATCCGAGTGACGATATTAACCATCGCACTTAGGTATCATTCAGGTATTGTGTCATTCCTAGCTTACCCCTAAATATGCGGGGCATTGCGCACTGAATAGCGAAACTAAACGCCGTGCCTTGTCTACCAGAAATCAATGATTTCAAAAAAAAAAATGTTTTGTTATCGAGCCAGTCGTCGAGTGCATACCTACACAACACAATATAAGTATTTATCGATCGCATCGTTCGCTATCTTTACGATATATTTACGTTTTTACACTGCTTCACGCTAATAAGTAAACTTGATAGCGTTCGATTGACGCTATCGTGGCCCAGCGAGGGTTTCACACATGAGATTAGCGTAGGTTCGATTTCCCTCTGGGGCAAAAAGGAAACGAATTGTTCAGATTAGAATATAAACCTACTAAAATCCATTTTTTCGTTCATGCGGTATAAAAAAATAACTATCAGTTCGTTGCGCTACCTTAAATAGCGGTAGAGCGTATAAATTAATGGAAAGGGGATGCGTGAATTGGGCTGGACCACCTTACATACAAAATGACCACATGCTACTGTTAAACCCCAAAAAAAATTTAACTTTAAACTTAACTCCGCACAGAAAAGTCAGCAGCCTAGTGTTACGACACTACGTTACCACCTACGAACCTCTAAAATGCGTGTTTTACAATTTTTTGTTACATATGTAATTATCGAGAAATTATTCTCCATTCTCCGCTTGATACAAAATGGATACAACATTTTAACATTGCCTTTGCAAGCAGACACAATGCAAAGATTTTTATGCCAAAAAAAAAACATTTTTACTTAAACTAACGACATTTTAGTAGCATACTAATAGCATTTTAAAAGTTACATCGCAAAGAGACGAGCCAAAACACTCATTCGAGCGATTAAACATCAAAACAACAAAAAAACACACACCAAACGACGGACACGACTTCTTCGAGACGGCAACAGTACACCTAGCGCTGTTGCTACGCCGCCGTCTTACACGCAAAAATATAACCTAAATTATGTAGAAATACAGCATATAATCGTGTAGCAACAAAGTAAATTACATACATTAACACAAACAAAACTTTAATAGTGTAGAAATAAGGTTAAAATTTAAACGTACGGACAAGTGCTCCACTTTGCGTAGACACGCGACGTGATTGAGCGTCAACAAGCTTAAGATGCGTTACGAAAATTTGTTAAATATTATAACACGAGTGTAAATTGATCATCATTTTTTTCAGATTCACGCTGTATCCCGCATACAGCAGGTTAGGCGATGAGAACCTATTGTTAAGGCACTCTGTTCTCCTTTTTCCGTTGGAATTCCAAAAATAATTAAGGCCGTTTTAGCTTAATGGGAGAGTGTCCGAATGTAAACGCGACGGTTATTTGTCTTTCGTTAGTGTTATGTCTTAATTCACAGTTCCCTCTGAGTACCGTGTTACGCGGAAGACTGTTGGAGAGTAGACAGAAACCTGGAAACCTAGTGTAAAGACAATCCGTTCCTATTAAGACACTAACGTTCCCCACTTTGCTTTTATGTAAATAAATCATTTTAAAAAGATGCAGGCATATTCAGTTAAGTGTGTGCCCAATTTATCTCTAAAGCTTCAAACATCTGCCCGCAATCGAAGTAGTAGCGTATTTCACCCGTGGGATTGTTTATATAAAAAATATTCATATTTCACTTCCTTCATTCAGACAGAGTGCGATGTTGGGTTCCGCCACCCAACGCGCAATAAATGGGTAGAATTAATAATAAAGTGAGTTTTCATTAATTAAAGTGATTAGACAATCTGTTAACATTACGACTTTCCTTGAGGAAATGAAAATATATTCCATTATCTCGAACAGGAATAGAACCCACTCTTGTGACAAATTCAATTCATTACTGGACTTTACATAAGTTATTTTTGTATTATGACGTCACTTATTTTTCCTTTACTATGCTTAGTTATTAATACTAAAAGGCGTACATTTTTGTGTTTAATTTCAAAATATCTTCAGAAATATTCTCAGAGACCTGACCTGGCCAACTGAGATGACTAACCACAGCCAGTGCATCAAATCGAAAGGACTAACGTGAAGTTATACAAATGGACTATGTTTCCAACACAGAGAACCAGTACTCCCTAAGATTAGCATGATCAACCAAAAACATATTAGTCAAATTGGTAAAACAATCACCAAATAAAATAAAAGTATTATTTCATCAATTGACCAAAGAAATTAACCCACCCATTTTAAAACACACATCTTCGTGTTCCCCTATCAAAATCTTGTTCCCCAAAAAGGAACCCTGACACGTGGTACAAATAACTTGTCCAAAAGATCAAGAACAATGAGACAGGCGGCTAGAAATTAATGTAGGCTGGGAGTGTCTGGGAGTGCACTGACCCCGTGATGCGAAAGCTTCGGCAGATTCAAATTGTGCCTATCTTATATTATACTTGTATTACCCTCTGGCTTAAATTCTATAAGCTTATAATAAATATAGGGATATGTGTATTTTAAATTAAATATGCTTTCAAAGAAGAAAATTTCGTTTCTATTTTACTTTTTTCTTTCTTTACGTTTCACGTTAGAGAAAATAATATATTTGAACCCAATATTAATATCTAAAAAATGGATATTGACAGTCTGATTACTTAATAAGATCTTAGATTTAAAAAGCACCATATCACTGCAGTAAAACTTAATTCTTCCTTTAAATATTCCAGAACAATAATCCTGTTAATAAACAATTTACAAAATCTCATTTCAAAGCTACAGCCACCTATTATATAATATATAAAAATTTATATAAGTTTAAAACTCCTTCCCTAGACGCCGAGCTAAGCTCAGATTAACGTGAAACGTGAAAGATTGAAAGATATTACGTATCTTCAGACTTAGAGAAATGAGTAAATACTTTCTAGCTATGTAAGAGTGGAAAATGTTCCATTTGTAGTAATGTAGCAGGGTAAGCAAAGGGAACCTGGGGACCTAATGTTAAGACACTTCATTCCCATTAAGATATTTCTACACATACTATTTAGAACACAATTGACGTAGTGGCACAGAGCCTAACTGTGAACGCTGCAGTTGTTGGCTCGATCCCCACTTAAGGGAATCAATTATATTGATTTCTCGTCTCTCCTTTTGGTAGCATGACAAAGCAGGTCGTTGAAATCCGCTTCTACACGCATCATCTCGAAAATTAGGCGGAAAGAGGGAAACGGAGTGTCTTCACTTCTCGGACACCCATAAACACCCACATAATTATAAACAAAAAAAACCACAAATAATTAAAAAAATCTTTGTAAACAATGTTTTAGCTATACCTATACGTAGTAATAGTATATGTAAAAATATAAATAGCCGACGGCGCATCGTACACGACGCGGACTGACGGACGGGTGTAGGTATTTCGGGTGGTGCAGCTTGCCAGCGAAAAATAGTCACCAATAAATTATTCCCATGGCTGTGCAAAATGAGATTGAATCTCTCTCATATCATTCCGTATTTAGTAGAAAAGCAGAGGAAAGAGAGTGACAAATATCCATTTTTTTAAGATAACAAAATATTTTAAAAAATAAATAAATAAACAGATATACGTCTTGGCAAAGCATCTGACTGCTGACGCGACGGTTGTGGGTTGCGATGCCTACTCGGGAGAATGATTTAACTTCGCTCTGGTAACAAGACGAATCGGGATATTGAGCTCAGTCCCTCACCGCGCAATGTCTCAAGTACTTTGCGTTGCATGGGGAAGTGTCTTAACAAGTGTTTCCCTGTGCTCACCTTTTTATATGATGGATACAGAATGAAGCTATGTAGAAAATATAATTCTCTAGTAATATTTTTGGCTTTTCAAGCAAATAGAATTGGGATAGGACAGCATTTACAAAAGAAATTGCTTTTAGAGCTTGAGAGTAAAATGCACAAACGCAGTCGTGAGGATAACCAACAAGAATAACCCTGTCCAATCGAACATGCCCCAGCTGCATTCTCTGCCCATATAGGGGCTTCCTACGGTTTTGTCTGCAAACACACACTTATAAAAAACAAATATAAAATCCAAGACGTTCAAACTGTTACACTATGGCATTAATGTTGATTCCCCCATATTTAATACTATTTTGCTTCTCGTTGCATCCCTAGGCCCTACCCTATATAACTAGGCAGAGGGAACCGAGTGTTAAAACAATACGGTCAACACTTTCCACCGAATTTTCGAAGCTGCATGTTGAGTGACCAACTCATCGCCATAAAGAAGTTAAAACGCGCCGTAAAATTAATACACGTAGTAGTTTTAGGTGCTCTTGGATTCTATTCCAAAGTATAAAATATATATAACTACACATATAGTATAAACCGTTCTTAATCGTTATCAGAAAAAATCTGTAAGATATTTAACATTTATGATTTATGTCTTATTTACTATTGTTTAACATTTGTTATCAGTTATATTTATTAGTAGTTATATTACTTTGGAGCTGATCTAATATTACAATTTAAGAGAAAAGAAGTGTTAAATTATTCGCACTTTTCTAATCTTTATTATTTTCATTAAATATGGATGTCTTAAAAGGAATGCTTTTTCATCAAAATGAGAATAAATGCTTAAATATGTATACAAAATATATACCTACGTTAAATTGTAATTATCATCATCACATACAACTACTTACTGGGCTTAGTAAGTAGAAACGTGACATGTGGGTTAGACAGTGACAGGGGGACCTCTAAAAGATAACTTCTCGAAATCTCTAGGGGAATGGGAAATAATGTATTTATGTTAAACGTTAAAGTAAAATAAAAAGGAGAACGAAAGTGTCTTTCTCAAAGGAAACGGAGTTTTAACACTTAAAATTCCCTCTGCAGTCAACCATGTTATGTACGAGATACAGCGTGAAGCTAAAAAAGCATGTTAAAGTACACACAAAGGTTAACATAGTCTATAAGAAAAAAAGGTTATAAAATTACCAAGAAAACTAATATCATTGTCATAATACAGAACCCTAAAAACACAAAAAAAAACAAAAACGCCCAATAATCCAAATCTTATACATTACAAGAAACAATATAGCAAAAATAAATTATCAAAACAGTAAGTAATTACATATAATTGTATCACATATAATTTAATTCATACTTTATATGGGCGTTAAAATTTCATACACTAATTTGGTATCGTATGGCGGGGAACGCGTGGAATGTCGTCCGAGGACTAAAGTACCTACTGTCAGATACGTCTTTTTGTACGCCGGATGGCCATTCAAATCCTTTACAGTGGGAAGAATACTGGTACTGGTTGGGCAGAAGTTCTGTATCCTGTCTTTGTTCATATTGTACAAGAATTTTTGTTTAAATACTATTAATTAATAAAACTGAGACCTGTCTATGCGCAGCTAATGAGGAACGGAAGTGTCTTAATAGTAGGTTCTGCCTATAACTTTTAACAAGTACAATTCTTAGTTACCCCCATATGAACGCGAGGACGACGCCAGGTTAAAAAGCCTGTATCAGATAACACGTACTTATCATGAAATGGAGATAAACGAGTAAATATTTTGGACAAACATGCCCTAGATTTTAATACAATTTTTTTAAAAGCAAAAATTAATCAAACAACACGCAGGTGTTTTAACTAATATCGTTCCATTCCATTGGTTAGAAATTTATTGGGCCAGAAAACCAGTATTTAAATAAAAACTATTTACTTCAACCGAAAACAAAACTAAATCTATTAGGTATAAGGTTCCTTTCAATATTACTAAGCTGAGTTAGTAACAAATTAACTATAATTAACCTTCAAAAGGTAGATAAGAAAATGTGTTTCGGCGTCAAAACAAACATAGTCTCGAGAGAGAGAGACGTCAAAATAAAACAATACATTAAACGATTATTGGAAATTAATAAGAATTTTATTGTTCAATTTATTTGCATTTTTAGTAGAAATATATTATTCAGATAACGACGATTGTGGGTTATATAATCACTTTAAAATATTTTATTTTTTATTCAAGATAAATGGGCAGATAGTAGCAGTGTTTTAACACTACTGTTTTTTTCCCATATACAGTGAGTAGGTAGAAGGTGCGAAATGCCATATGTTACTAGCATACTTCTAGACTAAGTGCAAGTCAGGCCCGCGCACGAGGAGTTCCGTATCGTTTATCTCTAAAAACAGTAAAAAATCACTTTTGTTCTCGAAAAGCTCCATTAAATATTTATTTTATTCTCTTTTTCAATGTTTGTTATTATAGCGGCAGCAGACATATATTATCTGTGAAAACTGTCACGGTTTTTGAAATACAGACTGGTGACAGACCGACCAACATACATATTGCATAGTCTTAGTAATGGGTTCATTTACCCTTTATGTAGACAGTAGATGAAACTTCGTTAATAATTTTCAACGGGCGAAGCCGCGGCTGGGTCGCCCACTACCTACTTTCATATAGTAAACTCAATACATTTTGTTTACAGATGCGCACCGCCGTGTTTGTTGCACAATGCACCGCTGGCGTTGCATAGAGTGTAGTTATTACGTATTGATTCATTCGATACTGATAGATTGAGGGGGTCGTGGCTGTAGGTTCGATCTCTACATGGGGACACACTTCATGCTTAACGCGCAATATCAGTTAAATTCATTATGCTGGTGCGTTTAGGTTTCCTGGCGTGTGTGTACTAAATTTCGTAAGAGTTTGTATGTTTATTGATCCACAAGCTCGGAAAGTAGAAGGACCTGTGTAGATGATCCTTTATGATTTTAATGTAGAATATTCCAACTTAAGTAACTGTTGAAATTTTATCACAATCGGTATAGTAGTTTTTCATATATGGGTATCTATCTTTTGTTGATATAATCAGACACATGATATAATCTGAAGGAAGTAACTTTTTTTCAAGAAAAACTTCAATTCGATAGAAGATCGAATACACCACCAGAATTTGGCGTAAAGTGGGGAACGGAAGTTTCTTAATGTGAACGACACTCTGTTCACTAGTGATAAGACACTCCTTAACAATAGGGCACCTCTGCCTATACTATGTGCGGGATACAGCGTGAAGCTAAAATATACCATATACACAACAAGTATCAATTAAAAAACAGTATTTTTTTTGGTATCAATGGAGTAAACAAACATGAATAAGCAATATTCTTATCAAAATCAAACAATAACGTAATCGGTTGTGTGGAACGTGTCGCGGCACAGTCCGAACAAATAATCAAACGTTAATTGAGAGGTACAGTGTTCAAATTTCATATAGGTTGTAATATTTCTTTTTGGCTGTACGCTTCATTCCATTTAAATAAAATAAAACAGAATCGAACCCACGACCACCGACTACACCTACTATGATACTATTTTTTAACATTAAAAGACACTTCTAGATAACAATAAAAGCAAAAAAAAAAACAAAATCCACACGGTCTCGAATGACCGTTACGTAACAACGCAGACGCATAATCACCCGCCGCTGTCACGGTGTAAACAAGTGCTCAGACGACTACTGTAGTATAGTGCGGTTGACGAGTGGTGGCCACTGTGAAGTCAAGTTTTCTGAATACGCATGTTCTTCACTCGTGAAGAAAATAATGAAAAGCTATAAAAAAAAATCATATTGCGCAGCCACCTACAGCGAATATCATGGGGGCCATTACTCATCAACCGTACTGTACTACTACATAATACATATATAACACTTATTATACTAGAGTTAAAGATACAAATGACCAGAATAAAAGAGAATGAAATGAGAATCTGTTGTCTTTGGCTCTGAACTGGTTTTTTTTTTCATTTCACCACAAAAACAGAATGGTATGAACGGAGTGTATGAACACTAATTTTTTTCTGTCTAATCAAAATAATATATATCTCAACTTTTACAAAAAATGAATGGGTGTATTTATCTAGCTTTAATTCACATCTTTTACGTTCAATTATTATTCTCTCCATACTATATATCTATGTTTTAATACTACAACTACTACAAGATAAATACTAGATATACTAAATATTAGACTTGGAAAATTTCTAGAAGCTAGTATTTGTGTCACTAAAAGCCGTGGCCGGGACGTCCTTGTCCGACATAAGAATGGTCGTATGTATGTTTGTTACTGTCGACTCGACGTATTAAATACATAAAACTATTATTCACACTTAATGTTGATATTTCCCCTTCGGGGGGAATTAATTATTTCATTGTTTTTTCGATCTGGTAACAAGATATCTCAACGCAGATATCTTGAGATTAATTTAGACCAACACCATCCCGCAGGAATACGTCAAGCAGGCAGGCATATGTCTTTCACAACAGGAAATAACAATAAACATTCCATCTTACGGGAATCGAACTCACAACTGTCTTACATACCCTAATGTACGACTTTTCGCAGTACTAGTGCAATATCATAAAATAAATGTAAATAAATGACAGCACAATCTGATAGTGTTATCAAACTGGGTCATTCAACTTCGTCTAGTCTAGAACAGGAGACTTAAAGTAACTAAATTTAAACTAATGATAATTGAGTAACTATTACTGCATGAAATCATTTCAATTATAATTACAATTGAGTATAGCTATAGCGTTTGTTTGTCTGTCATGTCAAATCTCAGGAACACGAATAGTTCTTTCGAGTTCGAACTAGTAGTAGTACAGCCCTATAGACTTATAGAGTGAATCCTCCCTCAACAACACTCTGTTATCGATTTATCAGCCGATACAAACTCTGCACTCAAGTGGCGGAACTAAACGAGGCATCAATTTGCGTCACTCAACACATAATGACTCGAAAAATGGGTGGTGGGCAGGCAGAGGTAATCTAGTGTTAAAACACTCCAGTTTTAACACTAGATTACCTCTGCCTACCATGCTATATGCGGGATACAGCGTGAGGCAAATCTCATTTATAAATCATAAAACATTTGTATTCCTTTCAATTCATTTCATTTAAAAATAAAAGAAATAATAAAAAGTAAATTTAGTACAAAAATATTTTAAAACACGCCTATTCAAAGATATAAACAGACGATAAATAAAAAATTCTACGAAGGCGTTATGCCGCAATGTAATGCGTCATTAGCATGACGTCACGCACCAGTCATACGCCTTGTTTCGATCTTGATTCGATATGATTAATAAAAAAAATAGCCAGAAGTAATTTCTGGCTAATTTTTTTTTTCAATTACCAGAATTAGTAATTTTTTTTTTTTAAATATGTGTAAGCAGGATAGGCTCGTCAGCTCACCTCAACAGGACAGCCTTCAGTTCAGTACAGTTCTTAGTTCAAAGCGTTTTAAACGTACCCAGACCTGCGTTCTGTAGCTTTCTGTAGGACAGGAACTACTAATATTTTTAATTAATAACGAATATTTTGATTTTGTACCTAGTGTGTAAAGACGATCATCGAGAATCCCGATTGAATGGCAAAACCC
Source organism: Heliconius nattereri (assembly GCA_013403645.1). Classification (NCBI taxonomy): domain Eukaryota; kingdom Metazoa; phylum Arthropoda; class Insecta; order Lepidoptera; family Nymphalidae; genus Heliconius; species Heliconius nattereri. The sequence goes on along the minus strand of JAAIXI010000220.1, from coordinate 4,470,461 downwards.
AACGTCGCGTTATCTCTTATTGCAGACCTTAGTATTAAAAATAATTTTGAACTTTTCCTCATAAATACGGAGTTATACGACCGTCATAACTTTTTTTTTTATAATTAGACATAAACAGATACGTGTTTCATATTTTCAATTATAATAAAACTCGTGCAATTGAAATTAAAAATTCTCAAAACGAATCTCACTATAAAAAATATTTATCATATTTGTTTAATATTGTTGTTATTGCATATTTTAATATAAAAAGATCTTTAATTTATAAAATAAATTTTAAATATTTAAGCAAATTTATAAAACAGTGTTGCTAATTAATAAATTCAAACCAAGCTAATTTACCAGTAAATATAAACATAATTAATCAATAATACTAGTACTCAATTGCATTATCTTTAATATGAAATAGTAAATAATTGAATTATGTATTGCAGTATTACTTATACCGAGAAATACAAAAACATACATATATTACATTGTACAGATAAAACAGATTGCATCATCGACATTTATAAACAATATTTACTTCACTTTTTTGAACAATTTTAAGACATTATGTGTGAATAGCGGAACACAACTCCATGCTGTGCCCAACATTCATAAAAATTAAAATAATAATATTTTATTTCCTCTCTGTAGCAAGAAAAAGAAAAGGAAAAGTATATTATGATTAAAACTTAGTTAATTTCAACAATTACTAAATTTAAGCTGGACAGTGTGAGCGGAACAGAGTGTCTTAGTACCAGGTTCCTTCTGCCTCCCGTGCTATATGCGGAAACAAAAAGAATAGAACAAACCTACAACCATCACAACAAACCACTGCCCAAATATGCAAATGAAATTGCTAGTATTATAGTATGTAATTTAACTAGAATAAAGTGAATAAAGAAAACCCTTGATTTCTAATATAGTTTGTTACCAAAATAGATGTATTAGTCATGTAAACATTTATAAATATTGCTATATCCTATATATTTAATTGCCCTCCTTCTTCTCTCCTGTTATATATTATGTAAACACCTGGTATGTTTTTTTTTAATGGAAAAAGACAAGGCAAACAGGAGTACGGGTCACCTGATGGTAAGTGATGAACGCTACCCACGACCCTGTGGAACACTAGATAAGCTACAGGTGCGTTACCGGCCTTTAATCATACTTTAAGGTAGGTTATGTAAAGTATTATTTTTTTCTTTCAGGTAGACAGTAAACTTAATTTCAAGACACTCCATTCTGACCAATCTGCCTTAACTTGATACATTATTTGTTCAATTACCAGAGCAGGAAAATGAAAATATTAAATAATTCATTTTCTAGAGAGAGAGAGACAAGCCCACAACTTGTTGTGTTTACAGTTGCATAAAAGCATGCAACTTGTGACCCTACGCCATGACTGGTCTGAATAAGTTAATTTATACAAAATAACCATATATTTTTTTCAAGCAAAATATAACACAGTATTCATAATAACTAAATAAGTAAAACAAAAACAAAACCTTTTAACCTCCACACTAAGAATATAAGTTTTAATCTGAAATCATCAAAGCAACAGTTATTTATGAATGACTTGGGTTGTTTTTATTACTTGTACTTATCATTATTTACACTTGTATTGATATACTCTAAATTATCATTCTTTTTTATTAACAATAAAGAAGAATTTCTTATAATTAAATGGAATTAATTAATATGATAATCTTTTAATTTTTAATTTTTTAGGACACATTCTCAGATTTCCCACAAAACTTCAAGACATTTTGTGTTGAATGTAAAATCTTAATGCCAAATGAAAATGATTTTTTCCCCCAAGTGGGCATCAAACTCAAAACCAACATGTTTATATTGTCACCAATCCAATGTTATTTTCTAACAGAGTGACCCATCAATAATAAAATTAATACCAAATTAAAATATTAAAATAATTTTGGAGGAATTTATATTATTAATTTATTCAATACAATTAATTACTTACAAGTAGATGATTATTGATAAAGTAACAAAATAATGAAATTGTATGACCATATATGCAATTTAGTTTGCTTTTATGCAATACTTGGTCCCAATAATAATAAACCTATATTCTTATCTATAGACAAAGATAGATAACAGGGTAGGCGGAGGGAACCTGGCAACCTAATGTTAAAACACTCTATTCCCAATAAGCCTCTTCCATTCTCTATATGATATTTATATTAAAAATATGTTGTAGATGAAATATAACCAAGAAAATAATCAGACAGCCTTAATTAAATTATCAACTAAAATGTGTTTATTATTTCAACTATATATTATTATCTGGAAGAGATGGTTACTTAGTCTGCCTTATGTGCACATAAAATATTTTTTTCTATGTTTATTCAATAGAATACTTATACAGATACAATTCAATAGAATACTTATACACAATATATTAATTGTGGTAAACAAATAAAGCATTAATACTAATCCATAAGAAAATCAATTACTTCTTAGTTTTCATAAAATCATTACTCCTATAGTTATGTTTGGACTACTGCCATAGCAACCAAAAACATAAACAAACTCACATTGAAATTTAACTATTAATTTTTTTTTGAGTTTATTAGCATCACACTGTATCCCCAATATAACAGGGTAGCACTAGAAAAAACTTGTGTTAAGACATTCCGTTCCCATTAAGACACTACCATACCTTACTTTCCGCTTTTCTAAAAGCATTGGGTGTCATGTGGTGGAACTCAATGCTACTTCTTAAGTTTATATAAAAATGTATATTCTGTTAGTAATAAATATTATTTATATTGTTTAATAAACATTTACTGATAAGAATTAGATTGTTATTTTATAAACCTATTAGTTTAATATTTCCTAATTAGTCAATATTTTTAGCTTTATATTAGAACAGTGTATATTGAGGAAGCCTAGTGTTAAGAAACTGTGATTTCTGTAAGCTATCCAATCTTAAAGACATTTTGGGTTGAGAGGCGGAACTCAACACTATGGGACATCTTGTGTGCAGTGTAAGAAAATGAAAATACAATTCAATCCTATTAATGGGAATTGAAACAAAAACCACTGCATTTACAGTCATATGCCAAAACAGCCTCAATTATAACCTAATTTATAATTATGTAAACAAATCACACCAACCTTACATTCATTTTCTGAGCAATTTTGAATGTTTGGGACATTGCTTAATGAAAAGTTTTGCTCTATTATTTTATCTCATACCTAGTAAGTATTAAAATAAAAAAAATAAGCAAACAATTCAAAATTTGAATAAAACCATATGTGTCAATAAAACTATACAATAGTTAATAATGATTATAAAAAAAAAAACAACAGGTGGGTAGATATAAACAATGTTTGTTTACAAACAAAAATTACAGGCTAAGGAGTGGATGATTGACCTTAGTTTAAGATAAGCGAGTGACTGACCTTTTAGGCAGAAGCATCGCCGCCGCTCCTTTCCTCTGGAACACGCCGTCCACTAACACGCCGTTCTTGCTGTTACAAGTCAGATAGAACTCCGGGTGGTTGTAAAACAGTTCGAGATGCCGCCGCGATATAAAACTGGAGTGCCCCATGTTTACATCCACTTGGCCCCGGCTCGAATTCCTCCCTATTATGACCTTCTTCTGGCGTATCAAGTATTCGAAGTCGCGACCATCTAGCCGCGCGATCGCGATGGGTGCCGGCTCCTGCGCCCACTGCACCTTGGAGGGCGAGGAGGGCGCCGACTTGAGCGCGAGCAGCGCCCAGGCGTCGCTCTCGGAGCTGCGAGAGATCTGTGTCTGAGCCATGTCGGCCGAGTGCCTCACATCAGCCCGACTCGCCGCCCGGGCCCGGATGTCCGGAACCCCTTGAGGTTACTGACGACCAACGGCACGACGCACATGCGCAAACCTTCGACTCGTACGGTAAACAACAATTATATAAATCGGAATCGCACCACCACGTGATAAAACTGTATACATATAACAAGTCGGGCGCGGATCGATACTCCACGGAGTCTAACGACGGTTCTTTTAGATATTGTTCGGTTTTCGGCGTTGCACAATTGTATTTTCGCAATTGGATCGAAATTAGACACTAAAGTAAACACGAGGCGAGAACAAAAATAACCAAAAACGTCAGTTCGCCATACGCAGTTTACAATTTCGAAGCGCCATCTATGTGAGTCAACAAAAAAGGCAAAAATTATGCGTTTCATTTGACGCTACGATGTGCACATGAAAATAATAAAGATGATGTAATAAAAACAGTTCCAATTCATAAAAAATGGTTAAAATTACAAACGTTCATTAAATAAAAATCTTATATGTTATTTGTATCAAAATAAATTGGTTTAAACGCCTTAGTTTTGTAATCCTCAAACATTATCTTTCCGGAACTAGTACCGTATAAATATTATTACCATATAATTCTTATTACCGTATAATATTTAAACTTAATAATTGAATGCGTGATAGAGAATAATAAAAATAATATTTTAGATTTTTAGTATTATTTTGTTATTCTAATCAAGATAGGCGACCGTAGACCGTATTCTAACAATGGACTAAAAATTTTAGGTCCATAAAAAAATAATGAGAAAAACATGGCAATAGTTGTCCCCATATTTGTCAAATTGTCAATAATAACTGTGTCAATTTTAATTTCGTACATATTTTTGCGTTACGCCTCTAATTTTCTAAAAAGAAATATATTTATACTTCTAAATCGAGTATACATTCATTATATAAATTGAAAATCTTTTTGTAAAGTTAAAGGCCTGCGCCGGCCGTATTGAGGCCGTTGATCTTAAAATTAGGTAAGCATAAAATTATTTAAAAAGGCGCGATATTCAAAGATAATCCTTACAAAATCTCCTACAAAATATATATATTTCTTGTTTAATTTAAAGAGTTTCGAAACATGCAATGTTTGCTTAAAGACGGACGAGGTTTCCAAACAATTAAATTCTCACAGAGTCAACTTGCTCTTGTTCTTTTAATTTTATACCTTAGCAACCAAGAAAATATTATGTGTATTAGAATTTAGTACAAAAAAACATTAAAATCTTAATTTGTATTTATTATTAAATTTATAATTTTTGTATATTTTCAATTTACTTATATTTAACTATAAATATGGGTAATCAATAAATAAATACTTTTAGCTTTCACAGTTGTACAAATAAAACATCAATTTCACTGTCAGGGTTTATTATTCTTACTTTTATAGGTTTTTTTACACAATCCCAAAATTTCATACATCTGGCAATGCAGGATCTATGTATTTTTGTAAGTTTTTGAATTATTTCAATTTCACTTGTCTTTGGAAAACAAATAAAACAAATTGATGTACTATTCAAATTATTATATTATTATTGAAAAAAGCTTTATAATTACTATTTAGTATTTAAAGACATACAAATGTTAATTTCAGTCGTCAAGTTGAGTCAGACTCGCAACTCCTCTATTAATCCAATGTTTCTCAGCAACATCCGATCTTAAAGTAATGTACATCACAAAGTTACTCGAGTGTCCTGTGGTCGCTAAAACACCTTTTCTTTCACTGGTTTTGTATATGGGACAGAAATAACTTGGGGGAGGATTGAAATTTATTATTAAAGCTGGTTGAAACCAAATTATTGGTATTGTGTCAAAGAGAATTTTTGGGTATGATTCATCTAGTTGCATTGTTTCCCTGTTCCATCTTGCTCCTTCTAGGTAGAGACCCTGTGGATAACATTAGTTCGTTTTTTATATAAATATTGATGATTGATTTTTTTTCATGTATAAGCATAGATTTTATTTAAAATTATATTAATATTAACTACCAAGCATCATGCATAAAATTAACATATGTACAAATATATACCAAAAACAAAAAGCCTTTCTTTTCATCTTAACTTCCACAATATATAACAAAATTTAGTATATAGATAATCTTGTAGATATAAAAAAATATATATTTACATAGCTTAATAATAATAACTTTATTGAGTTTAACAAAAATAGTGACAACCATAAATTTTAATACAAACCTAGGCTAAACAAATACTATTTATCATACTGTAGTGCTTTTTTTCAATGTAATGATAAAGAAATAAAATATACTAAATTCAAATCTGTGATCATGGAATAAAAAACCATGCGCAACCATAATTAAAAATAATAATAAGAATAATTCATTTAAATAAATCCATTGTTTAAAACTTTGCCTATGCTCATGCACAACAACTCACCCAGACGAATACACTATGTTCCTGTCCTTGATAATCCACTTGGTCAGTTTGCTTGGAAATTTATCAACAAATTATAATACTATAATTTGGCCTTAGGTTAAATAGTAAACCTATTTTCAATATAATCTATGACATTATATAGTTTATATTTCTGAGATTATATTGAACATAAAATTAATGGCAAAATTTAATTGTTTTTAAACAATAATAATTTTGTGTTTGATATATTTAGTCCATTTACTCCAAAGTACGGTGTTGAGTTGCGCAACTAGAATCCGATTTCAAATAAAAAAACTATAGTAGTCACCTCATATTCAATACTAGTTGAACATGATTGCCCTCTGTTCTCTACTTCCTTTTAAATTTAGGTCACTCTGACCTAAATTAGGGCTAGGCTAATAGTTTCATAGCCATATACATATAAAATATATTGTTATTATTATTTCTATAGATATATGAAAAATTATTAATAACTGATAATTAAAAGTAAACGAAAAATACTCTATCATTCACTAATATATAACAGGTAAAACTTTGCACTTAAAGTTTTTACCTGTTTGGGAAGAGTAATAACATACAAAAATATTTAATTATGATAAAATAAGAAATATTAAATAATTGATACCTGCTAAAATCGATATGATAAGACAATATAATTAGGTTTTATTGAAACGAAATAATTACTTGTCGGGTTGTTCAGGAGATTAACAAACCTGAAAAAAAATCTTAGAAAATAATAGAAATTTTATACCTTACAATATACCCCAAAAGTAGGTTCTTCTTCACACTCAGCTTCCATACTTGTGATCGTGAATTCAAAGTGAACTTGGTCTATCGGTATTTTATTATGACGTGAGTAGTTTTGCAGAACGCCAGTAAGAAAAGACTGCGTAAAGTAAAACCCTGATATCCAAAAAACGACTGGTGGGCCTTCGTCTATCCAATCTTGGAGGAATTTTAGCCTGTGAAAAAGAAATCATATGATGTTTACTTTTTATTCAATTTTGAGACTCCGTGTGACAGAAGTAAAATAATTTAATAGTAGCTATTTTACCGAGAAAAAAAATAATTTCAGAAGGCGAGACGCTATTCGACTGTGCCTAAATTTTATTAAAATATTAAATAAGTAAATAGGTTTTTAATGAATGATTTAATTATACAATAAAATTTATACATCATTTTGATGTTAAATATTGATTTGCTTATGTGTAAGTAAATGGCGTTTACTATTCTTGCTCGGGTCATAACCCTCTGTTATGACTATTGCACTATAAATAAAGCACTAATTATCTCTATTTTAACACAAATAATTTAAGAAATACATATATAAATAAAAATCAAATATTTATATATTTTTTACATTTTTACCAATTTTTTCCCTAATTGAGGCATTAATGGAAATAACTCAGTGGTAATACACTCCATTTTCTACAAATGCCATAAAGATGTAGGGGGACGAGGGTCAAGGTCAGCCTCGGGAAATTAAAATGGTTTTAAAATGTATTATTCTCCCGACAGTAATTTCAAATTTGAATTCCTGATCATCGCGTCAAGTTGTGCACGTCCCAAGTATTCTAACAAATTGTACTTACAAAACCTACTTAAACCTAATAATAACATTCGTATAAAGTATGAATGCTTTCTAGAGCACAGATATGGAAAAGTTACGCTTTGATATAAAAGCGTTACTCTACAAAGTTACCTTGCCAAAAAACGAATAACCAACAGGCAAAAAATATATATTTCTCCAATAAATCCTTGTAATTTTCCAGAAAATGACCGAACCAGTGCTAGACGAAGAAACTTGGCCGATAGAAGCCGAAGCAGCCATCAACGACATCCGAAAACATGTCAACTCAGCCCAAATATCATCCAAATTAAAGAACACAAACCAACGCATCTATATAAATCTGACTACTTTAGAGAATTCCGAATACTGTGTAGAAATGTCGGCCTCGGGCTTCAGAGTTGTTGGTCGAAAGTATGACGATATGAGTCTTTCAAGTATTGAAAATATGAATTATGAGACGCCATACGCCCTATTGAATAGTATCAGTCAAAAATACAGAGAATCCTTCGGTGGGGAATTGATGAATAAACTTTTGGACTTGGCTAAAAAATCTGAAGGCTGAATTTATTTTTTAACTGTTTGTATTTGGTCTTGTAGTTTTCTAGTGTTTGCTTTAAATTTTTAGGCAAAATTTACACTGAACGGTACTATTTTGGCGTTGTTTAGGTCTATTTAGATCTTAAAATGTCTGTGTTATTAGTGTTACACGGTTATTTGAGCTTAGCAGTACACTACTACTCTTAAAAGTTCCAAATTTGTTAGATTTCAAAGTATATTAGTGAAATTCTTTACTAAAATCTCGAATTAGTTAGTAAACTTAGTAATTTAAAACTATATGTAGATATCACGTGATTGTATCCTTAGTTTCCGGTACTTTAGAGGTTACCAGAACCAAAAAAAAACTTGTCCTAATTTTTATGTAGTGTAACAATATTATCGAAAGTGTTGCCATTTGTATGTTTTGTATTATTATATACGGATATCATTTAACGCCCAATGCACATTATATATATATATTATATACAGCCACAAGCAGAAATATTAATTAGCATTTAACTATCATTAAATCGGCTCTTTTGAACGTAAACGTGTGATTGTAAACGAGAATGGATTCGGGGTCGATTCCTACTCAGAGAATCTCTTTCATTTCCCTGCTCCAAAACCAAGCCTACGGCTACTCAACCCGCTAAACGAAAAATGATCGAAACATGTGGAATGAAATGTCTTAAGACTAGGTTCGCTCTGTCTACCCTGCTATATGTGGAATACAGTAAGTAGATATTTTTTTAAATATTTGACATCGCGATTTAAAGCCAATTAAACGCTAATTGATATTTGTGAGTGTGTCCTATAACAGTTTATATGAATGTTATGAATGTTTGTTGATTAGACTTAGTTGTGCAATATCAGAGCTTATTTGTATAAATCAAAGGGCAGACTGAGTACAAAATATAATATGTATATGTGGACTTTAGACAATTATACAATATAGAAAGGTTTTACGGTTTGCCATAATAAACTATTATACATTGTGGCTTGTTTTATTTAGACTTTGACATTTAGTGTCACGCTGTATCACGCAAACAGCAGGATAGCCTCTGCCCAGGGCAGAGTGTGCAATGCACATGGGCGCCGCCGTTTTCAGCTTCATGATGTACCTGTAGTAGCATGGTAGGCAGAGGCATAGTGTTACGACATTCCGTTCCCCACTTCCCGCCGACTTGTGCTTATAGAGTGTTGCGTGGCGGAACTGAAAGCCTCGTTTTGCCTTGTTACCGGAGCGAAGATACGAAAATATTAATGAATAATAATTCATACCCCCGAGTGGGGATTGAACCTATAACCCTTCTCGCTTAGAGCTACATGTTTTTGCCAGTTCGGAATAAGAAGATGTTTGCGCCACTAAGGCCTTTGTCTTATTTTTCCAATTTCTAATCAATTTATTTATAGATGTTTTTATGGGTTTTTGGGTAGTCACAATTACATTTTAATATACGCTTGTGTATAAAAACGTAAAATTTCACCTTTTGTTTATTACGTTAATTATAATTAATATAAAAAAAAACATAAAATTTATTAAATATTCGAAACCACTTTCACCTACAATAAAATAAAAATTCTAACTTAACCCATTCGCTACCAACGACGAGTATAATCGTCTTTGGTTTTCTGCTTCTAAATTAGATTATGTATGATAATATATGTGCTCTTACCAAAAAATAACAGGGTTTTGGTAAACAATAGCACTTAAAATATAAATGGCAATAGGAATGACTTTATATAATTTAGGCTTGGCAGCGAATGGGTTAATACAAATTCAAAATATTCTTTTTTCAAATAAACTACTACAAGCACTTTTGAATCGTCGAATGTACATGTCAACAAAAAGCTACCACCGGTTCGGAAGGCAGTTTTGTCAATTTACCTCAACCATCTTCTAACCTACACTTACCTCGTCAAAAAATCAGCAACATATGAGCCCAGTGGTTTCATAGACGGATAAGATTTGGACATCCAAGCTTCAGGCACTACGCCTTTCACGAAGGCATTATTACACTCTTCGAGTTCAGCACTCATGATGGCCAGACCCTGGGCAGCTAGGTGCACTCCGTGAAGAGTTTTAGCGACCACTGCTAGGAGGCGGTTGTAGCGGATTAGTTCCTGGTTGAGGAAAAAATAATTGATATTTAATTTTCTTACCATTAGGCAAATTCAATTATAACTTTGGACTAATTAAGTTATGGCGACCATTACCGGTAGTATGGGGCCTGGATTTTAGCTTTGATGTTTGAAGATTTTAGATTCTTGTGAATGTTGTATTTTAAATTTAATGTTTCGGGTCAATTTTTTTATAACTAAACACCTGAGGTGGGCAAAGTCTACACCCCTCTCTCCGATCCCAGGCCCATTATGACAATCTATCTTTACATATAAATACTAGCGGCCCGCCCGCGGCTTCGCCTGCGTGAACTACGTTATTATTAATTTCCATGAGTACCTACGCCTATAAGTAACGTCCATGCAAAATTTGAGACTCCTAGCATTTGTAGTAACGAAGTTTCATACAAACTTTCAACCCCAAAAACAACCCCTTAGAAGTCGAATATTCAAATTCCCGTCTTAGCGAGCACCTACGTACTATAAATAACTCCTATACAAAATTTGAGATTCCTAGCACATGTAGTTTCTGAGATTTCGTGATGAGTGAGTGACCTTTCGATTTTATATATATAGATTTATATTCGCCAATATTGAAGATAAACACTCAAAATACACCCATCCTAACCTGTTTCAAAACAGTATTCATGCTATTATAGTACATGACGGGATACGCGATAGACACCGCGTACACGTCGTAGGGCGCCGGCAGCCGCTCCAGCATTTCGCTGGTCATCTCCACCACGCTCTCTCCGCCCTCCGCTCCGCCGCCGCCCGTGATGGCGCTCTGCGTTACTAGTACTCCGTGGAGCAGCTAGCATGATGAGACGAATGATGAATGATAAGTGGAATTGAATAATGTTAATGGCTGTTGTGGCGTAGAGGCACAGTAGTTATAGGTTCGATTCGCACTTGGAGGAACGAATTGCTTAACTTTTTCTCTGACAACAAAATAAATAGAGGCGTTGAGTCCCGCAACAGCATGAGGGTCTTAACACCAAGTAACCCAAGTATACGATGTAGCGGGAAAATAAACTTCCAAATTTGAAATTCTAAATTTAGGGCAACGTGTTACGGTTGCAAGTTTGTACAAGTGCATGCAAAGGATTGAATTATTTCCATTTAACTGCCGCAAAGTGCGACATTGCGACATACAACACATGACGTTTGAAATTGGAAAATGGAGAATTTTCAAACTAATTTTTCTGTGCCTTCCCGACTAAGTACAGAATAAAATTTCAAAAACGAATAAAGCTAACACAACATGCCTTAAGTTGCAAGCAAACAGCAAGCAATAGACGGCTGCGCAGACCTGACGCACTTGACGCACAAACCTGAGAAGCCTCCTTATTGTCCTTGGTGATGTCCGCGTTCTCGTGCAGCCCGAACACGTCGGGAGGCGTGATGGCCGGAAGCGCGCGCACGTGCGACACTACCGCGACGTGCTCCATGCTGGCCGGCATGCGGTACAGGCCCGAGGACGAGAACGAGTAGCTGGACGGGGGTATTAAGAATTTAGTGTTGCGACAGTCTGTTGTCCACTTTACGCCTTGCTGTCGTTCGTTTATAGGTCGTGAATATGCAGAGTGAGGACCGCTTGTGGGGTACCCACAACCGTCTCATTTATAAACACAAATTTGGAGAAGCACAAATTCAAATTTGTTCAAGTCATTTTTCGTCTTTATTACAGCGTAAATATAACTGGTACATCATAGAAAGTAAAAGATTTCTGTATGACAATTTTCCTGCTGATAAAAGTTCGCCACACATTATACAATTAATTTTGTATTTATGAAATCACATGTATGGATGAGAAATCATATGTGAGGACTGGAGATCAGATATGCGTGAGATCTCACGTATCGTAAGGTCACACGTGAATCAATCTAACCAAACAGACAAAAAAACAATAAGTTCTTAATATTTTCACAAGTGGGTTATGAATCCACATCCATCACATAACAAAAAATATTTAATTTAATTTAGCAAAAAAAATCATACTTAGGATCACTCGTAACTTCTTCATTATAGAATATAGAGAGTAAAGAGAGTATTAATCTCCTGTCCTTGTCATCGGTCACTCTGCCGCCATAGTTGCACTCTCCGGCCAAATAGTAGAGAGCATCGAAGGGGGTTTCCGTATATTCTGTTAAGAACATCTTTAAAAAAATTTACATGATTATTTTTTATTTATGTACCAATTTCATTACTTATATCACATTATTCGAATAACAAAATTCTTCGTGAGCGCGTGTACGAGCTACACACACAGTTAAGCGTTCCTTTTGTAAATATAAAATTATGTGTCATTTAAAGTTATATAAACCTTCTTCCTCCTGGCATTAATCCCGGCTATTGCCAGGGTCTGCCCTCCTACTCAACCTACTCCACTTTGCACGGTCTTTTACTTCATATAAACCATTGAACAATAATAGTGAATAATTAAACTTGATTTCTAATCATTAAAGTAATTTTCGAAAGTCTAGTGAATAAATAACATCGTATCAGTGAAATAAAATTCTACAATAGTTCGAAGAAAAGTGTAACCGCAGACATTGTTCGATTAAAACGTGTAAGTGCCGCGATCTGCACGGCGTTTTGGACTTTATTAAAATACTTATACGAGACAGTTTAGCACCTGCGTCTTGTGAAGTGTACAGCTTAGTTAGCTAGTTACCCTCAGTTGTTTTTATTTAACAAATATAGGTTATTAAATTATTAAAATATAATTATTAACAATGTCCTCTAAATGCAGTGTATGTTCATCAAGTATATTAAAAAAAGAACAAATATGCTGTTCTTCTTGTACGGAAAAATTTCATTACGCATGTTTAAGAATAAGTGACGCTAACTTTAAAAGGATGTCAGTGAAGCATAAGGAAACCTACATATGTACTAATTGCGCACAGAAATCATCTGCCGAATACACGAATAAAAACTGCAAAGAACTACAAATACAAAATTTGGAATATATTTTGGATAAAAAAATTGACAGATTTTAAAAACAATATCATAGCGGAATTAAAGCAGACTGTACTATTGGAAATAAAAAATAATTTAACTACATTATCCTTGGAACTATTGAATTTGGCAACTTCTCATAATACATTACAAAGTGAGCATGAAAAATTGATAGCGGAGCACAATATTCTCAAAACAGAAGTTAGTAAACTGGAGGAGAGTGTAAGCGAACTCACTTGTCAACTTTCAAAACTGCAACAATGGGTAAAACAGCAGAATACAGAAATAATAGGTGTTCCTGAACTGAATAATGAAGACATACCTGGCATTATTATTAAAGGTGCCAAGCACGCTGGTGTGTCTCTGCACCATCATGGTATTGAATTTGCGAACAGAATCACACCAAGACAAAATATCAAGGACAGGCCACGAGTTATTGGAAGACTCCTCAAGGACAACATCCTATCCGGCTTGATAAATTAGAATTTTTGTAAATGACCATCTCACGCCACAGAATAGGTATTTGTTGAAAACAAGTAAACAACTCGCAACTGAAAAGGCTTATAAGTTTGTTTGGTCAAAAAACTGATCCATCTTTGTGCGAATAAACGAGGTAACACATGCAATCGCTATAAATTCAGAAAAGGATTTATTAAAAATAATTTGAAAGTTTATATTATTAATATGTGTCGCTTTACTCTTTTGATAAATGTAAACTGCTATTTACATTTTAGAATAAAATTTTTTAAAGTTTTATTTTATTTTTATTATATAAACAAGTTGGGATTTACTGCATCCTTAACACACATCACTCTCACATACACTTATTACATTAACTCGCACACTTATACACTTTTTGCTTGCTTATATATAATTTTTAATAAAGCAATTATTTTTTTACTGCTAAATTATCAAACACATCGGCCATCCCATAAAATTTATTATGTTTCCCTCACTATAATTTCCTATATATATTTAAAGTATGTTATCAAACTATTTAAAAATATCTTTATAAATGATTAATTCAATTAAATTATATTACCAAAATGTTCGAGGTCTATGTACTAAGGTTAATGATATTTATCAAAGTGTATTGTCTAATGATTTCGATTTAATATTTATATCAGAGACATGGTTAAATAAAAGTTTCCTAAACAGTGAATTAAGTGATGCAAGCTATGATATTTTTAGATGTGATCGAGACACCAAATCTTCCCATAAAAGTATAGGTGGTGGAGTTATGATATACGGTAAACAGATGTACCATGCACAACAGAGGAGCGAGTTCTCACGGGTGGGTGTTGAATTAGTTTGGATAACAATAGGTGCGCGCGGATTTGGTATTACTCAGTAACGAGATGTCCACTTAGGCGTAGCTTATGTACCTGGAGACATGCAGCATTCTCATAGATTAGCTTTAGTGTTGGAATCTTTGAATGCCATAATGCAAGCTCATCCCGATGATCATGTCATATTATTGGGCGACTTCAATATGCCCAATATACAATGGGATTCACGAGGAGGGCCAACTTGTGCAAAAGAAGGCACCAATGAAAAATTTAATACTGCTGTTACTTTCTTGAATGCATTACAGTTTCATGGGCTCCTGCAACTCAATAAATATTCTAATTTCAGTGGAAATATTTTAGATTTAGTTATAGCTAATACTAACTTAAATATATCCGTTTCAACTGATCCTTTATTAAGTGAAGGTAAATATCACCCGGCATTAGAAATTGACAGTTTTGAGATTTTTACAGCCGAGGTTCGTCCTGGAAAGTTTATAAAATATTTATTTCAGAAAGCAGACTATGATCCTATAAAGAAGGAACTTTCTTTAATTAAGTGGAATATTATTTTTCAAAATAAATCAGTAGATGAATCTTTAAATTGTTTTTACGAAATTTTATATAAATTAATTAATGATTTCGTGCCTAAGCATGTCGTGGGAGGAAGACACAATTATCCTGTTTGGTACTCTAGGGCCTTAATAAAAGTTATTAGGGAAAAGTATAAAATACACCATAAATGGAAAGTATATGGTAATTTATTGGACTATGATGAATTTAAACTGTTGAGGGATAGGCAAAAGCAGATGAAAAAAACATGCTTTAAGCGTTACGTACTTTATATGCAGGATCATATATTGAAATCGCCGGAAGTTTTGCACACGTATGTTAGGTCGAAACGTAAGAAAGCATCGAATTATCCCAGTATCTTGTATTACGACAACGAAATCTATGACGACGAACTAAAAATCTGTCAACGTTTCAATAAATATTTCAAAAGTGTCTTTATTGATTCCACGCTAAATTATACCGAACAAAATTATAATGTTTCTTCCTTTTCAGACGAAAATCTATATATGATTAGGCTTACAGAGACAGAAATTCAAAAGGTATTTGAATCGCTTAATATACGAAAAGGTCCTGGTAGTGATAATATACCTTCAGTATTTTTCAAAAACTGTGCTAATGAGGTTGCTTTTCCTTTAATGCTTTTATATAATAAATCACTGAGTGAAGGTATTTTCCCATCTAAATGGAAAGAAGCACACATCATACCTATACATAAAAAAGGATCTGAAACTCAAATTACAAACTATCGTCCTATATCCATTTTGAATATATTGGGTAAAGTGCTAGAAAAACGAATATATACTAAATTGTATTCTATTCTCAGCAGAGCCATACCTAATAATCAACATGGATTTATGAAAAGGCGATCAACTAATTCTAATCTGATTGGGTTCACAAGTGACATTTTGAAATACATGGACGAGGGATATCAGGTTGACGTAATTTATACAGATTTCGAGAAAGCGTTTGACCGCGTGGACCATGTCATCCTTATGAAAAAATTATATGCCTTAGGAATACGAGGAGATTTATTTCGCTGGATGAAGTCTTATATATCTAATAGAAAGCAAGCTGTCAGATTGGGGAGATCTCGATCCGATTATGTTTGTATCACTTCTGGAGTACCCCAGGGCTCACATTTAGGACCACTGTTATATAATATATATCTTTTTGATATAAGAGATTGCTTTAAGCATTCTTAATTTTCAATGTTTGCAGACGATAAGAAGGTGTACATGAAAATGAACAACCTTACAGACTGCTTGTTGATCCAAAGCGACTTAGATAGGTTAAGTCAATATTATATAAATAATAGGATCACTGTCAATGTCGAAAAATGTAGTCAAATTACTTTTACACGAAAAAACACTTTAATCGATCACGCCTACATTATTAATAACTCTCCAATTAAGAAAACTAATTTGGTTCGTGATTTAGGAATTTTATTGGATAGCGAATTGCTAATGAATGAACATATTAGTTACATTACGTATAAAGCTTACAAATCTTTAGGTTTTGTTATTCGTTCATGTAAACCCGTCAAAAACATTAATTAAAAGTGTTTATTTTGCGCTTGTAAGAAGCATATTAGAGTATGGTAGTTGTATCTGGAATCCTCAGTTTGCTAAATACATAAATGCTATTGAGGCTATACAAGTAAAGTTTATTAAACACCAAGTAAAGTTTATTGAACTTCAAAATATATAGGAATTTTGGGAGCTACGAGGAAAGCTGTAAACACTTTCATATTACTTCGCAATGTGATCGTCGTGAATAATTGGACATGACGATAATTTATAACCTGTCAGGTAGCATTGATTCACCTGAATTGCTTTCATGTCTAAATATCAATGTACCTATAAAAATAAGTAGAATAACCCAGTCTAATCTATTTTATGTACCTACATCACATACCAAATACGCGGCTAACTCTTTTTTCTCTCGGGTACCATTATTATACAATAAAAAGTATTCTCATATTGATCTCTTCCATTTATCTGCAGATTCTTTTAGAAACCAAATTAAACTGTTTCAATCTACATAATTGCTTATATTGCTACACACAAACACACACATACACATACTCACACACACAAACACACACATGGGGCATTTTATCTTATTTTTTATTTTTATTCTTTTTAAAGATTATGTATCTTCCTATATCTTATAAATCAAAGTCGCTTTTCGTGTCTGTCTGAACTTTCTAACTCTTCTTCTTCTAAACCACCTAACGGATTTTGATGCGATTTTCACCATTAATTCGAGAATTTTTCAGGGAAGGTTTATATATAGTTTATTATTTGTACATTCTTATGTAAATTAACATAAATACGATAAATGTGTATAAAGTCCTGCCCGTTGAGACACTTTCGCGCATGCGCCGCTGTAATGAATGGTACGTACTACATGAAAATAATGTACTGGAGTATTGTTCCTCTTAATAAGATCTACAAAAAAGTCCGCGACAGCATATTCGTATCTTTTAAGAATAACGTGTAGTGATCATATTTTCGTCTAAAAATTGTAATTTCAATATATTTTTTATTGTGAGGGATATTTTTCCATAATGGTATTAATCCTTAGCCTTTAAAATACTTTATTAATTTTCTACGTTAAACGAAGATAAAATTTGCTTTTTACACTATTTTGAAATTGCGAATAGTTCACAAGACATCACGCCGTTGACACTTCAGCTGTATCGACTCAAGTTTTACTTATTCCTTACTCTTAGCATATAAATAAGTATATTAGTTNATGGTATTAATCTTTATCCTTTAAAATACTTTATTATTTTTTAACGTTAAACGAAGATACAATTTGCTTTTTACACTATTTCGAAGCTGCGAATAGTTTTAGAGAAATGCTCTCAGCATATAAATAAGTATATTAGTTACGTTGGCCATTTAATGTAGATCAAAACTGTCTTTTACTGTTTTTCATTTTAATAAGTACTTTAGAAGTTGTTACAATATCAAAAATTCCTTGCTGCGAGATGCGCCCCGCGACGTTTTGCTTATACATTTGTATTATACATTTTGCGCGTCCGCCGCGCCCGCCTGCCTTACACACATCGGTGTTTCAGTGGTAGAATGCTCGCTTGCCACGCGGGCGGCCCGGGTTCGATTCCCGGCCGATGCATTCTATTTAATTTTCCTCACAGGCCAGCCACGTAGTGTTTGCATCAGGGACCGAATACCCTCTTCAGCATTAACCACAAGCTCGAAAAAAAAACCCGCCTGCCTCTATTGCAACGAAGACTTAGATGCGTTTGCACATATTGGATAATTGGAGTTGAATGTATTATTTCAGCGCGATATATTTGGTTTTAAAGTTTTTGTAGTAGTTATTAGTAGGTAGGCTTTTGTTTATAATTTCTTCCGTTTAAAAATAGTCATTTGACTATCTAAAAATAGTCATTTAAATATATTTTAATAAGTACTTGAAAAGATTAGTAGCACAGACTGAAAATTACGGTACCTACTAAAAAATCCTTGCTGTGTAAAACAATTGGAAAATCCTTATTGAAACTACGAAAATGCGGGTTGAATTAGGGTTTAATTAATTTTCACATTATCTAAAGTGCTTTGCAAACATACATTATATGAATAATCCAGTAGTTAAAGCGGGCGAAGCCGCAAGAGGGTCGCTAGTTTTTATTATATATGTATCTTTTTTTTTCTAATAACATAATACTTAAATGGTGTGTAGCTCTGTACTTAGATAATTCTTATAAGTAGAAAACTGTAATTGGCTTTATTTTTTGTACAAGTTTTTTTTATTATTAGTAGTTAGTAATATGCTGTTGTTTTCTGTATAATAAATAAATAAAATAAAAATAAATAATTAAAAAACTTCAGTACGCCTTTAGATAATTACTGCTAACTATTATCATATAAATGACCCGTGTTATTTTTTCTTCAATACTTCTGCATTTCTCCATATTTGAAGAGTTATCTGTTCATAAAATTTAGTTTTAAATTCCACGCTATATCCCGTATATAGTAGAGTGGAGCCAAGACATAGTGTTAAGACACTCCGTCCCTACCGGTGTTTACCACCCAATTTTCGAGACAATACGTATTAAGGGACAGAGTTCAACGCAGTGCTTTATTTTGTTACTAAAGCTATGAAATGAAAATAAAGAAAGAATTATCCCAGATACACAACTGTCGTATTTAGAGTATCTTTAAAGACTTAGGTACTTACCTGCAATTGCATAATACATATTCTCAAGTCGCTCTCATTAAACTCATACTGTATATTCCATCCAAGAGGCCCAAATGCTCTCCTCTCTTGCACCACCGCGTGGAAGAAACAGAGAGCAAAGAGAAGTCTCCGCCATTCTTCCGTTCTTTGACACGATATATAGAACTCCGGATCGCATATCGGGTCGGATGTGTAGGAGCGGTATATGTTGTTCTTTAGACCTTTCGGCGCTTCGTTTGTCATTTTTACACCTGTTTGAATTATGAAAGATCGTAGAGTTAATTCTTCAATTTAATTGTATTATTTAACATACAATCAATCTAAATAATCATAAATGAATGATCTCAAGTGCTTCCAATTAAAAAAAAACTGGACAAGCGTGAGTCGGGATCACCCACGGAGAGTTCCGTACAAAAGTTGGATGTCTCGAGAATTTTCCGAAATTCAAGCTTAGCTTACCCTGAGCACTTCCATCTGATACCTCATTTTAACACCAAATTTTCCCCCTTTTAAGATTATTATTTTTAGGATTTAAATACATTTTCCAATTTTCAAGTGCCAAATTTCATAATTTTAGGTCAACCGGAAGTACCCTATTAATTTTTTCCTCTGTAGTGTTGAAATACGCGTGTTATGTGATATAAACAGCCATATCTTTTAAGAAGTAAATTCAGAAATACATTTTTTTCAAGAAATTATGGCACCGTAGATCTGAGTATATGGTTTGAATTTCTGAGTATATGGTTGAAAAAAGATAAAGGCTCTTAACGGAAAGGCAGACGGACGGACGGACAACAAAGTGATCTTATAAGGGTTCCTTTTTTCCTTAAAAGAATGGAACCCTAACAACGGTAAAAGGTAAAAGAATGTTAAAAAAAATGATAAAAATATCAAATGACTTGCTTAATAATAAAATCCATGAATAATTATTTAGTTATGAGTATAATGATAGAGGCAGCACGGGCACGAGTGCGTCTATAAGCATTGTGGCGTCGATTCCATTCGAGAAAATGAAATATTTAATATTTCCATTAGTACGCTCTTATAACGAGGCAAAGCGCGGCATTAAGTTCCACCAATATGTTCGGCGAGACACATCACTATGTTTCTACTGACAGCAATTGCTTGGGTTATCATGCTAGAAGTACAATGCTAAGTATTATCTCTATATATATGAAACATACCATTCTGCAACACAGTGACCGGAAAAGCATCACTAGGATACGAGGTCAACCAGCACCTGAAGTTGGTATGAGTGGCGTAAGGAACTATGACCTCTCCGCAGATACGCTCCAGCTCGCCCATCCAGGAGGCCATCACGTGGCAGTTCTGGAGCACCACCCAGCCGCCGGTGACAATGGCCTGGTTTATCATGCTGGCTGCTATTGGACCCTGGGAGTGGGGATTTATATAATGTATTATTTTATTTACTTTTTGGCTTGTTGGTTATGTTTCCACATAGCTTAGAAATTCCTGAGCAGGTATTCGGGCAATAGATTTGTACACAATATACATCAGATGATTTTACCAACAACTAAAAATGAGATGTATTCCTGTTTTTTAGAGGCAACAAAAAATTTAAGCATTTCTCAAAAAGTCACGATTACAACGATACTTTACTATTAAATATATAAGTTTACTTTTTGAATATTACTTTGTGGTGGAATTAACAAACTTTGTGCTATTACAAAAATAATAAATTAAAATAAATCTTAACGGAATTTTAATCTCTGTATATAATAAAACAGTAAAAATAATTTGTCTGTACATTTACTATTTTTGACTGAAATGGATAGAGGGGCACTTAAAAATAATAATAGAAAGCAAATATATATTTTTTAAATTTCTTGTTTGTCTGTATGTTTGTCTGTCTGTCTGTATGTATGGTCACGCTAATCTCTGAAAGTACTGAACCGATTTATGTGAAACTTTCACCAATTTCTTTGTTTTAACCCAGCTTAACATCTTAAGTTTGTTTCACCAAAATCGGTTCATTAAAAAAAAAGCTATAGTCTTTTAAATGAACTCAAGGCATGAGTTTGCCTGCAAATATATAGCAATCTATATCTATACTTATAATAAAATTCTATTTCTTTGTAATAAATCTGTATTTTTAACCAACTTTCAATACAAGGAGGTGGTTCTCAATTAAACCTTTATCGATTGGATATTCGATTCATTTATTCGATTAATCATTTTGGATTCGATTTCGATATTGGATTATTCCATTCGATTTTTGTAATATGTAATCATTACAGTTATTTTACAAGCAATATTATAATTTTTTATCTCAATCAATAATTTTACATTTAAGAATGTTTTTTAACGAGTCAATTAAATTATTTATTGACATCAACACATTTGACTGTAAATTCTGTTTATTAAATGAATAAGTTCAAGCGGGTGAAGCCGCGGGAGGGCCGCTAGTATATCATAATAAAGTATTTTTTATTTGAACTTTCTCACGTAGCAGAATTAGAATCCACACAGTTTTCATGCTACGTCTTACATGCAGTAAGACACGACTCAACTAAGTCCCATTATCGTAAAGTCAAAATAAGAAAACAAAACATTAAAAATCTATCTACCAATTAATATGTTTCACAAACCTGTCCTTGCCCTAGCGATATGGTTTCGAACGAAATCACCTTCTTCTCCATAGAGAATTTCACCAACCCAGACATGGGGTCAGACCCGGCGGAGAGAATAAAAATGAGCGGAGAACAACAATTACTATCGTTAAAAGATTTCTCCAGATCGAATGGAGGCGGTTCTACGTAAGTTCGGCCCATTTCTTCAACAACGTATTGCTGAACTAATGGAATTAGTTTATCTGGACGTATGCATCTGGAAATATAAAGATTGCTTTATATTATATAGATATTTGAGCCGTCATGGCGCAGACCCGATTGTCGTGTTTACATTCTACAGTGTATATTCCAGGTTCGTTTCCCATTTGGGGGAATGAAATATTTAATACTTTTAATTTCTCGCTCTAGTAACGAGGCAAAGCGCGGACTTATTTAGATTCCGTCACGCAACACGCAATGCTTCAAGAATTCAGCGGAAAGCGTGAAACGGATTTTTTTTTAATGGGATCGGAGCTCTTATCACCAAGTTCCCAGTTTCTTCTGCTTACCGTGCTATGCACGAGATACGGCGTGAAACTACAAAAATAATAATAAGAAATGTTATTTTTTGAGGTAGATAAAGATAATTTATATATACATTGCCAACTATTTTATTTTCGAGTTTATAATAATTTAATACACATGTAGTATTTAAAGTCAATGTACAATATTTTTTTAGTTCGCTTTACCCCACCTATAGCAAGGAAGAAGCTATCTATTTCTTTGTCTACGTCTACGACTTCGTCCACCACTTTTTGGCTAAAACATAGCTTCATAGAGATGCGGAACACAACGTTGCATTTTAGGAAAAATAAATCTCACCTTAATATAATAAGCTTGGGTATTCCTTTGACATCTTCGTAGGGGTGCGGGTATGGATGCTCGTGCGGTGCTGATAAATCGTAAAACGCTTTCCATTCCAATATATTCGATTCGAAACTTTCTTTAAATCCGTGGAGACTGTTAACAAAGTTTTATTTAAAGTTATTTATTTATTTATTACCATTTAACAATTTAATATAAAAACATCTATAAATATAACATTGTAACAATGTTAAAAACGTACCAACATTATTTATATACAATTTATAATAGGTATGCTCAACTTTATTTATTTATTTAAAGAAAAAAACCCAAAATTAATAAACACAGTCTTATTCACTTCTATAACCCCTATGAATTCATTTTCTATTAGCAATTTAAACTTTAAAATTTCAATAAACGATAAAATAATTGAAATTTCATTATAAAAAAAAAGACAAGCGGAAGTCGGGCCCGCCCCAGCACTTGAACTAGCTGAGCCACAGCCTCTAGATTTTGTCCCACTGCAGACACAGAGTAACACATACAATACACTGGCAAGTCATTTTGGCAGCCTTTTGTTTCGTTACTGACTAAATAAAGAAAGAATTCTGAAAAAAAAAATGTACATTTACCCATTGAGATTACTACATCTAACTATTTCAGACCAGGCTTTCTCTGTTAACCACGCCGGTGCCGGGTTCTCGAAGGGATTTTCCAAAGCTATTCCACCGGTTAGGAGGAAGGCTACTAGATCGTCATCCAAGTTGCCCTGGAACAGAACTGAGAGTTGGGATCGATCGATGGTGATTATTAGATCAGTATATTTTCTCTATTTTCAGCTTAAGTAATACTTAACGAAAAGAAACAGACTGATAAATTACTAAGGTTTACTTCACAGATTAAAAAATACAAAATCATATCGATTAAGACAAAACACGGCATTACATTCATCCATTCAACATAATATAATGTCGTTCAAATTAATTCAAAATTCTTAGCAACGTTTGTTACATCCAAGGGTTGGTAGACTATTCCACTATATCTTAAGGCAAAACTNCTAGCTGAGCCACAGCCTCTAGATTTTGTCCCACTGCAGACACAGAGTAACACATACAATACACTGGCACGTCATAACATCCTTTTGTTTCGTTACTGACTAAATAAAGAAAGAATTCTGAAAAAAAAAAAAAATGTACATTTACCCATTGAGATTACTACATCTAACTATTTCAGACCAGGCTTTCTCTGTTAACCACGCCGGTGCCGGGTTCTCGAAGGGATTTTCCAAAGCTATTCCACCGGTTAGGAGGAAGGCTACTAGATCGTCATCCAAGTTGCCCTGGAACAGAATTGAGAGTTGGGATCGATCGATGGTGATTATCAGATCGGTATATTTTCTCTATTTTCAGCTTAAGTAATACTTAACGAACAGAAACAGACTGATAAATTTATAAGGTTTACTTCACAGATTAAAAAATATTGGGATTAGTCTTCACGTGGACATTCCATTATAAATTTGTTAAATTATTAATTATAACAAAATACAAAATCATATCGATTAAGACAAAACACGGCATTACATTCATCCATTCAATATAATATAATGTCGTTCAAATTAATTCAAAATTCTTAGCAACGTTTGTTAGATCACAGGGTTAGTACACTATTCCACTATATCTTAAGGCAAAACTACCCAAAAAAAAGACAGAAAAAAAACCGCTAACCTTTGCCCTCAGAATCCCCAAAGTGAGCACCAAAGAGAACACAAGCTTGTCCTTCTCGAACAAACTCCTGCATACGTTCTCATACACTATGCGCGTGAAGTACGCATTGAGACACTCCAAGCGCTCTGTTAAATTGTCACTTTTAGGGGAATTTAGGATCGCTTGGTTGTAGAGGTTTATAAACCTGAAAGGAAATGAGAAACCTTTAAGGAATTTTCTTTTATATATTTTGTAAATATACTGATTAATGCCACTCGGACGAAAATATTGATATAAAATATTTTTTCTATCTTTAACCTTTTAAGTTCGGCATTTTATCCCCTTAAAATTATAAAAAATAAGCCGGTTCAAAATATCACTACTATACTCACTAGTGTAAGTGTAGCTAGTAAAAAAATAATTAAAAATTCAATATCTTATTTATTTCCAATGTTACCATCCAAAATACGAGTAAATTATTATTAATGATATTAATGATATTTTAATACAACCCATGTCTTAAAAAACCTAAAGTGAAAAACCTAAGCAATACAAATCAACATACCAATTAAGTGAATATTGGTACATCGGATCAATATTAGCCAAATCAGATATACAGAAGAACAGAACAGAACTGTGTTTGGAAACAGGCACGTAAAGAAGACGTGCTTCATCTATCTCTAATTCAGTAACAGCCGCCGCCGCTTGCTTTGCCTCTATCTCAATTGATAAAACTTTTGAGGATGATAGTATTTGATTTGCCGATTCGTCCTCTAATATGTTGCCCGCTGATGATAGTACCTGGTGGTTTTAAGTTTGTGATGAGCAGAAGAATGTTTTAGAACATATGTTTACGGGATTAAATTAGTTTCATTTTCCGGTTGCCCTAAGGCAAAGTGCGGGTTCAAGTTCCACAACTCTACGAGAAATGTCTCGAATTTCGACAGAAAGAAAAGAATGGCTTTACGTTATATCCGACAAAGCACGTTTATAGCGTGAGCTAAAAAAATGTATTCCCATATCTTTAATTTAAATTGAATTGAATTGAACAATTTAAGGTGTTAAAATAATTACACATTTCACTATTCTTATTAATTTTATTTAAAAAGTCCGAATAATCATAATGATGATTCGAACTTACACATTATTCCAATACCCAGACAAAAAAGTCCAATCCATCCTACCTCCAATATTTTATCCTCGATTTCCTTCAGCGTTCTCTTATTATTAGCACCTTCAACAATCAGCTGGTTCTTCTTGAGCTCCAGCTCAGGTCGATCCTGGGCCACCACTATACCGAGGAGCTGGTCTTGGAGACCTTGGGGAGTTATCATGAAGTTTAGAAGAGTCACCTGGGGAGAATTCAAAATTAAACTTTTGGGGCTAAAAATAAAATTAAAAAATATATATTTTTTAAATTCAATGAAAAAAGGACTTTCTTTTTCATTTAATTCATGGTTACATGGCTAAATTTGATAATTTTTTTTCTTATACAAACCTTTACAGCAACTTCAGGCAGATAGTGTGGGTTGCTCAGTCTCGTCGTGATGTAGAAACGGAAGGAGTGATTGTACTCCAATATGTTATCACCGAGCTTCAGACAGTCTATGCCTCCAGATCTTATATTTAATAAGTAAAAAAATCGTAAAATTAAGTTATTATTTATTTACTTGTTAAATAAAGTAAAAGTAAAAAAATAATAATTAAGATTATACAAAAAGTAAAAGAAATTTAAGTTTCGTAAAATAACTGATTGTCTCTAAAGTCACTTTACGAACAATAATTTTACGTGATAATATCATAAGAAAACATTGATGCAAAATTGCGTACTTTTATAAATAAATTGAATTATTATCACTGAATTATCATTACTTAATATACTATTAATAGTGCCTTTCTATCGTTCGTTTCACGCTCTCGTTTGCACGGAACGTGACAATGAATCATACTTTTTCGTGCATGCAGCCGACGTTTATAGATTTATAAGACGTTATCTATATCTTATATTCTATACTTATAATAAAACCGTAAGAGGGTCGGTGCCTGTACTAGGGAGATATTTTAAAATAAATGTTATTGGGAACCTTTGTTAACATAATAGAACCCAAAACAATGATTTTTAATTTTTTTGTCTGTTTGTGTGTGCATTTGTTATAGCTAATCTCAGAAGCGGCTTAATCGATTTAGATGCGGTTTTCACTATTAAATTCTGGAAAGCTTGCGAAACATATAGAGTTTATTTTATGACAATCGGTTCATAAATAAAAAAGTTGTCTATTTAAAGTATTTAGTTCGACAAAATTGCTAATTGCCGTAACAGTTATTTTACACAATTGTTTTACTGAACTGACTGAATCTTTAGTTTTTAATTTTTTTATTAATTTTTCTATTACAAGCCCCTCACGGGCTCACTAGTCAAAAATATATTAGTAGATTTGTTGAGGTCTTTCAAGAATACACGCTATCTTTAATTAACAATGATGTTCTATCTATTCTTACAAAATCCCAGTCAATTCATAAGTCATTTAAGTCAGAAAACAAATACTACCGACGCCGTCGTGACATAGGAGCATAGTCGGTTCGTTTCACACTCGAGGGAGTGAAGTATTCGCTCTGGCACTAAAGCAAAGCGCAGCTTTAAGTTCCGCCACTTAGCACGCAATGCTTCAATGCCTTCGGCGGTTATGCGTCACCGAAATCTTGGATCTCGTGGACGGTCTGTTACATAATTTGTGATTTCATTCAAATACAAAATAATTAATTCCACTTAAGCCTCAAAAAAGGACCATAAAGTCACTTTTCCCAGCAACTCACCTAAATATATTCCTCAATAGTACGGGTTCGATTACTGCGTCGAGCATTTCTCGAACATTCTCCAACATAACGGGTAGTCCGAGTTGTATGGCATTTTCTAAGACTCTTACATAGTTCGAGTCAGTTAGCTTTATAACTTTTAGTTGGTTATCACGCTCCATGTTTTTGACCCATTTGTTCGCTTGTTCTATGTAATGAATTCAAATACTGCTTTTTAATATTTCAAAACAGGATATTATTAATTTAAGTATATTATTACATATTTGAAGGCATTCGTGGCGCATGGGCACAAGCGTGCGACTTTAAACGCGATAGATTGTACGTTCGATCTCCACAATAAATGTATATTTTTTCAAAAGACGACACCCAAAATGGACATAAACCATTACAGAAATATTTTATCGAAAACCTTAACCTACCACATAGATCAATGATCATTATTTACTATAATTGGTCGGAAAATTGTATCTTAGAATTCGTTTAAAATACTCTAAACTCTACCCTGCTATATTTACCTTGTGGATCGATCATTAACGGCCATCGTCGTGATTTCTCCACAATAATGCCATTTTCTATAGAAAATGCATCGACGGGCAACCCTGCTATGTTCCACGCTCGGATTACAACTGGCTCCCCCAGCGTGGTGAGCAGACTGAACACATCTGAACATGGTATATCTAAAAGTAATGAATGATTAAACTGTTATTGATACATTTTATATATATGTGTAATTTTTTTTGCTTCACAAATTTGATATAGCAATATAGACAAAAAAAATATTTTTTACCAGAACCCAAATAAACATATTTTACCCAATTCTTTAGTCCTTTGGTTCCACATCTGTATAATTTCTCTCCTGTAGTTGACAGTATAAGGTCCAAGGTACGCTATGAAACCAGCAGATAAAAGAACATCACCTGAAATGTAATGAGTTTAGAGAGTAGTCGAGTTTATTATTATAAATTATATAGTATGAAAAGTCCCAAGATGTGAAAGATGATTATTAAAAAAATAATAAAACAGACGTGAGCCATTTAATATATTATAGACACTGTTTTTTGGTATCAGAACCTTACCTTATATAAGTATAAAAAACATTTTAATTATGTATGTACAATTGTATATATAATAAATTCCGCCGCTACCTGTGCTTGGAAGATATATGATAAAATCTATTGTCATATGCATTTATTAATGTAATAGAACCCAAAACAGTAATGTTACAAATTTTATCTCTTTGTCAGTTCGTCTATCTGTTTGTTCACGCTAATTTCAGAAACAGCTTAAATGCACATCTCACCATTGTATTTAAGAAAATTTCCCTGAACATATAGTGATTGTTTTATTTCAATCGGTTCATAAATAAAAAGTTTTATCAACATTTAATATTTTTTTGACTAAATTGCAATAATATCACTGTTTTATTGAATTACTTCAAATTCTAGTTTTTAGGATTTCGTACCGAGACTACGTACGAGACGTGGGGAACGGGGTGTTTTAACATAAGGTTCCCTCGGCCTACCTTGCTATATACAGAATATAGCACGAATCTCTAAAAAACCTCACCAATAATATTAGACAGTAGATTCTGCAGCTGTATCTGTAGGTCCGTCCATCTAGCCTTTTCTCCTCCTAAGCCTCCTATTAATTGTTCAGCTCGGGATAATTTGGTAGAACAGAGTTCTATTTCATCTTCTAGTCCTTTCTTCTTGCGAGTCATTTCTGCGAATTCATCGTTAAGAGCCTGTAAAATGTTATTTTATTAAGATTATTTAGCTTGAAAGTTTTTCTAATTTTACTAATCTCGGGAAATATTTTATTATTTCAAATATTTTATGTGTCCTTGTCTGGTCAACAAAAAAAAAAAAAAAAGTTGAGTTGCTGCATGTAATATCTGTAAATGAGCAAAATCAGTTACAGTACGGTCAAGGAAAATAGCGCAAAAGTTAGCTGTCTAAACTTTGGCGCTATTTTCACTCAATCAAAAGTAAGAAAATTTCTAAAATCTAATATGGTTTCCATCTACAGCCAACTTTTAAACGGCCACTGGTTGTCGACGTCGTCATTGTATCCTAGATTCAAAGATTATTTTAAAACAAAAAATGACATAAAAAAATCGCATGCCTGCAATTTATCTAATACTCCTTGTAATTGAGCTCGTTTTTCATTTAAAGTGTTCATTTGCATTTGAAGTTCCGCTTCCGCTTCCGCTAAAGCTGCCTTCTTGGGCGCTACCACCTATAAAATAACAAAATAGTTTTGAAATTATATTAAGCCCTATTTATTATGAAACATTCTAGGTGCAAAATTTAGACCTCAAGCTCAATAGATTACATCGTAAGATGATTACAGAGTATTAACTCTACAGCCTTCCTCGAAATATGGACTATTCAATACATTTTCGATTGTAAGAATTTTTCAATTTAAAACAGTAGTTCCTATTATTAGCGAACCAAACAATTTCTTCAAATTTATTATATTAGCATGAAGTATAAATAATGTTTTTTTATATGGTTCTAAGAATTTGTATGCCATTATTTTAGAACAATTGTAAATATATTATAGATCGGACACAATTAAACCAATATATACTTCTTTAGCTACCTTAATAACTCTGTCATAGACATCCATGGCGCGGACCCAGCGGCACAGTCCCTCACAAGCGGACGACACTTTAGAGATAACTGCAGGATCGAATTCACGGTCCGGAATGTATCTACGAAAATAAATATGGGCTAATGTTTTATAAATGGTCTTAAATATCACATCCATCTAAGGGATTACCCTGCTCTGCAAAGGTAAAGGTAAAATGCAGTGTTGTCGTGAATTCAAAAAAAATAAGCAAGTAAAATTGTAATTGTGTTAAAAATAAGTAAAAAAACTTCATTAAATGTATAATTTCTTTAACTTGTTAATACTGTTATATTACATTAGAATCGTTTTTGTCGATACATAATCAATAATAGTTAATAAGCTACAAAAGATTCCTCTTCCTAACATAATATCTAACACGCAAAACACGAAACAAATATGATTTAGTTTACTATACAACAAATATTTTGTTACGAACCTTTGGACTTTGTAAAGGAATTATACACAGTTAAAAGGCAAGGCAATTGTCTATTTTAACAAAAAAATGGATAACAGAGTGACTCATCACTACATTTTTTTATAAACAAGGTATTATTTATTATATCAATCTCACTTGTCTCTAATCTTCTTCATGACGGCAGGAGGAATATTGTCTTTGTCATAATTCTTTAGACTTTCCAAAAATTTCATATCGCCGAGCATCTTCTGTGATGGACCCCAAAAATCTTCGTACGCCTTACCTATGAGTGAGTTTATAAGATTTATTATTTTATATTGATAAGATTTATTATTTTCGCACTGCATTTGACTAACCATTAGTTAAATATTTTTGACACTTTTTACACACACTTACTCATTTTAGTCATTTACCAGTTATAATGTATGAAAAAAATAACGAGAATTTGATCCCTTTTAGAGATTTGGTGGATTTTGGGCTCCAGATTCTAATCTTGTTTTTAATCGTAACGTATTATTATTATTATATTCAGAAAAGACCTCTAAGTCTATTTACGAACACGTAAGTATCAAGTATGTATGTATAAAGTTATTGCATAGAATTATTTTGGCAACACTTGTTGGAACACGTCAAAGGGTTATTATATTATGACTATTTGTTTAAGAGTTAAAATTTTATTCAAAATATTTATATTAACTATTTTAATTCATTTAGGCGAAGTGTGGTACTCAGATCCGCTACTCAACGTGAAATTTCAAAACTTTTAAACTCATCACCATTAGGATCCATCTTCCTATCACCCTTCACTCCCTTCATTACACACACAGCTTCCATTACCAGCTTGACACCGGCGGGCGGGTTCTTCATAGATTTGACGAGTGTCACGTCCGCCGGTTTGAGAGTGTCTAGAGCGTCTAGAGCGGCCCTGAGAGCGGGCACCGCTTCCGCTAGATCGGATTCGCAATCGTCTTTGATGGCCTGAGCGGCAGCTGCTGCTTCGTTTGCTAGTGCTTCGTCTGCGCCTACTATCTATGCTCAAAATGTCAATACGCCATTATTGAAAAGTGTTTGGTTGTATGAGGTGATAATGAACTAAGACACGTATTCGGTATAATATCACTCTCAAGTTATGAGAGAATTGAGAGCGTTTATAAATATAGGTCTTACTATATTCCAAAAAAAATATTGATATTTAGAAGATATTATCTTTTCATTCTTAACAAAAGAAAGAATGTTTGGCGTTTTGTTCCCTGTAATACATTATGTTTCTAAATATAACCGGAAAGAAAAGTATCAATCATCTCAACATCTAAATAAATTTATTAAGAGTAAGAAATAATAAAACCTGGTAAGATAAATTATTGGGTCATACAAGTACATAAATAAAAAGTTTTATTCATCGTCAAAACAAAATTACATATTTCATGCTTTTATTTGCATAAACACAACATGATTCAATCGTTTGAAACGAGGGAATAATTACACATATTTAAGAATATTTTTTTTATTCTTAATACGCATTCTACGAATAATTTTCTTTCATTTTGCTCTACAACGATTTAACCAATTTCTAGAGAATCGAACTCACAACCGTCGCAAGCTACTGACTCAACTTAACTCAAGCCTCAGAATATCTAGTGTAGATATACCTCTTTCTGTTTCTCCACGACCACAGTGTCCTGCTCTATCTTAATCATGAGTTTCTCCGTCTTGTCTGAAGTCTCCACGAGCTGGGGCTGTAAGTCTATGAGATTCTGTTGCATCACCGCCACTTGGCCGGCCGCGAAGTCTAACTGTTCTAATCCTATTTCATAGCTGAAATAATAAATTTCAAGATTATACTTCTTTTCTCCCATGTTAATTTTTTAATTAAAAAAAAATCGGAAGAAAATTAAGAAGTAAGCTATAGTAGCTAAGTAGAAAAAAATGTAACACACAAGAACCTTGTTTGCCACGTTTACTTATATTTAATCAAATTTATACAAAATTTTAATAAAAGCATTTACTAGTACGTGTTTAAAATGAATCGATAAATAAGTAATATTATTATAGTATACTCACGACTAAATCTGCAATATAAATCAATGGTTTTATTAATTAACTTACCGATTTCTAGATTTAGTAATTTGATCAACCTTCAAAGCGTACAGATTTTGGAATGCCTTTATAAGTTCCAAGTAGCTAGTCGGTGTAACATACACTTTTCTGTTTTGTTCGCTAAAGAATCTGAAATTATTTAAAAAAATAGCAAAATATTCACAAAATAGTTTAAAAATAGATGTGCGTAACAAGCGTATAAGAATTTCGACGTAGCTCGAGAACGTATGGCTTAGTCCGTCGGAGCGCTTGGACGGTTTCCAAAGAGGCGCGTTCACATCCCACTAGGTACGTTAAAATTTTTATAAGTTTTTTTCCTAAGTGTGGAATAACAATTTAAAATGTTAAAAAGTAGATATTTTAAGCGTGAAGCAAAAAAAATGTGTTATTTTAATCCTTTAGTTAATAAAACCCTGTTAAATACCTATCGCTAAGCTGCACAACGCTAACGTGGAACAGCTGACATATCTGCACGCAAGCCTCGCGCAAGTCTCCTTCTACATTCTCCATTTTGGCTATGAACATAGAGGCTACTCGCTCTAGAGCCTCTGCCGGCCATGCTGTGAACCTTGTTAGATACAAAAAGAAAGTTTTATTGTTTCTTTTAAATTCACTAAAGTAACTAAATCCTTCCTTATAGAATTGTTTGGTTGACGCTAGTTATGGGGTATAGAAAGAACTAGAAATTGTTTTAATAGTAACGGTATTTAGACGGGTTCCGTCTGCCTATTCTGCTATCCCACATGGATAAGCGTGAAGCTAGATAAAAATAATAGAACTTATGTGCATAAACAAATTATCAAAAAAATACTGTGCTAGTATGAGACATTTTAAATTATACCAACAAATACACTAAAATTGTAGACCATACATTACTAATGAAATAACTAGTTAATAATTTCGTAATCAACAAAATAATAATAATATTAAAAGAAATATAATAAAAACACACATATTAACAGCAAAAAAAATACATACCAATCAATAGTGCAACAATTGATGAGCGACGGGAACATCCTCAGTCGATTCCTGAAAGCATCACCAATAGGAGAGAGCGTGAGCACTATGCGGAGGTTCGCCTTCACGCGCTCCACGTAGAAACCGAACATCGCTAGCGGTGTGGTCTCCATTTTCCTGCCCTGGAGAAACCGGACATTATAAATGAGAAAGCCTTTTTTTTCTAGGTCTAGTATGGAGTCATTCTGTTCTCTACTTTTTAGTAGTAGACTTCTTACTGGGGAACGAAGTGTCTTAACACTCCGCAAATTCAGATACGTGAAGCTAAAAAAAGACTTTAAGAGGTGTTTTTGAAGTGTTTTCTTTCTACCACTGTCCTACTACTACACTATATTTTTTGTTATTCTTTTTAAATCAAATTTGCAATATATTATAGTGCCTGTGGTAAAATTATGATGCTCAATTGCCTATGACAGTTGTATATTCCAATTTCAGTATGACAAATGTTTAAAACTTTGTATTTTCCTTTTCCGAATATTGAATATGTAGAGTTACTTTTGATAAATAATAAATGTGTATTTGAGTAAAGAACGATATTATTGAAATTTAAAAAAAGGGATTTATTATTCTCTTCTTCAAATTTTTGGTTTCGTAATTTTATATTATCTTTAACTTAAAAAAAATTAAAACTTACAGTATCCCTAACAGCCGCTTGCATTTTGTCTAAGATCTCAACTTTCTCGTCCATTCCATATAAATTGGGTATATCGCCTGTATTTAGCAACATATTTATATCTTCTACCATACCTTCATACATTATCTGAAAAGCGAAAAATAATATTAATTGATAAATTTTTATACTAAATTGATTGTATAAATTATATATCCATACCTATATTATAAATTCGAAAGTAACTCTATCTGTCTGTCTGTCTGTCTGTCTGTCTTTTACGCAATCAGGGCTAAACCGCTAATTTAATTGTGATAAAATACTCATATAGAGATACTTGAGGATCTCGGGATGAACATAGGATACTTTTTTTCTCACATTTGTAATATTTTCGATATATATCAATATATTAAAATACTTATTAGTTTGACATGCAATTTATTCCGCCATGCTTATAACAACCGCCGTTGCTAAGCAACGATTTGCAAAGTTTGTTGATAGAAATGTCATCCAAAATAAGCTTGCTTAACGCATACATGGCGCGCGCTGATAAAAAATTGTATACATTAACAAAAATTTGATGATTTCTATAATTTAATATTCATCCTTATGAAAATAAATATAAAAGTCACTTTTAGCATTTCATCTAGATTGAAATTATAGTTTCCTATATAACATTCTAATAAATAATTAAGATGTCACTGATTCTTTTCGGAATGACCTAGCCTGCGAGTGGTATGACCGACGCGAACGGGCAGACGACTTTAATGGTTTTGTAAATTTTTATATATTTTCGAATTACTGTTAATTTTTATGTAATTATTTGCTGCTTATAATTAATATATCTCAGTTCGGTTATCTATACCGATGTTATAGATAACCGAACTTATACACTTATACTTATACACTTAAAATATCGTAATTTTAATAATTTGGGATTTTATTTAATATTGTTCGCAAAAATTAATAATTATTTAATATAGAAAAATGTTTAGTAAGCCCACATGGCAAACTTTAGGTACATTTCCTAATATTAAGTATTTCCTTTAGTTACTTTTACTTCTTTTGTTTGTTCATTTCGGTTACTCAGATGTTTTTTTCTAATAATAAATCTGCACTTATTAATCTTTTTTAACATATTTTAATTATTTAGGCTTATATTTTTTTACAAATTCTATTGAAAATCGAAAATAATTTCATAAATATATTTAATTCAAGTTCAAGCGGGCGTAGCCGCGTCCGGGCCCACTAGTGATTGCATAAATTATATATGATTTTCAGGTCTTATATGGCCTGATTTATTTATTTTTAAGTAAAATGTTTCATCTATTAAAAATAGTAAAGCTCGCTTTAATAACGAGCTAAAGCGCGGCGTTGAGTCCCACCACTCTACACGCCTCTAAAATTTCGGCGGAAAGGGAGAAATGAAAGTGTTTTAACACTAGGTTCCTAGGATCCCTCTCTTTACCCTGATATGCGAACGCGATGTTTTTGGTTTTGATCAACAACAGTGAGAATTGATTATTTTTATTCTATCGCTCTGGCAAAACAAAAGGCGGCGTAGAGCTTTGGCATTCAACGTCTTGCCCTCTATCGGATAAAGCTTGCAGAAAATAAGAAAGTAAGTATGGAAACACAAATAAATGGTCACCTGGTTATCAGCAAACAGAAAAACTAGTGGTTTCCCAATAATACCAGCTTTCATCAACATTTTCCGAATATCGTCGCGCCACTCGTTCTGACCGTACACTCTGGATATCTCAATCTGTGATTACGATAAATGAATGCTAACACTGTTTGAATTCCGTATATTCAAAATATAGTCCATTTTTAGTTTACTTCTTTTTATTTTAATAATGGAAATATTTACGATAAAAAATTCTATGTTAAATTTTATGATAAAAAAATATTATAGATTTCCCCACTAATGTTGGAGCAAATATTTTATAACTTAATCTTTACGAAAAAAAAGTAAGCAAAAAATAGAAACAAGAAAACAAACATAAAAAGAAAGGTATAAAACATTTATATCTTTCTTTCTATAATTTACCTGTATAACATTCATCTCCAGTATACTAGCGGCTAGTTTGACAGCACTACTTCTACCGCTACCTCCTACTCCCACTAACAATAGATTACCTTTAAGGAAAAAAAATCTAAAATATCTCCTGAAAAAAATCTGATTAGAAAACAAATGACCACCAGTGGAGATAAATACTACTTCTGTACTCATGTCGTAATAATATATTTTCCCAATTAAATAATTAACTGAACTGAGTGGAGACCAAATACATTCCTATAGCGTTTACAATCAGTCACTACTAATTAATTAATACTTAACACATACCGTTATCCTGTAAAAGAACCCGCGTACACCTCGATATATGATCGAGCGCGTATCTGAACATGACTAGCGACATCGGCGACGATGACACTACGTTATATTCCTCTAAGTAATACTCCATTTTAACTGCCATATCTTCTAAATCTGTCACCTACAATATAAGAAAATTATGTATTGGAACTTATTTGACTACTCTGAAGTTAGGCTTTCTGAAGTTTTGCGCATTTTCATAAGAAAAATTCTAAATATAAATCTAAGCTGCCATCTAAGCTAACTTCAAGCCGGCCTCGACTCCTCGACAGTATTATTTGTTTTATGATATTAACACTCTTTCCTCTGATGAGATTTAGGATTTTACCGAACCTATTAAGGAAAAAAATAACCCTTACAAGATCACTTTATTGTCTGTCTGTCTGTAAAGAGCTTTTATCTTAGTGCTTGTGTGCTTGAATATATCGAGTTGAAAGTCCAAACTATATACCTAGATCTACGGCCCCATTTACTAAAAAAAAACGTACTTCTACATTTATTTTAAAAAATTGCCGTTTATATAGCAAAAAACGCGTATTTCGATACTATAAAGAGAATAAAAATTAATGGACTACCTCCGGTTGACCTAGAACTAAGAAATTTAGCAACTAGCATCTACAGGTACTAGTACTAGTTCAGGAAAAAATCTGAAAACTATACATTTGTGATAAATCCTTAATAGCCTTAAAAAAGGAGCAAAATTTAGTATTAAAGCCACTAGTTCAAATGAGATATCAGGTGAAAGAGCTCTGGTTAAGCCAAGCCTGAATTTCAGAAAAAGCTCGAGACCTCCAATTTTTATACAGAATCCTCGGTGTGCGAACCGGACTTGCGATTGTCTAGTGTTTTTTTTCAGGAGCTGTCAACTTTACCTGATCATAAATCTTAGGATCAGCATCGGGTTCCATATAGTTGCCAAAGAATATATTAGCCGCGTGGTTATTGGAGAACTGCTCTCCTTCTGGCACGTAGCCCATTTCTTTGAGCACTTGGTCCATGTGCACGCGGTAGTTGCCGTATACTGACTGGTATATTATGTCGAATAGTTTTATTCTGGAAGTGAGAATTATATTTTGGAAAAGGAAGTAATAGACATATTTAGATAAATACGTTTCGAAATAATGTTTTTTTTAGCTGCACACTGTATTGTGCACCCGTATCAGTGTTCACAGAGGTAACCTAGTGTTAAGACACTCCGTTTCCTACTTTCCGCCTGATCTTCGAGACAGCGTGCAGCGTGGCGAATTTCAACGCTGCGTTTTATTATCTAATCAATTATATAATAAAAATGTATATAAATATATTTACCAAAACATACAATATTTACAATTTCATCATAAATATATCACTTCAAAACCATCAAAACAACACAAACGCAAAGTCCTCACCTATCAGCATCATCGACCAATCTATCATAAAAGACTCGATACGTTTCATGGACCCACAAAAGCACGAGCTTGTTTAGTTCCTTCATATGCGTGGCGGGCACGAGCAGCACGCCCCGAATGACACGGGCGAAGTCGCGCAAGTTGAATAAATAGTGGCATTTACTGGGTGTTGGGAGGAATTGAGTTGTGACAGCTTTGTAGACTTGCATTGTCGCGCCTACTACTGTCTGTGGTGGAAAAGTCGGTTAAAATTTAGGTCGTATTATACCTATGTCTGAGAGAGAATTTAAGAATGTGTTAGAGTATTCCAAAAAATATATTACATTAGCTATTACGAATATCAAAAAAATATAAGCTATTAAACAGATTAAAAAGCATTTCAAATTTATAAAAAAAGTAAGTACATGTATGGTACATGTATATTTGTCTTACCTTGCTCTGCCTAGCAAGACTATCAGGAAATCCTTTAGCGAAATGCCAATCCATGATTGTACCAAATATTTTGCTGAGAGTGTTATCTTCAAACGAGTCCAGTGTGACGAGCAACATGTGTCGCGTCAACCGCGATGATATCGGGTTCGAACCTCCTCCAGGTGGTAACATTGCTGATACAAAGAGCTGGAATTTAAATATATACTTATATTATGAAGCTGAAGAGCTCGTTGATTAAGCTCGCTAATCTCAGAAAGTAGTGTTTCGATTATAAAAAATCTCGTTGACACTGCACCTGCAGTCATTTAAGGAAAGTTTATAATAATGGGAAAAGTTTCTGGGAAAAGGAAAACCGGCGGTAGAAGAAAGTCATGGCGAAGGAACATCAAGGAATGGACTGGAATTAAAAACGCCGTAGATTTGATCCATTTGGCTAGGGACAGGACTAAGTATGCGAAGTTAACTGCCAACCTTCACTAGTTGGGGAGGCACATTATGAAGAAGAAGAAAGAAAGTTTACCAAAACACAATCGTGAAACATTTAAAGCCGTTTCAGAGATGCACGTTAGCAGAAGCGCACCAGACCTTCTTTAATTACCTAGGTTTGTATAATTTATAAATCTATTTATTTGAATAAAACAAAACCCACTAACCACATCAACCACCTCCTGGCGGACCATCTCCCGAAGGTCGTACCAGTGCGCGTGGTCGAGCCATTGCCGCAACAACTCTAGAGGAGGCTGCGCGCCCCACTGCTCGCGTTGCGGCATGCTGAGGTCGTCCACGAACAACACGCACTGTAGGGATAAAAGGTAAAAAAGAGATATTAGTCATGTTATTGTTTATTTTTTTTTAGCTTCACGCTGTATCTTGCAGGAACGGTTTAATTCCCGCTTGGGGATATAAATTATTGTATATTTTTATTTCCTCGTTCTGGTAACAGCGCAAAGCGCGTAAACCGTTAAATCTTTGTTGTAAACCTCTTAATCTTTGTTGTCATTTTAATACCTTTTTTCCCATAGACGGTCCAAAAACACCTTTCCTCCGTCTGTCCACTTTCGACATAATTATGTCCTGCGTCTGAAAAATTAAAATCACTTGTTTGAATGGCTATAATATTTGAAATATTATAATAGAGAATACTTTGGTTTCTCATATGGCAATTATAAATTATCATTTTATGTCACTGCTTCTACTTAGGTATACTTTGTTTAAGTTCTTGAAAAATTAAACCGGCAACAAATTGATGATATTTATAATTATTTTAATTTTAATAAGATATTTAACAAAAAAAAGTTGCGTGATGTTTATATAGAGTGATTAAAAACCAGATTTAAAAAATAAATAAATTTAAGAGGTCTAAGGGGCCAGTCATGTGCCCCACCCAACGTGCAGAGGAACATGCCTCCCTAATTCGGCGGAAAATGGGGAGCAGAGTATCTTAACACTAGGTTCTCTATGCATACCCCGCTGTGTGCGGGATATAGCGTAAAGCGAATAGTGTATTTAATTGTGTAATTATCCAATAAAACCCAAATTATCTGATTAGCAATAGTCCTAACGGATAAACTAACAGTGTTACTACAAATAAAACTCTCTTGTAACTTTGCTTGTACTATGCCAAGTTTATTCTCATAAAATAAAACCACAATCTTCATTTAACCATATCAGAATTTACCCGGAAGTATATGGACATTAAATAATAGATACACTAAGATAGCTTTGTTATACTTGTACAGGTTGCTTATGAAAAGATGTTAAAGAAAAAAATATAATATTCACCTGATTAGCAGTAGTTCTGGCTGAGAAATTAATAGTGTTAGTGATATATTTCTCTTTCGGCAAAGATAACAAGAAATTCAGTACAAGCGAGGACTTTCCAGTTCCAGTAGGTCCAACAAGTAAGATAGGTATTTTAGACTTCACCATTTTGCTGACAAAGTAGCGGAGACAGGCGTTTTCATTTGTTAAAATTATTAGATCGTTTACCTGAAAAACAAGATTGATTTTTTTTTCTTATGCATATTTAGCATTAGTTCCGCACTTTTTGCAAAAATTTAATAGACATCATACATATATATTGGTATTCAGTATATATTTAACAATACTTTTTTTTAGTTCTTTTATATCTCCGTCCTTTAATTGCAACAATTAACAATATAATATACAGCCACGTAAACAGAAAACATATTTTTAAAGTTATTTCAGAAAAGCATCACCTAAATTAGTTGGAAAATGAATATAGAATAACTATATAATTTTTCTAAAAATAATATTACCCAAAAAACTAAGTGCTCATTCGCGATTCTGATCGTCTAAATTAGGCCTTCTTTGGAATACCAGGGATGTCATCTGGCTGGACTGACCGTTCAGTAGAATTGGACAAATTTTAATTGCAATTGACAAATAAATATTAACGATTGATCATTTGTTTTCGCGGAAATCACAATTAACAATAAATAAATTGTCAACAAGTTGATTGTAAATTCTGCCACTCAGCGCTACTCCCCTTTTGTATACCCAATCATAGATTCTTAAAGACCCATCAGTTACCTCTCATCGCCATATAATGATATATAGGCACCCATGTCCATGGGGTATAAGCCATGATGCCATTCTCCTTCTCCCCTTTAGGAGCTAAGAGAAGAAGCAACGAAAATAATATAAAATATGTCTTTAAAAGACCGATAATTAAACCTACATTAGCATTAGCAGCCAAAGGCACTTCCTTCTCTAACTCCGCCCAAGATATCCAAGTGCCATTGTTCCGTTTATCATAAACATAATCAAATACTGTATCCTTGTCCTGGAATAGCTGATTTTTGGTTAATTTGAAAGTTTTAGGTTTAGGATAGTTCGTATTAGCACCGTCTATTAGTTTACGGAAGAAACCATCGAAACTTTTGCGGCTGTCACCTGAAAGTAAAAGAAAATGTATGAGACTGAACAACCAAAAATGCATTGCATCAGTGTCTGACAGGAAACGTGATTGACTTTCTGAGGAGTGACTTAATTTTATTTCCTGATAAGAAGAAAGTGCAGCATTGAGTTACGCCACTCAGCACGTAATGTCTGAAAATTGAGCAAAAAATAAGAAACGAAGTATCTTAACAATAGGTTTTCTATGCTTTTAAATATAGGATACAGCGCAAAATTATAAAAAAAAGATAATAAAATTTTACATTTGTCCAGTAAAAGTAGGAACAACAGGTGATCTAAATGTAACGAGCTATGTTTTGATAAAGCATCCTTATGCTTTATCAAAATAGGTAATACCTTTATTACTTATGAATTATTATGAAAGTTTTGATATCAGTCGACGCGCAGGGGAAAAAATATGCGACTGTAAGCGCAACAGGTAATGCGTTCGAGTTTCACTCGAGAAAATGAAATAATTAATATTTTAAATTTCTTCTTCTGGTCAACGAGTCAAAGTGCGACGATGTTTTAACCACTCAATACACAATACCTTCAAAATTCGGCGATAAGTTGGGAACGGAAGTCTTAATTGAAGAGTTTGTGCGGGATACAGTGTGAAGTTAAAAAAACAAATTCTCCGTCACAATTTACTTACCAGTGATAGTAGCGCATAAGCCCCAAAGCAAACAAAACACGAAGGTACACTGTAACCACACTGTACTGACTTGGGACTCCCCTTCCAGGAGACACGTGAATAGTCGTGTGAATGACTGGAAATAAAGGTTTTTTTTCTTGTATAATTAAATACGCCAGAGAGGATATTAAAAAACAAACAAATATTCGTTTAATTGTAATAAGATAATTGTTGGTATGATTCCCACTTGAGGAAAGAAAATATTTCATATTTATTTCCTCGCTCTTGAAAGGAAGAAAAGTTCGACGTTGAGCTATACCACTCAACACACAATGTGTGGATGCGGGAAGTGGGAAGTAGTTTTAATGGATTCGTCAGGTTTCCTCTGCCTACGCTGCTATGTGCGGGATATTGCGTGAAGAAAAGTGAAATGCCAAAGAATTGATTCTTTACAAAAAGTGTTACATGTTAGAATTGTTTTATGTAACCAATATATATTATTTATATTGTAAAAATGTCAGGTAATAAGTATAAGAAAATACTTAATAATAATATAATTTACTGTTCCTCTTTTACATATACACACTTCTAACACTTTACACAGCACACTTAACACTGTTTCTATATAACACTTTACACTTATACACGTTTTAAAACGCATAGTTCCAACAATGACACTGATTTTAAATACTTGAACACTGTCACAATTTTACACCTTACGGGAGGCAGAATAACGACGTACTGACTCAATCCATCAAAAACGTCACTTTTTATAGCCGTTCCCTTCCTCTTTTATAAATAATTATGTGGGCATTATTATTTTATATTCTATAAAATACCCTCACACTGACAATTGTCTTACAATATATTCGCAAGAAGAAGAAATTTTATACAGAATGCAAACCCATGCAAAAATTTCATGGTACGTATATTTTTAATACAAACATTCT
This sequence comes from Heliconius nattereri, assembly GCA_013403645.1. Classification (NCBI taxonomy): domain Eukaryota; kingdom Metazoa; phylum Arthropoda; class Insecta; order Lepidoptera; family Nymphalidae; genus Heliconius; species Heliconius nattereri. Next base: position 4,427,575 of record JAAIXI010000220.1, on the reverse strand, counting down.
GTCTTATTTATATTTGAATCTACCACCATTACACCAATCACACACCTGTAAGCACAACTAAACTATAAATGTATAACTATAAAAGCAAAACATCAAATTCTTACGTAAAGTTGATGTATTTCCCCAACTTTGACAAAATGATCGCATCTCAGTAGAAATTCAAATATAGGTGGCACAAGCCATTCTATTAGTTCCTGTATAAGTTCGTATTGTTCCGGAATCAGTTTTCTTGTCAGTTGAGTATTGTAGGACGTTAGGAATGCTCGCCAACCTGGAAAATGTTATTATTCTTACTTTTTTTGTTTTACTCATATAACAATATAGGCCGATAGTATCCGACTTTAAAACGTCGCATTTTACTTTCTTCTGTACATTTGGATTTACAAAGGATCACTTCTTCATTTATACATCTATGCCATATTTTTGCCTCAGATTGGAAGAACTAACGAACCTAAACACTTTTCTATCACTCACTTTTCTATAATAATTTGCACGCCATTGAAGACAATTGTAAATCAAATAAATAAAAAGTGCTTATCATAGTTAGTATAGTTAATTTTACCTAATTGTTCTGGTTCCATATAAATCATTCCACATCGCGAGACTGTAGCCGGAGATGCAAATTCTAAGTCCGCCGGCTCAAAAATCAAATTCATTTTATTGGTCATCTAAAACATGCGTATGATGTATTTGTTAATATAAATCAAAATAGTATAATCTGTATATATAAATCAAAATAGATACCGAGTAGAGGATAGAACCATAACGTAACAATGCACAATTACACATTGGAATATGTTTGACTGTAATCGATAGTTGCGAGTTTGAATTAATTTATTTTAGATTATTACTTTAGATTAGATATTATGTGTTTGATGCAATGTAGAAAGCTAGTCTTTATATAATAGGAAATGTTATGTACTGTGTTTTTAAGAAAATATTTATTTATTAAAAAAAATATATCTCTAAGGAGGTGAGACAGAGACTAATAAATAGTGGCTAAAAGTAGACAACTGTACAATACTGCTGACGCTACTTTGTTATTGACTCTACCTGTATAATCTCACCGCTCATCAAACACAGTTTCTTGTTATCATCGAGCACAGTGTTCATGTTCTCTATCCACACGGCGTCCACCGGCCCGTCGAAGAGTATCCACTTGCGATCTCTCGTTACCGACATTGCGTATTCACGAAACGCTATTGCTAGGACGCCGTCTGACCTGATTGGGACATTGTTATTTGTCTAATATATATCCGTTATGTAATTAAAGAAAGAATGGATGGAAAAACACTTATCCAGTGTGATTAGGGAATAACTACAAATAATTGATTTCCTCTTTATTTTTCCAAAGTGACAAACAGATAACAGACATGTTCCAAAAGAATAATATTTTACCTTTTAAACAACAATAGTGTTAATATATCATGGAAATCAAATCAACATTTTCGTGTCGATATGATGTTTTATTCTCATCAAATTTGGTCATACGATTTTAACTTGTTACTAAGTGATCTATAAAAATTAACTAATTCTAAAAAGACAGTTTCAAATCTTGCTACATTCACAATAATATTTTTTGGAATTATACAATAACCTAATATTAGGTATGTATACATCATCATCATCATCCTTTTACAACTTACCACTCATGGGATACCGGATCGAAGCACCCATACAGTTGTCCCATAGTAATCGCCTTGGGGTTTATTATCCTAAAAATAGCTCCAAATTCCTTGTGCCTTGGAGGTGGTTTCATTAACTGTAACGCTCGAAGGGACTCAGCTAGAGACTGGTAGGCCTGTGTTTTTCCTCCCATTGGTGGTCCTACTATCATGAAACCGTGACGGACTAGCATCATCTCGTATATCTGGTGAAAGATAATTTTCAAGAAAGGCATAATGGCAATATCTTTAATGTTAAAATTCTATAATTAAACTATATAAATTCAATCAAATCAGCCTATTTGAGTCCACTGCTGGACATAGGCCTCTCCCAGGGTGCGCCAATGCTCCCTCGAAGCCAGTTACTTTCCTCAGGTCGTCAGTCCATCGAGCTGGAGGGCGCCCTACGCTACGCCTGCCGATCCGCGGTCTCCACTCAAGGACTTGTCTGCTCCAACTGCCATCGGTCCTTCTACAGACGTGTCCAGCCCATTGCCATTACAACGTACTAATTCTGCGAGCGATGTCAGTAACCCCGGTTCTTTTCCGGATAACTTCATTTCTGATTTTATCTTTCAAAGAGACTCCCGAGCATCGCTCTCTCCATGACACGTTGGGCGTTTGGCTTGAAACTTGTGGACTAGACTAGACTAACATTAGGTTCCTTCTGCCTACCCTGCTATGTGTGGGACACAGCAAAGTAAGGAAGATAAAGCGTGAAGTTAAAAAGAAACATAATTAATCTAAATAAATATAAGACTTCTCTTCAGACTAGCTTTGAGAATATTTTTTGTTTGATGTCTAAAGGCAATATTTTTGGAATATGAATCAAACATTATTTTTTAATTCATAATGATAGAAGAATATCTATCTTCCTGTCGGGAATCTGTGTTGGGTTTGAAATAATGAATTAGATCTCTTTTCTTCGTTCTACTTACATTTTTTGAATGGGATTAAAATAAATATTTGTTATTTTATTTTATATAAAAAGGTTTTCAATTTTATAATAGACAAATAAATTAAGGAAGAAGTACATTACTTGTATGATCTTCTCCAAATACCACTCAGTGGGTTGCAAGTTCCTCTTCTCGAGTTCCTTGTTGATGCATTTTAATAGCTCAGCTCTGTCTGGTTGAGGGATTTCTACTCCGGGAAACAGATCCGAATATATTCCAGCGAAGAGAGGCACATCCTATATAACGGTACAATGTATTTACTATTCGTAGAAAAAAATATTTAACTTATGTAAGAAAAGATACACTGTCATCATTATTTTATGTTTGTTTTTCCCACATTTTTGGGGTTTCAAAGAAGAATTTATATAAATAGCACTCAGGTCATACTTGAAAAATAGTGTGGTTGGTAGGAACCAACGCTAAAAAGAAATTAATAAGATTAGGCAAGCCACTAAATAATAAATAATATATATAAAATTTGAATTGGCAACCTTATTTTATATGAAAACTCATACTAAAAACTTCCTGAAGATGTCAATATACTAAAAAATAATTTTTAAGCTAACCTGCGACAAAAACTTCGGCATATTAACATCAATTATTGCTCTTAAGACCAACTGGGACTCATCTTTCTCTGGATAATTCTTTTTTAAGGCGCCAGACGCTAAGAGAACAGATTTCACCGCTCTCATGCCGTAATCGTAGTGATTTTGGGAGGACAGTTGTTCTGAACATAACTTATATGCTTGCACTATTTTACGTGCTAAACTGAAAAATTTTTTTTCGTTTATGGAAGATATTCTGCTTTTTGGAAGATATTCTGCTTTTTGGCTGTTCAGATATTTCGTGGTGGGTGGCGAAAACTAACGCGGCATTTTGTTAAAATGAATAGAATGTAATAAAAATAGACAGCGCGTCAAAAACTAAATGGTTCAACAAAATTTAACAACATCAAAAACAAAAACTAACTTCCAAATAAAACTCAGCTATCATGGCTTAGCCTCTGATACTAAACGCGACGGATGCGATTCCGATTTCCATTCGGGAGAATGAACTATTTTCCTTCCTTCGCTCTGATAACGACAAAGCGCGGCGTGTAGTTCCTTCAGTCAATAACTAATGTAACCAAAAAAATAGGCGATGCGTGGGAAACGAAGTATCTAAGTATCTTAACACTAGGTTTCGTCTGCCTCACCTGCTAGATACGGGATACAGGTGAAGCTAAAATAAAAAAACTCATCACTCACGGTCCCGCATTAACAAATCCGTTAGAATATAAAGTAATTTCCCCAATCATAGCGTAGTCGGGCACCATCATGGCGACAGTGCGGAAGAGCACCTTTAAATTGTCTGGTAGTTCTGTACGACCCGCGTAACTGTAAATTTTTAAAGTATATTTATAAACTTACTTATACTTAGACTTTAAATGTTACAAGGGTAAGCTCGATGAGAATCTTCAGGTAGTTTTGTATTAGAAGAATATAAGATTATTTTTTAATAATGATAGTAATATTTTTTTATCCTACTATGTCAGATGTGTCAGTCCTGAGGAAGACAACTCGTTGTTATTTTTATTTAAAATATAATTTACAATAACTTAATAACAATCAATTTACCAACCCAGGGTTCATAGTAATAAACACAGAACAGGTCGGGTCCAGGCTGATCTCTGTACCCTCGAAGACGAATCGCTTCTCTCTTCTCAGGATGGCCATCTGGATGGATAGGATCTGCTGAGCCACTACGGAGAGAACCTCCAATTCAATACGATTGAACTCGTCGAAACACGCCCACGCTCCTGATTGTGCTAGACCCTGGTGTTTGTAAAGAATTTTTAACATCTAAATTTTACTTTAGATCAAAATATCGGACATCACCTCAAAACGCTAACACATTTTATGCATCTATAAGCCATAGTGAATTGTTATATATACATTTATTGTACTTATTCTTTTTGTTATATATCATAATCCACAATCATAATACACAATTTTTCTTACGAACATAAGTTAAACAATACCTAACAGCGTTATGTGGTTGTAATAAATATTGTTCAAAATATTTTCATATTTACTCTTATAATTTATTTTAGGCACACAAGTACACAAGTAAAGGCAATTAATCAAACCGTACCCTTGTTTTTCAAATATCTATCAACTAACATCTTCATACATCTCCCATCTTTCAAAATAGGCATAAAGAACCAAATTTAAGAACACAATATCTACCAATAAAATAAAACAATCAAACATAAACCTTAAAGAATTTTCCCAAAGCCTTATAATCGAGTCCATCAGAGCAATTGAAGACCACACATTTCTTGGCCACCGCTTTGGCCAAGTCCTTAGTGGTTTCAGTCTTGCCAGTACCCGCTGGACCTTCTGGAGCACCGCCCAGGTTTAATTTTAGGGCACTCATTAGAGTCCTGGAAGAGTCCAAGATAGATTTTAGAAATAAAATTCAATATTTTATGCAAAAAATTGTATGAAAAATAACAAATAACAAATCTCTCCTATCTCATTACTACTTGAGTATTAAAAGTTTATTGGAACTTAACTATTTTAAATCATAAATAACCCTATAATCCAAATAAAACCATAGCCTAAACTAGTTAGTTTAGGTTCATACTCCTGCCATAACCCAAACCATAACTTAAACTAGTTAGAGTAGGTTATAGTTTGGGTTATGGCAGGATTATATAGTTTTATATTCCTACCATCTTGTCACAAACAAAAACCATATTTACACCACTTATAGGATTAGGTATTTCCCATATTTAATAGTATAGCTAGAGATATATTATTAAAAAAATCACACTTTTTTTTCGAACATGTGGATAATGCTGTTAGCCCTATTGGCTTTTACAGCGACACCGGTTGGGTAGGGAGAGGGTACTCTGTCCCTGAAGAAATGCAAGCACTAAGTGGCTGCCTGTGAGGAGGTCGACGACTGTGAGGGCGCCCCCTGCGGGACTCGAACCTCGACTTGCGGCCGTCGAGTGGGATTTCACCTATGCTAAGCAAATCAGCCGCGACATGAAGTCGCGACTGGGGACAAATTAGACTACTCTAAGGGAGCTAACGATCCCTTACCGCTGGGCCCGACTGCGCCGAGACGCGATCGAGCCGTTGATTAAGCTGGACTTCGTCGTTGATTCCGTCTACGACGGTGTTTATGTCGTGTGTGAGTAGTTAATCCCATCCCCCTCATCGTTAATGCGTGATTACATCCCTAACGCGCTCCCTAGACGTAGACGCCCGTGCAGCGTCCTTTTAGACTCCGATGACGCCATTACTATAGCAAATGCCCCGTATGTAGGTAGGAAACACACTTCTCTCACACGACAAAAAGAGTTCACACGAAAACAAAATAAAAATAACTACCCACCTATAACATCTATCAGTGAGCGGCGTAGCCACAAGCCTGCCAGTGTTCCCCAGGTATTCGAACCCGTAAGCGACGTCCGTAGTGATCATGGAACAGAGAATGCGGTCACCGCGCCACTGGTACCGCAGTTGGGAGATCCAGTTAAAATCCGTTATGTCTCGGACTTCCTTTTGTACCATTTCTTCTAGGATTGATCGACCTGCGTTATAAATTTTTTGATTGAAACGAGAATTTTATATATAAGAGAGATATTGGTAATCTCATTATTAGTTGGTGGAATTATTTATTAAGTATTTTATGATTGAATTATCATTATAACTACTAGATTACCTGAAGACTCATAAGCTATAGGCCAAAATTTTAATATATTTATTTAGCCTTACGCATACAGCGTAAATCTCGGACATAGCAGGGTAGGCAAAGGAAACCTGAGAACTTTGTGTTAAGACACTCTGTATTATATAAATTGTAAAGGATGTAACAACTTTAACGTCGCTTGCTGGAAACGTATGACTGTAGTGGTCAGAGGGCTTGGACGGTTTACAAGAGGCGCGGGTTCAAATCCCGCTACGTATTTAATTAATACATGTTTTTTTACAACATAAAATTCAATCATACCATGAACATCAATAACAATGAGAGCCTCCACTGTAACTCTTGCGCCCGGAGACAGTTCACCTTGCACCAGATACACTAACGCAGTTATTTGTTCCGTACTCTGTAACACTAATTCGGGAAGAGTGTTGTCTTGGATTGCTTGTATTGCCTGGAAGAGAATTATTAAAAACATATTATTGAATGAGATGAAATTTGTTGTGAAAAAGGTAAAATAGTTCCGAAATTCTTCAAAACATTACAAAACTTCACAAAAACATTGTACACAAAATTCTAAATGGTTTATGAATAGTTAAAACCGAATGCGACGATTTGAGTTTATTCTCCATTCGATTGTACGAATAGGTATAATTGTATTTAAATGCATCTTCCATTTCTTCATTAGTAAGACAAATCGCGGCGTTAAGTTCCACCACTCAACACACAATATTTGGAATAGAATAAGCTGAGTAGAAACTGGAGAATAGAGAATTTTAACACTCAGTTCCTCCGACCCTTCTATAACATAAGGCTAAAAAAATATATATATAATTTCGATTTTTCCCACCTCAGCAGTATACTGTATACATGAGCCAGCCTGTACAATCTGCCCCGGCCAGTTCAACACCCACTCGTCTCTTTTGGTGATCGGGTACGCTGTGATCGACTCTGACGCTATGTCACGAAGACTGATGATCATCTGCTGTTCCAACTGCTGAAGCCAACGCTCCACCATACCCTGGAGCATTTATTTAATTCAAATATTGGGATATTTTGAATTTTCTTTCGTACTTTGTATGACCATAGTGCTCTATGGTGTTTATATATATGCTTTTTAATAGTCCGAGGTCACAAGAATATATCTAGAATACTTCATAAATCCGTTTAACATAGATTTAACGGATAGCAATTGTAATTGAAAATCATATAAGAGATTTTTTTTATGATTCCCAGCTATAATTTACTGTTCCTATAGTAAAGTTTGAATTAAAAAATATTTTAAAAAATTACTTATCTCTACCAAACAATATTAATACTTTGAATCCTGTGCGGAAACACGATAATGATTCGAATACTTAATTTTTTCTGTATCAATTGTGTAAAAAGTAAAGAAGATTACTAGATTTTCTATATCCATGTACCTCGCGACCAATAAATAAATATAACATCAAGAACTCCAAAATTCTACACAAACCTTAGCATCAGCAGGTTGTATTGTCGATGACAATTCAACCGTTTCTCCTTCAGCGGAGGAAAATCCCACAATTTCCTTTGCTGAATTAAATTGTAGAGTGTAGATGCCTTCGAAACATTTCTTTAGATGAGGCTGTACACGCATGGGGTCTTTGGTCTCGGAAAGGATTTCGAGAAGTTCATCGTTTGATAGGAAGAAGAATCTGTGTGAATAAAGTTAAGTTATTATCTGAGAAGATGTATATTACTTAATGAATAAGAAATATAAAATTGAAAAAAATCACGCCATTTAAATAGAATTTTCATATTATATGTTAACATTAAATTTCTAAGCTTAATGTGAAACTGATTTTCATTCTGGTCATGGTCTAATAAAATAAAGCGTTGCACATGACAATGTGTCTATAATAGGTAAATTCACGTTGGATATCTTAACACTACCTTCCGTCAACGTAACCACCAAACTCCCAAAAAAAGCGATAAAGGGTTAATAAACACCAAACCTGGGGAAGAACAGCCTCTTCTTCTCCAAATAATCATTCAAACCTCTCTGTATGTCATCTAATAGAGCATTATTATACTTCAATTTCTTCAATAAACCTGGAAAATCAGTAGCTTCTAGGACCATAGGTTGTTTTTGAGTGGCCCCCATTATGGTCCTCCATTCCTTGTCCACATCCCGAAAGTTCCTTGCTTCGGTCGGCATTTGACGCATTATGTCCTCTGATGAGAAGATTGGTTCTAGATACATCCAGGTGGCTTGGCACTGAAAATTATAATAACTTATTTATATGAGGCCGTTGTAGTGCAGTCGAACATAGTTTGATTGTAGAACGTGACGGTTTTGGGTACAATTCCACTATGGGGAATTATTGTTTTCATTTCCCCGTTCGTATAGTAAGTGGACAAGGCGCAGCGTTTAATTTCGCCACTCAACACAAAACGTCGCGAAAATCTAAAAACCAGACAAACTGGGTCAACTTAACACTAGATACTCTATGTACATGTTACTATATGTGAGTTGCAATATAAAGCTAAAGAATAATCTTATTAAAAATCACTCAGTTTCTCTATTTTCTTCATACTATTTTAATCAGAACTAATAATAGACATGGCTTCATATTTCTAAAAAGAATCAAACCTGCAACCACTGGTCCAATATATCCTGCATACTGATCAATTTCTCTTCCCACGCCACCATATCCGCTTCGAAGGCCTTCACGTATGGAGAACCCCGCATTGTTTGAGACTTCAGGATGTGATCGTCTAACTGTTGCTGGATATCGTCTAAACCGGATAGAATGCCTACTCCAGTATCCCTGAGGTTAATAAAAAAACACTCTAAAAGTATAGCTTAACTTTGTTATTATATTTAATTTTCAGGAACATTCCTATGAATACTTCACTATTTTGTATTTAACATCAAAAAAGAAATTAAAATTTTCTATAAATAAATCTACAACATAAGATGACGAAAAGAAACAACATTTTGTGTTTGACGCCATTGACCATTTGCAATTATCATTCGACATATCTGCTCATAGTTATGAGACTAACTAATAGTTCATAGCTGATAAGAAACCCACAAAATATCTACATACGAGTACTGAAGTCAATCGTGGCGCAGGAGCAAATAAGGGCATAATCGTGTGACTATAAGCGCGGTAGGTTCTGGGTTACCCACTCGAGGAAATGAAATATTTAATAATTATCTTCCTCGCTCTGGTAAGGAGGCAAAGCGCAGCGTTGAATTCCGCCAATCAACACGCAATGCATCCAGAATTTGGGAACGGGAAGTGGGGAACGGATGTATATTAATGGGAACGAAGTTTACTAACACTAGGTTCTCATGATATAGTTAATTCAGCAAAGAATAATTTTTCACCCATTATTATAATTAATGTTAGAATAAGAAACAATTATTGCCAAATGAAGAATCACTTTTCTTTTCTCACTTTAAGCAATCAGTCAAAATTTCAGTCATAAGTCTGCTACCATTAATTAAGTTTAATTACAAAATATTTATTAAATAACTAGGTAGTCTAAACGGAACTATAAAAAATTACCTATACGGAACAACATCAAACTTAACGCCCACCCATTCTTCCTTCATCTTCATCAACGCCTTCTCCAAGGCATATTCCTTAGACGCATATTGCTCAATTTCCTCTAACTGCGAAGCGAACACATGAACTCCCTGTTCCACCATATCTGCTAAACTACAGCCTTCTTCGTGAGAGACTTCTGTACCAACGAGCTCGCTTATACGGGTCCAGTGACGGTCTCTCATCCCCTGGAAATTTTCAAAACAAGAAAAATGTAAATTAAAAATTCTAATATTTAGTTATAGTTGGAGAATATTATATTCCAAAATTTATAAAATAATATGTTTAAATGCTGAAAATCTTAGGGAGAGTCTTAGGGCTCTTTAAGGAAGAGATTTTTTAATAAGACCTACATAGCTTTCAAGTTCAGAAATATCAAAAGAGACGAAACACCAACCCTATTACAAATAGCACAAAGCACGGGCAAGAGAACTTTGAACTTTTCCACTTTATTCCTGACCATGTCCGCTATGCGTTTAGCGCCGGGGTATTCGAATAACTGTTTTCCTAATTTATATAGTAACTTCCACCAAGCTTCCACGTCTTCTGAGATCTTCACTGCGTCTAGACCTAGGAAGGGACCGTGGTACCTGGAAGTACGGTTAGTATATAAGTTTCTATTTTTTTTATTAAGTTGTATTTTGCATATACTATGTACCTTGTTACCAGAGAAAGGAAATGAACGTAAGGTGCAGCTAGGTATCGTAACATATATAAGTCATTGGAGCAAAAATCATTCAAGTTACTACATATTCACCGAACCATTCGAGACATATAGTCGAAAAGTCCTCTACTGTCTTACAGGGAAGTTCTGGTTGGGTCAAAAACACCAGCTGAAATATCTAAATTATATCGCAGTGAGCGTGTTAAAGCAGTTGATAAGTTACCGAGCGTCGTTACTCGTGGAGCAAGGGCGCAATGTGTGACTGTAACGTGACGGTTGTGGGTTCGCGAGAATGAACTATTATTTCTTAATATTTACACTTCTTCTCTCTGGCACCAAGGCAAAAGCCCGGCGTTGAGTTTCGCCACTCAACACACAATGCCTCAAAAATTCGGCTGAAAGTGGGAAAAAGGGTTGTCCTAACACTAGGTATCCCACCTACCCTGCTGTTTGCAGGATACAGAGTGAAGCTGACAAAAATGTTACCATTTTTCATATCCATCGTAGAAATCGTAAGCTGTATGCCACAACTTGAAGAAAGGCTCTATCCCTGCGAGCATCGTCTGCAAGCTGAAGTACACGGACTGTTCTTGTTCTAGAAGAGTTTCTTCATTTATTATCTCATCTGCTTCTCTTTTATCTTCCTATAAGAGAGAAAGGTATTATTTCTAGAATATTCTGTATTCAAGGTTTCTAATAAGTTATATAAATAGCATTTATTTGAATTTTGGACTATAATAGAAACAACAAAATAAAACAGCAACTACATATATATTGGTACAAATATTAAACGTCGCTTCAATCAAACTCAAACCGTGTTATGCAACGTTTATGATGATCAGGATATTTTTTTAGCTTCACGCTGTATCCCGTAAGTCAGTTCTTTTCGGTTACAACATTTTAGTATTAATTCAATTGTCGGATGAAAACGTGGAGTTGAGTTCTGCCACTCAATACGCAATGTCTCCTCTGTTATGTGCGGGACACAGCGTCAAGTAAAAGAAAATAAGTAAATAATAAAGCGACTGGATACACACTGACAAACTCCTAAATATATCATCGACTTTCCCAACAACTTCTTTCAACAGATCCAAATTAAGTAATGGTGGATCAAATCTTCTGAAAAGCTCAAGTTCTTTCTCATGTTTCTTGAGTTTCTCTTCAAAGATCGCTTTTCTGCTTCTTAGTTTATCTTCCGCCATTGATCTCTTAGTGTTGAGTGTCTTTAATGTTAGATCAATTGTTTCCTCCATGTCCAAAGGCCAGAGGAACACACGCGTGTTAAGATTTATATCTTCGACTAGAAAATAAAAATATGTTTAATAAAATTCTTTTATTTTACCTTATACTACAAAAATATAAAAGACTATTGATTGAATATTAGAATAGATAAAATCTGGTGATTATTATTAACTTTTCTTTAACTTTATGATGTATCCCGTACATAGCAGGGTAAACAGTGAATCTGCATCTCTCCATTTAGAATCATCTTTTGTCCGATTTCCGTCAGATTCTGGAGGTATCACATGTAGAGTGGCGGGGCTCAACAACAACACTTACCTCTGGAGAGGAGATAGAAATATTAAATATTTCATTTCCTCGATTGGGAATCGAACCCAAAACAGTCACAAGTATATGCCCCTGCGCCTCCACTGGCACTTATCGCATGACCAAGAAAATAACAGCAATTACTTCATAATTATGACTTTCAACTTTCGAAAAATATATCTATTTTTTTATATTATAATATAAATAAACAAAACTATAACTCACAAGACAAATGCGCATGGTCCATCAAAAACAATACATAATCGGCGGTAGTGCGCGCTTTCTCCCGCAAGTCGAACATCGCACAGTCTCTACAGTCTTGTATGTAGCCAATCAACTCTACTAACTGAGCTGTGGTTTCTGGACTTTCTGAGGTCCGAGCTGCCATTTCCTCGTATACGTTGCATATTCTTTATAATGAGAAATTATTGATTACTTTTAAATAGCAGAGTAGGCAGAGGAAACAAAGTATTTAGGTCCCTAGTGTTTACACCCTTTGGCCCACTCCCCCCCATATTTTTGAGGCATTAAGTTTTGAATGGCGGAATTCAACGCCGAACTTTGCCTTGTTACCAGAGCAAAGAAATAAAAATATTAAATATTTCAAACCCCTAATCGAACCCACAACCGCATCTACAGCCACACGCTTGTACCACTGCGCCACGACAATCGAGCATACTCCTAAGTTAAATTACGGAATAGAAGTAATGCATTTTGTATATACATATAGGCTAGGGAAATATTCGAATGTTTTGTTTTTTCCTTCATCTTTACGTTTTATACAACATATAGCAAGGTCGGCGGAGCGTAGTAACCAGAATGGAAAATGAACACAACACATTCCCCTGCGTGGGAATCGATCGAGACAACTATTATTTGATATACTATTGACCCACACAAAAATAAGCCTGAAAGTAAAACCTGAAAAAAAACGCCCTGTCAAACAGTTTCACGCTCTGTATCGCACATAGCAGATTAGCCAGAGGGAACCTAGGAAGATAGGACACCACTCTCCACTTCCCGCAGAATTCTAGAGGTATTGCGTGTTACCTCAAAAGTATAAAATAATCTAACCAAAAAAAACCCCCCTTACGCTCTATTCCACTTCCGGTTCACATTAATAAAGTGGTCCACGATGTATTGTCGCAGTCCATCAATGACTCCCCATAACACGTCATTGAGTGGTCCACAGTCCAACATTATCATGTTTAGAGGTATATCACGACGAAGAAACGCTATTTCATCGCGGAGATTCTCATACATGTATATGCGTGCTGAGAAATCCTATTTAAAAAACAATAGGTGCAGGTTCTTTGCTTTACAAGATATTTTAAATAGATCAGTTTCCGTATAGCAGTATATTTAGGCAGAGTTAACATAGGTTAAGACTCAATTGTCCACAATTTGAGCATTTTTTTTCTAGATGCACTAAGCTGTCTCTGCCTACCCTGTTGTATGCCGCTCATGAAGAGTACTAGTAGAAGCTAGGAAACGAATGCTAATTTAGAAGAAAACAATTCAGTAGCGGAATTTAACGCCGCGCTTTGTCACGTAACGAGAGCAAAGAAATGAAAGTATTCAATTCTTACGTTTTTACTTTCATAATTAATTTATAATCAGTTCCACGCTGTATCCCGCACACTGCAGGGTAGGCAAAGGGAACCTAATGTTACACTTCTCTCCCCACTTTTTGGCAAATTCTGGAAACATTCAGTGTTAAGTGGCAGAAGTCAACGCCGCGTTTTGCGTCGACACCAGAGCCAAGAAATGAAAATATAATTTTAAATAAATGTTTACAGTCACACACTTTGTCTCTTCGCTACAACTGTTCTCGATAATTAATTTAGAAATTTAAATTAAATAACTGATTTTGTGCCCTTTCACTAAAAAAACTATTCTTAAAACTTATTATTAGACCTATTATTATTAGACCTTGTTCAGGTAGCATCCAAAATTAGAATTAGAATTAAATTAGATTTCAGATTTTAAAACATACACAATACCTTTAAGTACGGTGGCGGTTCCAAAGCAAAAAACTTCAATAAATCCTGATGGGCAGTTCCATCTAGGATATAGAAGTATTCCTCATATCTGCTGAGAAAACTCAAAGGTCCAAGACGATTGGCGCTGAAATCTCGTAAGCACTTGTTGACAGTGTCAGTCATGTACTGCTCGTCTGGATATACTGACAGTAAGTAGGGATTTGGCCGATTCACACCTTTGTATGGGACAGACTATTAGTTATACAATTTGTTTTGCCTACATGTTGTATCCCGCATATTATGCATCGGTCAATTTTCTAGATATCACGAGTCAACTGGCTATTTTATTTTAATAGTAAAATTTTAAGTATTTTTCTTATGCATAGTAGATCTATTTTGATTAATTAAGGCGTTGGATATTTGGAGGATTTACAAGTCTAATTGAACTTTTTCCTTATATGTGACAGACGAATAAAAAAAGCATTCCGCTTTTTCTAGCCTACCTTTGCCTACAAAGAAGAGCCTAGTGTTAAGACACACCTTTCTCTCAATTTCCGAGACATTTAGTCTTGAACTCAACGCCGAGCAATAAACAACACATAATTCTACAACACTTACCAGGATACATAACACTATCAACACTCGGTATCTGATGATTGACATTGATGATGGTGTGGAACCACTTGATGATCATTACCCTCATGTTCTCCAGCGAGGGCTCAAAGTGTATGGTGGTGGAGGACGGGGCGCCCACCACTTTGATGCGGATGAGGGGACGTTTAATGTATGTGTAATCTTTGTATTCTGTACCGTAGTCGTTGCCTTCCTATGAAGCACGAAACAACAATTTTGGAAAGAATATTTTTTTTGATTCTTCGCATAGCAGAGGAGGCAAACGGAGCTTAATGTAAGGACACTCCATTTCCTACTTTCTTATTCTTTAATTCTGGAGAACGGCGGAACTAAACACCACGCTTTGCCTTGACACCAAAGCGAGGAAATTAATGCATTAAATATTTTTATATTCATAACTACTTTATACAAAGTATATATAGTAGTGGCTATAGATCCACATAGTGATTAAATCATGTAAACAACTGGAGGCCCGGCTTTAGGAAGAACTACATACACTCAGTAAGATTTTCCTCTTATTCAATGATATTATAAGTGAAGGGCAGCATTTAATAGGGGCTGTCCTTTTTTGTGGTCCCCAGTTAGGGACCCTAGTGTTTAGGGACCTGAAAAATAGGGATACAGGGCTTTATATTTTTAAACATATGAAATAAGATGGGACATAAGCTTTCGGTAGTCTGTTAAAATACTTATATTATTCGAGGCAAATAGACCAAGATGTCATTTAATGTGCGTAATGGCGAAAGCGAAAGTTTGCTAAAGTTACCGAGTGCTGCCTTTGAGGGTACCCAGAAGTGATGAATTTCGAACGTGCAGCTCTCAAGGTTCTCGCCGATTTTGGCGATATACTCGGAACTTGCTCTGCTCGACTCGGCTCGACTATACTACATATTTGAGATTCACATTCGGATCCTGAGTACTTAGTTCCTATGCCAAGATTCGATATGCCTCGCGGTTAGTGCTAAGAATATAAAGTTCCATGCCCTGCAGAACTACATCGGCGACGGCATCGGCACAGGTATCAGGATCGTCGGAAGAGAAGCAAACCGGCTCTCAAGAATAAAATGAGCAAAATGTACGCATTGCAACCCAATCCCCCCTTTCCCCAATAGCAACCGTTACAGGTATAGTCATTTACAGGTGTATACATTCGATAACAGTTCTTGTAAGTTGCGATCTTTAATAAAATTCAAAACATCCAGGCCATTAGCGGGCAGACGCCCCTTTATGACGCGGTGCCCCTTATAGTCCAGCGCCCCTGGGCGGTCGCCGAGGCTCGCCCTACCCTAACGCCGCTACTGTTTAGTCACATGTATAAATTAGTACTCATATTTATTCACATATATAAATTAGTAGTACTTGCTGTATTTAACAATAAATAGGTACAAAAGTTTGTTCTGTTAAGTAAATGTTCTACAACATTTAGATGTTAGAAGGCCGCCATCATATCTTTGAGTAATAGGTATTTTAAGTAAGTGTATATCACTTACCCAATAGTAAAAGAAATACTCAGCAAAATGGTTCACGCTTCTTTCAACTAAATCTCGAACTTGTCTTGACATCAGAGCGTGGATACAACTGTGTGGCAGATAGAATAGGTTCAGTTAATATAATGACTTTATAAATAATATTACCAAATTTAAATAAGGTAAATGAATAAATATAATTAATGGAGGACTCAATAGAATGGAATGCTTTTCCAGTTTCACGCTAAAACTTGCGTGGTCGAGATAAAGAACCTTTGATGATTGAAATTGGCTTGATTCAATAAAAAAAACTCCAGAGTAAGAAAATGAAAGTAATGAATTTCTGCGAATAAGCATCAAATCCACAACCATTTATAAGCAGTCATTATTCCACTGCGCAGGATGGACCAAAAAATATTAATGAAATACATTTCCATTAATATTTTTTGCATAGTTCATTCATACCTAATAAAAACTAAATCAAGTATATTTCATCTATTTTTTATAAAATGTTATTTGATGATAAGGAAAAAAGGCAAGAGTTCCCAGTTCCACTAAGTTTCAAATTCACATACATCTTCACAAATATACATCAAGAACAGTTCCCCATCCTAACCTGAAGAACTTCTCCACTTGGAACGTGGATTCTTTCTTCTTCTTCGCCACATACACCGCCCAGTGTTTCCTCATCTTCACCATGGTATCTGCCACATCGATCAGCCAGTTCTCCATCAGCTCAGTCCTGGTTTCTGAGCATAGCTGATTCAAGTGTGTGGTGAATTCGCTTGGATAATGAGGAAACGGGTGATCTGATTGCATTTTGTTCATGTCGCATATGTACATGTCTTGGTATCTAAGAAGGGAAAATTAAAACTTATCTTTATAATTCTAATTATGTAAGATGATGCAGGAATGTTACGGATGTAACATATCACACAGATTTCGTATCGGAGACAGGAAGAATACTATTTCCGTGTCAGTTACGTATGTAAAATTATTTCGTCAGTTCCGAATAATGTTGGTGTCAATAAAATTTATTATGTCAATAACTTATTTCCATTACAAATTTTATAATATATTAATAAAATTTGTAATTTGTAATTCGATTAAACATGAAAGTATTTTTTTTAAATGTAACTGACATTTCCAATACGCTACCGTATAATATTAAATTCATATAAGTAGATAACATTCACCTCTCCTGCCACATCCGCCTCAGCTCCAACAATATAGGATTACCGTGGTAATAACGGTAATACATCGAGTGCTTGCTTCTCACTGTGTCACCGTGCCACGGCATCGGTGCCCTGATGCAGAGCGCCGGCCACAGAGTTGGGAGGAACTGGATGTGGAGACGTTGTCGTTCTGATTGGTCCTCGAGGATGTAGGCAAGAAGGCATCTGGGAGAGTTTTTATAGATAAATTATATTTTAATTATGGAAAACATTATATATTTTATTAGAAAATTAAACATAATGAGTTTATTTATTATTTACTTAAACCTTATACGTATAAATTCTTATATGAATAAGGTTATCAGTAAATTATCTACGCTTAGTTATTAAAACATATTGCGTGTTAAAATGGAACTTGTAAAACTATTGCGAATTACGTATGCACTGTACATGATACAAATATTCCACTGAATCTGACTGACCAGTCGTGGTGCAGGGGCACAGGCAACTGTAGTCACGACGTGTGGGTCCGATTCCCACTCAAGGGAATTAAATATTTAATATTTTCATTTCCTTGCTCTGGTAACGAGGCAAGGCAGTGGGGAACGGAGTGTCTTAACTTTAGATCCTTATGTTCTCTCTGCCTACCCTGCTATGTGCGGGATACAGCGTGAAGCTGTAAAAAAACAAAACTTATTATACCTTCTCATAGCTATTACAAAATACTCTCTGATTTCCATTTCGCTTTGTCTTACACATGCTTGGTAAGTTAATATCATGAGTCTCTTTTTTATATGGGCTGTTTGTTTGTCCACTCTTGTTTTGGCCCTTTTGTAAAGATGTTCAGGATAATCCGGAATGTAATTTCCTCTAAGAGCCTGTTGGAAATTAATTGAAACTATGTCTATATTCTTTACTTTTTTATAGTCGTACAGTGAAAAAGGATATTCTATACAAAAAAAAACCTTTCCTTGTAAATAAAATATTTAAGTGTAATATTTACTTAAATAAAAAATTCTAAAATATCTTATTTCAACGCCATACGTTGTTTTGTTATCAGAATGAAGAAATTAAATAATTCGTTCCCCCGAGTACAAATCGAACCCACAACCGTCGCATTTAAAGTCAGCGCTATGCCGCTGCGCCAGGACGGACCCAATTTGTTAAATTTGAATAAATCGTTTTCATTTGTTCAAACAAAATAAAATATAGTACCGTAGTTAAGTAATACTGTATCCTCTCCAAATCTTTGGGGTGTATGTATCTATAATGCTCTTCTTCTGTTATCTTTAATAATTCTAATTTTTGTTCGTCAGGGTCTCTGGGCAACTCGAATTCCAACTTGGCTAAATATCTAAATTATATGAAATATATTTATTTAAAAAATGTAAAACTTTCGAACTTTACAACTTTTTTAACTTCACGCGGCATTCCACACATAGCAGAGTAGGCAGAGGGAATCTAAGATCCTAGTGTTAAGATACTCCATTCCCATTCCCTCCTTTCCACTAAATTCAGGAGACATTGCGTGTTCAGTGGCGGTTATAAACGCTATAAGCAACGCACTACAAAACGCAACGCGCTTTAGCAGAGTGAATAAATGAAAATATTAAATATTTCTTGTCCTCGAGTGGAAATCAAACTATAAACTGTCGCGTTTACAGAAGCACCCCTCGCGCCACGACTGGCCTCACCCTAGTGAGCAATGGAAGCGTGTTGGGCTCATAACATAGACATCTGTGGGTCGTAACCAACCGTCTTACCGTAATTGATAATAATTTTAAATTTAGCAAAACATACTTCTTCAATGCTTCCTGTGCAGCTAACTCTGCCTCCGCTTTTTCTTTCCGTTTCTTCTCTATTCTCTTTCTCATGGCCTCTGCTTCTGCTGCTTTTTGTTTATCGTAAGCTCCAGAAACCAAATCTTCCAAAAGTACTAAACCTAAAAATTACATTAATATTACATAATAAGGCTGTATACAGTAGAACAGCCTGTCTGGCTGCAAGCGCGACAGTTGTAGGCTCGATTCCTACTTAGGGAAATGATAGTAGGATAGATTATTTTTATTAATTCGCTCTGGTAAGTTCAGATGCATATATGTAATTATATAATTTTTATCTATTTTTTAAAATTATTATTATTTATTTAAATGTATATAGTGGTTTGTTATATATGCTTTATATTTTTAAATAGTGTATATATCACACATGTCATTATACATCCACAAGTGTGAATATCGCTAGAAAAAAGCTAAACTGTTTTATGTCGCTCTACAAGAAAGTTCCTTAATAGGTTAACACTGTAAAACACTGTAAAACATCCAATCAAAATTGTCCACAAAAAATATATCAAGCATATATTTTTTTATATGAAACATATATTTGACCTTTCTGCAACTTATGCTTTTCTTTTTCCTTCTTCAAAGCCTCCAGTTTCTCTTTTTCTCTCTCCTTCCACGATTTTAGAGGTGGAAATTGCACTTCTCCATTTGGTCCTATTGGTCCATACAATTGTGGAGGCGGTCGTCTTTTCGGCGGCATATTTATTGCTCTCAGCGTTTTTGTTGATCTTGTATAGCAATTACCTTAAAACATTAAAAAAAATGGATCAAATGTAAGTCGAACTCGCGTACCAAAGAATGAAATTAATTAATACTACGTTTTCTCTGCCTACCCTATAATAACATATAAACAACAAATAATGGTAAAAAAGATATTCACCTATAGAATCAACAGGTTTCGCATGGTTGATACCATCTCTATAAGGAACGCCTTTCGTCCATGATTTCTCTTGCATCAGTGGTGGAAACTCGCTACAGCCTCCCTCACTGTGACCTTTAAACATTTCTTCTATTATAGAATAATTTTACCGAATGTATAATACTTTTTGTTAACTATATGAAAGACACCGTGGAACAGGTATCTTAATATGTATCAGATATTGATTGTTTCGAGGCCAATCGTGGCGCAGGAGCAGAGTGTGACTTTAAATACTGGCTGTGGGTTCGATCACCACTCGAGGAAATGAAATATTTATTTAAATTTTTATTTCGTTTTCTTCGCTCTGGTGTCGAGGCAAAGCGCGGCGTTGAGTTCTGCCACTCAGCACGCAATGCCTCCAGAATTCGGCGGAAAGTGAGGAACGGAGTATCTTAACACTAGGTTCCCTCTGCCTACCCTGCTGTGTGCGGAATGCAGCGTGAAGCTGATTTACTTATTTTATTTTGATTGTTTTCTTTTTTAATGAATGGATTCGAAACTTTATTATTATTTTTCACTTGGAGTTGTAATATACTGAAACTCCCAGTAAAACACAGTATTTAAAGCAGTTATGGCACACCGACACAGCGTGCGACTGTAAAAGCCCCGGATTCGGTTCCCACTAAGGGGAATGTACATTTCCTCGTACTAGTAACAATACAAAGCGCGGCGTTAAAAAAAGTAGTTGCCATTTTTATGTTAAATACCTAACTGATGAACGTATCTGAATCCAAAATTGTAAGTATAGAAATATTTAAATCTGCACTGGGTGCTTAACGTTCATAAAATGTAACAAAATAGTAGAAAATTTTGAAGTATATATGTATATATGCTTCATCATTTTCTTAAGACTTCTGCAACTAACCTTCAGGAAAATAATTCTTAGCTGCATGTAGTAACTGACTATCCCGTCCCAATTCCTCGTCATATCCGGCACGAGGTATCCAGGGTAGCCCCGGTTGTTTCCTATCCTTGAATATAAATCTTGAGGGGCATTTTGGTCTGCTAGAACCACCTTTAGAAGATGATTGAGCTGGGCGTTTACGATCACCACTCGCCATGTTTAGCTTAAATATTATTCAATTTTATTACAACAAATATGTTATAAATAATCTTAATTTAATATATTTTTTTGTGAATATTTGGTGATATGAAATTGGCTATACGCCGTGCTTTGCCGCTACCGGAGCAAGGAAATATTTTTTTTTGAAAATTATTGTCCTTAGGCCGGAAGTTATTTAATCATTTGTAACACTACATGACATTTCATTATTATAGATATCTACAATAGACTATTACTACAAACGAAGCAAAAATGTTCTACTTGTCTTAATATGTTAAACTACAAGTAACACCTAATAATACTATATTGATAAAAAAATATATTTAATTACCTTTGAAATAAATGTATCCACTAAATGATTAACTTAGTTATAAGAAAATAATTTCATTTTATTAGAAAATAAATTCACGTCCAGGGAATTTCATGAAATAAAATTAACAACAACAGGTGACGCGTTGCCACAGCAACGACTTTTTTATGTTTAGATTATCTGTTTTCTGTTGAAATAACTAAGGGATTTATTCGACACGTGATATTTTAAGTGCCTAAAATAAATCCGACACCAGGTACCGTAGGTTACATCGAAAATATTTAATATTTTCATGGCTTAGTAACAAAGCAAAGCGCGGAGTTGAATTCCGCCACTCAACACACAATGCCTCAAGAATTCGGCAAATAATTAGGAACGAAAGTGTCTTAATGGGAACGGAGTGTCTTAACATTTGGCTCCCTGGTTTCCTCTGCCTACCCAGCAAGCTGTATGTGGTATATAACGTGTAACTTTAAAAAAACTGCTGTAGCACTAATTTAAACGTGATTTCCATTCTCATACCAGAAATGAGAACGTGCTCCCCCCTCCTTGTATCTAAGTTTTTCTAAATCAATATATTAATATTTTTATAGACTACTTTTTGAATATATGAAAAGTTATACGTAAATATTTATCAATTGTCACATTTTGTGTTTGTGACAATTGTGACATTAATATAAAATAGTCAGGAACAATATTTAAAATTCCTTAACGAAAGATTTGAACTTGAGTCCCACCCGCATAACATATAAAGAATATCAGGTATAGAAAAAAATAGACTTAAAAATTTATTGTCATATTTATTTTACATATATTAGATTTTTTTATCAAATAATAAAATTAACACCAAACAACCTTAGAATTATTATTAATATATAATACCGATTCATAGGAAGACAATTTAGTTATTTTTATTAACAATTTTATTATGCTTAAATTTCATTCATTTTCACTTTCTAATAAAAATAGCAGTTTGGCAATAATTTACTTAATTTGACAATTATATTAATTATCAAATTAAGCAACAATTTTAAAACAGATATAAATAATAATTAAATATGTACTAATAAACACGATTTTTATATATAAGTATTATTTGGCACAGATCGTATAAAAACTTTTAAAATACAACAGTTTCTTATTATGCAAAAAAAAATTTATGGAAGACAATTTTTTTTTCTGTATTTTTTTTTTCATTAAAATATAAAAAAAGTTTTATTCCTTAATCTAGAACCAGCTAGAATCAGTGTCCAAAAGTTGAAAAGCCATCGAATTACGAAATAACATATAAATAGGTTTTTTTATTTTAACTTTTGAAACAACATAAAAGATCAACTTTTTTTTTAATCAAGTCAAAATCTGGATAACTGGTGTTAAAACACTCAATTCCGATTAAGACCCTTCCGTTACTCACTTTCCGCCGAATTCTGGAGACATTGCATGTTGAGTTGAGAAATTATTCACTCCAAATGGGGATTGAACCTACAATTGTTCATATTAGTCACATTATGTTGTTTATTTTAATAATAACTATTGTAAACGCCGATTCTAGAAAGTTCTCTCTACTTCTCTCACTCATTCGTTCCACTTATGATAGTAAATTGTATATAAAAAATTACATCTCATTCTATCTTTAAATAATTCATATGATAAATAAAAAAGTCATGGATATTTATAGTTTAATTGACAACAGTTTGTTTAAATAGTAAGACCTTTGCATAGTTATAAAATCTATTAACTCATTGAAAAAAACATTTCAATCATAATTTGGCACAGTTTTTATAATGAGTTTATGAGTTAAGAGTGTATATAATAATGTATGTACTTAGTTTGGAAATATCAAAACATTATTATTATGCATACTACTAGTTATAATGATAAATCAAATATGATCACTATCATATAAAAACAAATATAATCTTTAAATAAAATTACTTATGAATTACTTTCATTAGCATTTATGAATTATTTTCAAAACAAATATAATCTTTAAATAAAGTTACTTACTTATGAATTACTTTCATTTGCATTTATTATTTTCCAAATAAATATAATTTTTAAATAAACTTACTTATAAATTACTTTCATTTGCATTTATGAATTATTTTCTTTCCTATTTAAATAGCTACTAGATCCTTGCCAACTGAAAGAGCTGTCTGTATCGCCATCATTACTTTTTTTGTCTTCATAAGAACTAGGTCTCTCTTTAATATAAGACCTGGGTCTATCTAGGAAGGAATGGCTAAGTCTGGAAGCGTCAAAGTGGTATCCAGCGTTGGAAGGCTTCCTAACTTCGTGTAAATACTTCCAAGTGTGACTTTCTGGTTCTATTTGTGAGTCGAGGTCCGGTTTTGGACTGTATAACCATTCTGTAATATTAAACATAAAAAAATACACATAAATTGGACACTAGGTTAAGGTAAGTTATAGTTTATTTTGTTTAAAGTGTACTTTATTATATATATATATTTAATATATTATATATTTTTTTCTCTTAAATATTGTATGAGTGACTAACAGTAAATTGAGTTAGATACTAACAATATTTTTTTAAATTATATTTAATTTTTTATATGATTTGTACGACTTTCGTAAAGGGAGGTATTATAGATTGTTAAAAATGCGAGAAATTGAGAACAAAAACCTTAAAAACACTTAATTAGCATAAAATATTGTAATAAAATACTATATTAAATAATTTGACCTACAAAACAATAACACTACAAAAAAACGTACCTCCATTAGATACTTTCTCAATAGCAGAGAGTAAAAAATCTTTATCTTTAGCTTGTAGTCTCAACATTCGCCTCAACATACCCACCATAGACCGTTGTGCTATGGATTTAGCTCTCATTATGTATACCGCCACACTAAAACATAAAAAAATAATATGATTTAATATTCGCAATATTTTAGAACGCGATTAATCCGGCTAAATAGTTTCATTTAACAGCTAATATAGCTTTAAACACTACACACGTACTAAAAATAATTCTAATAAAAAAAAGGTGTAAAAAAAGAAAAACAATTATAAAAAAAACAACAAATAACTCACCACAAAGCCAACATAACAAACGCTATAGACCCTGGTTTCGTCACAAAATGTATGAAATTGCGCAGAGCGGCTCGCTGGGACAGGTTCAATAGTCCTTCACTGAGTACTTCGTATACACGAGGGTAGTCACGTAGGGGACCACATGAAGGAGATGAGCTGAAAATAACTTATTTTTAATTATTTTAATAACATATAGGTAAAGATAAAGTGCGCCGTTTAATTCCGCAACCCAGAATTCGGAGGAAAGTGGGAAACGAAAGCGTCTTAATTGGAACGACGTGTCTTAACACTAGGCTTCCTCTGCCTACCGTGCTACATTCGTAATACGGCATGAAGCTGAAAAAAAATATCAATAAACTCACCTCAAAAACAGAGAGCCGAGAACAAATAAAGTAGTGAAGAGAGACAGTGTGACCAACATATATAGTACTGTCTGCGTTTGAGCAGCGCGCCACACCTGAGGGTATTTTTAACATTTATTTATTTCATTTAATAATAATTAAATATTTTTTCTTAATGAAGTGATTCAGTAAATTAAATAACTCGGAACTATTATTCTCTTAAATTATCTATTTTTCAGAAAAAGAAATTGAAAAATTCTCAACAGAGAAATTTCTTCTCTCAGCTTTAGGTAACTTTGTTAAAGTCAATAAGGTAAGCTCACCTTCCTTCCAGTCTGACATGCGCGGAGAGCGGAGAATTTCTTCACATAGAATAATAACAGACATTTAGCGAGGAGAGCTATCACTAAGAGCGGAGAGAACGCGAGCCCTGCCCACAGTATTGACTGATTGTAAATCAGAGTTAGCGAATTATAGGCTATGTTGAATTCTGGTGGCGAACCAAGGATTTTTAGCCTAAAAAGTAGAAAAATAAATAAATAAATAATAGAACTTTTTTATATAGAATAACAGACATTTTGCGAAGATAAGTGTAACTAAGAGCTCCACTTTCTAGAAGAATATGTTGAACTCTGGAAATAGTCATTATAATAAAAATTGTGCTAAAATTTAAACAATGTGTGATTTATTCAATTTATACTAAATACTTCCATTGCAATGGACTCAGCGTGGTGCAGCAGCACTAACTTTCTTTATAAAGGCGACGGTTGCGAGTTCGATTATCATATAGGAAAATTAATTATTTTTTAAACAAATTCCTTGCTTTAGTAAGAAGCGAAAGCGCGGCCTTGAGTTCTCAGCGCGTGAGAAACAGAGTGTCTACACACTTGGACTTATTAGTCCGCCTATACCGCCTATATAGTATAACATGGTATTCCATGTTATACTATATAAGGCTATCTTCACCTACCCTGCTATGTGCAGCATATAGCATGGAGCAAATAAAAAAAGGAATATTTTTTTCTTTAAGTTTGACTACAATACATTCAAGAAAAATGTAAAAAAGGATATATTGCATTTATGAAATATAATTTCACCACTTACTTAAACAATAAGGCTCTTGCAAACTCAACAGCAGGTAATATTATAAGTGATATAAAAGCGTCTAACACAACTAGGCGGTACGCCTCCTGCCCTACACGAGTCTCCCAACACTGAAAAAAAATACAACAATAAGAAATATTAAAAACTAATTTTAATATATTTTTAACATCGTTCCCAAAATCAGCTTCACCTGTCCCGCACACAGCAGGGTAAACAGAAGAAACCTTACATTAAGATACTCTGTTCCCTTTAAAAAATTATTATACAAAATATTTTTACATAAATTATATTATTAGCTGTTATTCTGATGTATAGGGTAAGGTAATGTTTCATGTAAATCAACAGATTTACTAAACGCCGTGGATATGCACGAAAGTGGAACAACAACCATCCTCAAAAGCTTTTAAATTTATAATATTAGTACAATAGGATAGGATTAAGTAAGTGTATATAATAATTAGAAAACTCCCCAACCCACCGTATCACCCGACTTCGCCCAGTAGAACAGCAAAAGCACCAAAATCCCTATATCCAACAGCCAGGTCCTTGCTATCGTCACGTAGAACGCTGTTCTAACGTCGTAGAACTCCAATCTAAATAAGTTATTGAAGTAATCATTGTTTGAGATGGTATTGGGTTCAAATTTGAAAGAAGTTTTGTGATTAAGTATTTTTTTAAGTTCACGCTGTATCCCGCCAAAGCGTGGTAGGCAAATACAAGGAACAAATTAAGCACTCCGTTCCCATTAAGACATATCCGTTTCCTATTTTTTCGCCGAATTCTGAAGGCATTGCATATTGAGCGTCACTCGAGAAATGATTATATTTCAATTATGAAGTACAATTATCTGTTTGATTCCCACTTGGGGAAATAAAATATATAATATTACAAGTTTTACATAATGATAAAACTTGTATTATTATGGAGAGACGATGCACAGCAACTGTGAGAGGGCGCTGTATACCTTTCCTTTGATTATCCAACGATTTACACTTCCGGTTGCTGTTTTCGACCAATCAGCGATTCACCGGAAGTCACGTGGTAGGGCGCCGAGACGTAGTAAAGGCGCCACTACGCTTCTTACCTCATAGCAGATTCTCACCAGGAGCCTTAAAATGATGCTGTGCATCGTCTCTCCACATTAATACAAGTTTTATTGTTATATAAAACTTGTACTATTATTTGGGATGTGACGATGCACAGCATCTGTGAGAGACGTGTTTATATCTCCTGGTGACCACGTACGACCCTATGTGATCTAAATCAGAATGATTGTATAAATTGATTCTGATACATTCAGATATATTGATCTGTAAAAACACAAAAGACATGAGTAACATTGTTTTTTTATAAGCAATTTGAGACAAGGAATTGTAAATTGCTTAATTTTTTAATTCAATTAATAATCGCTCTGCCGGAAGCGGAGCCCAAAATAATCTAACTTCAATTATTACCTATAATCTGCATACAAACAGATTTTGAAAGATGTTTCGCAACTCGCTGATAAGCACGAGTAGGAAAGGAAGATTCCATAACTGTCTAAATAATAAGCTAGACGTTCTCACTTCTTTTGATATTGATTTAATAACCTGTTTATATAAGTATCGATTATTATTCATGAAGCCCTTGCTTAGCCTCCCCTCTAAATTACACAACAAAATTGTTACATTTTGCAACCCGTTTCCGGTGGTCTAGCTAGTTTCTTAATGTAGAACCTAGAACAACATTTTTCTTAGGATGACACCACCGTCTCTAAAGCGTAATTTTCAACAGGTCTCACCTGTTTCACCGAAATATTTCTAAACGAAATATGATGTTAGAAGCACGAGCAGGATCGAAATGCCAATGAAAATATCGTCCGGTCTCTTGGAAACTATGTCCGGCTCAGACAGCAGGTCATAGATAGAACCGGCAACCGACTCCACGTTTCCTTTTTTAACAACTATAATAAATTTATAGTAAGTAGAGACGCGTTCTAGAGTAGATACCACGCCTCACCAAGTGTAGTGTAGGACGTCCTCCCGCTAGATGAGGTGATGATATTCGCAAAGTGGCGGGCAACGGCTGGATGCGAAGAGCTGAAGATCGAGCTCAGTGGCGTGCCATTGGAGAGGCCTATGTCCACCAGTAGACGAGTACAGGCTGATGATGATGATGAAGTAGTTACCAGAGTCAATTTTACCTTTTAATTGATGCCATTAGTACAACACATTAATAACTCTAGAGAATTTAGTAGAATGCTCTATAAAATACTATGTACTTAGCCCAATAATATGTTCAACTTTTTTCAATTCAGAGTTAAACTGGTCAAACCTTTGAATGCATTTGTAAAATTCAAGACTTGATTTTATTATCACATACTTGGAGTATTATAACTTCATAAAAGCATCAGTGAATGCCTACCAGGACCGCAACCAGACCGACAATTCATGATATGAATGTCCCGTCTGCGGTATATAACTCGCATCGTGTATCGGTCTGCGATATAGAAAATGTATGTTTATGAGCTCATTAATTTTTCAACCAAAACTTTATTTCTTCCTTTTTAGGCTAACTAATGAATATATCATTCTTCGAAATGTAATAAAGTTATTAATAAGTAATTGATACTACTATACATTTACATATAAAATTATCAATTCCATAACATTTCAATTATCGCATCTTAGCTTTATTTTAGAACTACAATAGTTCACTCTCTGACATTCGCCTTTAAAAGCAACTTTACAGTTTCAAAATTTATACGACTTGAATACAGATGTACTCAATTTAAAGGTCCGATTTCCCCGGACTTAATGATGTCGTAGACATCCAACATGCTCTCCGCCATATTGGAGTGGCGACTACGTGTATATATTGCTAGCCAGGTTCAGTTTATGCAAAACTTATGGCAATATGCGGCGGAATATCTACGTTACGCACGTGGATATCGCCAAGGTATACATGTAACTACCTTTACACAGCCCTCATTTCCATGAAGACGATTATTTTCGTTAGCTTTCCCCAGCTTTGGAACCAAAGTTACAGAAAAACGAATGAAACTTCTTGATAGTCTTTTCGCAGTATTATCGTATCCAACAACTTAGTAATAAAAGGTTGTAGTCTGTAATTCTCGCATTTCATAGTTTAACATATCTGACAACTCCAGTAATAAAAGGTCGTAATACAATACAATTCACTGCTTGATAGGCCCAACTGGCGACTTTAATTTGGTCTTGATTTGCCTTTTAAATTATTTAACTGCCTTCTTTTCCTATTTATACTGCTTCTTACTAACATTTCCTTCTAATTAGATGCAAATTTTACTTCTTTTTCCGAAATGTTAACATCAATCGGCTCGCATTTTTTAGCTGGATGCTTTTTTCTAACTGGATTATAAATTTCTTCCACTACATCACCTCTAATTCTGATACTGGGATACATCACAGGGATGCACAGTATCTATTATATAGTACGTCAGGTATTAAATACTTTTTCCGCGGCACTCACAGGGATGTGCACTCACTTGCACGAGGACAATGCCAAATTAGCCTAAAAACCTTCGGTGACTTTTTATAATATTAATAATTAAATAAGTTTTAGATCCATTGCTTCTTATTATCCATTACTGAACAATTCATATATCAAACTTTTTGTTCTTTTTTTTTTTAATAAACTTTTCGTTATCTATTAAAAAATTTCCTATTGCTTTGCTTGCTCAGTTGTCGAACATAAGTCGAACTATTTTCTAAAATTGCTTTCTCGAACCGCTTGAAAATTCTTATTAAATAAAGCCAAAGATGGCATGGAGAATGCTCATTATTCAGTCGAGAAGAGCTTTCAGAGCCCCTAACCATCTACCTCAGTCTCCGATATACCCTGAGGCAGCCTCCGTATTTCTTAACACAAAAAATAGATAAAGATACATTTAAATACAGTAGACCCTTGTACTAAGTTCTGGTATGTATAATATTGGTATGCACCCATACTTGACAATTGCTAATGTATAATTAAATGTGCTAGGGTTTTATGCTCAACGCATGCTTCTCAATTTTTATGCCTGTACGGTTGACGAGGGTCTCTAACTACTTCAAATAATCTTGGAAAAGGATTATTGGTGGCATGGAGGTAAATGGCTAGACGCATTTAAACGAAGGTAGTATATAAATAGATAATATACAACTAAGTAAACTTGCTGAGAACGTCTCCAAGAGCAATAAACAAGCGATGAGTCCTCTTGCTCCTTGCAATGCCCGTTAGTTGATTAAAATTGGGCCATAACTGCTGGAAATCTGAGACATATACCTAACCTTATTGTAGGTTCTAACACAACCGTTTTCGACGAAGCTCAGAATCCACTACAGTATTGGTATCTATAATACCAAGCAATAGAACAGTATTATATGCATGTAGATACTTGTTACACAAGAGGTTCAAATGACTCACCCGTGGTCCATTTTTTTTTTTACCTTTGAATTTCACAAAAGCAAATTTTCTGATGAGGATGAACGTCTTTGCTGGAGGCCTTCCAGGAGTAGGCCCGATATAGAAATCCGGTTCACGATGTGAAGAAATTCCACCTCCAACACTACATTTACCACAGCACTTTCACTTTTAAGAAATGTTACTCTAATGGGAAATAATGACGCTATGAGGTAAGAAGCGTTGTGGCGCCTTTACTACGTCTCGGCGCCCTACCACCTGGGACCACGTGACTACCGGCGAATCGCCGATTGGTCGAAAACAGCAACCGGAAGTGAAAATCATTGGATAATCAAAGGGAAGTATACAGCGCCCTCTCACAGATGCTGTGCATCGTCACATCCCAAATAATATTTTATTTAGAACCATGGCGTAGAGTTCTGCCACTTAACGCGCCAATGTTTTAAGTTTGGGTGGTGCATAGGTAATTGAATGTCTTAATATTAAGTCAAGTGTAAAGTGTCATGTAATAATTTTAAAATAAATCTAAAATAACATTTATTTAAAAAAAATATACTGCTCATATTTTTATTATTTTTGAAATTATAAATATATCGCTGGGACTGAATTTAAATGGATTGGACTGGACTGGATTTGGAAACGCAACAATTGTTGGTTCATACCCAACTTTTTTTGCTGACAAAAGTTTTAGTTAACGATTATTATTAAAAAGAAAATGTGTTATCCAAGTTTTAAACAATATTAATCGTATAGAAAGAGTTTAACAAATAATACTGCAAAACATAAAACCAAACAACCAAAGAAAAAAAAAAAAAAACTAAACTCACTTAACAACAACATTAAGAAGAAGAGGACAAACACACACCACCGCCGTCACTATCATCGATATGTAGACGTAGTGACCGATCTCTCCTCCTATCTCCTGACTCAGGAGTGTCCAGATAGCGTAATGGACACCAAAAATGAAAACTAAAGTAGCTGTAGTGACCAGGATATTGGTGATTCGTCTTCCGAAGGTAATCCAAGGTGTGGTTGTGATTTGTTTTCTATTTTGTTCAGCCAGAAGTTCCTGGTCAAAGAAAAAAAACTTCTTTATTTATTTTCAAACTAGCAGTAGTAGGTTCTAATTACACTTGGGTAGAAAAAGTATGTATGTAGTTGACAACACGCAATATTCCGAAAATTAGGCGGCGTATAATAACGCCACAAGTAGTGGGCTCCAAGTAAAATAAACATTTAATATTTTCATTTCCTAGCTTCAGTAACGAGGCAAAACGCAATGCCTTCAATAGTCGCCGAAAATTGGGTAACGGAAGTTTCTTAATGGAAACACTAGTCTCCCAGGTTTTCTCTGCATACCCTGCTAACTGCATCATACATACAGCATGAAGTTAAAAAAAAGTAGAATAAGAACACTAATTTCACCTTAAACTCGTGGTACAGAGCTCGAGCTGCCAAAGCGGCTGCGCTAGGACTCGCGATACCAAAGTCCCACCCGCAGAACAATTTAGTGGCCAAAGCTTGTCTTAGGCCTTCGCCGCCGCCGCCCGAAGGCTCGATGAAGTTACGTCGGTACGAATACGCTGTTCTATATAACGGAGAGAAATAAGCAGAGAAAATAAATAATTATAAATAATCGCAGTTCTAAATGTGGAAACAGAAACTCAAACGTGTTTAAATTAAAAGTAATTTATGATTTATCAATAGTCAACAATCTCTATGGAAAAGATTTAATTAGAATAAAAAACAATATAGTTCAGTCATGGCGCGTTTTTATTTCTTCGTTTTGGTGTGAGGCGCGGCGTTGAGTTCTCGTCACTCACCACAAATGTGTCCAGAATTCGGCGGAAAATAGTGAATAGAAGTGTCTTAACGGAAACTGAGTGTCTTAAAAGTAGATTCCCTCGACTCATCTACTTCTTTGTGCGGGATAGCGATTAAGTAAAAAACACTATATAGTGAAAAATCTATAAAAACACTCACCTATAGCACAACACAGCAAAAAACATCAAATACAGACAGACCATAGTGAAGAAATACGCAAATGGCATGTTATAATGTAAGGGACCATTGTTGACAGGGCCATTGTGATAGTGTCCGTATAATAATAGTGTATTTTCTAAACCACCCTGAAATAAATTAAATAACACAATCAATGAGACAGAGCGCGGCGTTGAGTTCCATTAATCAATTTGAAATGTCTCGAAAATTCGACGTAAAGGAAACACAAAAAAAAGGAGTGCACAAAATGAAATATAATATATATATATATATATATATATCCAAAGAACAATCTGAAACAAAGCCTTGAAAATATCTCTAGATACAAACATACACTATTCTTCAAACAAAAATCTTGAAAGTAAAAAAGTTGAAATTTTTAACAATAACTTTATTTGACACTCGTGCACCACTTAAACTAGTCCGTATCAGACGCCCGCCTGCCCCTTGACTAACTTCGTACGTAAAGATAATAATGAAGAAACGCGACAAAGCCAAGAGAAAGTGCAAGTGGCACCCGAGTCCAGAGAATGTTGCTGTCTATAAAAAGCTGCGAAATCGATGTAACAGGTTGTGTAGAGATGCAAAACGCCGGTATATAACTTCCTGCATTGACAATTTCTCTCCTTCTCAAACATGGAGATTCTATGAGTCACTAGGCGTGGGTAAATCTCGTAACATTCAAATTCAAATTCAAAATATTCTTTATTCAAATAAACTTATAATAAGCACTTTTGAATCGTCGAATGAACATATGAACAAAAAGCTACCACCGGTTCGGAAGGCAGTTCTGCTGAGAAGAGCCGGCAAGAAACTCAACATTTCTTATCAGTCCATTGATTTGAATTCTCTTAATAGTTACTTTTCTACTTCCCCCGTGCGTATAGCCAAATCCAATAAAACTTTATGTCTTCGAAAACTGGCCCAGGCCACCCAGCCTAACTGTGATCCTTTTGCCTTCCATGAAGTGACAGTAGAAGAAGTTAGAAAGGGTATCATATCTATTTCCTCTAAAACTGTTGGAAGTGATAACTTAAGTCGTGACATGTTGCTGCTAGTGCTACTTCTTGTAACTCCTACGTAACTCACGTTACCTAAACAATCTAATCCTATTCAATTTTCACACTTTCGTCCTATTTCCATCCTTCCTGTCCTTTCGAAGTTCTTTGAGAAATCAGCTTTTCAACAACTTTCTAACTATTTATTCCAAAAAAATCTTTTAAATACATTCGTTTCGCGATGGATAATAAAAAAATAACTATACTTATTTTACTCGACTTTAGTAACGTGTTTAATTATGTGAATTTTGATGTGTTACTTGGTATCCTTTCCACACTTAACATCTCTCCTGCTGCCACTGAATGGTTTCCTTCTTATCTTCGGGGTCGCAAGCAAAGAATCTACACCGTAGAGCTTTGCTCTGACTGGGCTGATTTGGTAACTGGTGTACCTCAAGGCGGCGTACTCTCTCCTCTGCTCTTTTCCATTTTTATAAATGAAATTACCAAAATCCTGTCTTGTCAATACCATCTCTACGCTGACGATTTACAGCTATATAGACACGCCACTCTTGAAGACTTAAATACTGCAATTCTGAACAATAACACTGATCTCGCTCATATTAGTGAGTAGGCGACTTTGTTTAGCCTTCTTATTAACCCCTCCAAATCTCAAGCTCTAATAATTGGCAGTAGGCAATTACATTAAATGAGACAATAATACCGTTTTCTGATTCAGCAAGAAATTTCGGTCTCATAATTGATAGACAGTTATCGTGGTCTGCGAACATTAGTATAATCAGTAAACGCATACATTATTATCTGCACTCTCTTAAACGGCTTAAAATTTTTTTACCCATTCGCACTAAAATCATTTATGCTCAATCTCTTCTTCTGCCACTGCTAGATTACGCTGATGTTTGTTATCCTGATGTTAATGAAGAGGCTCTCGACAAACTTGACCGACTTCAGAATATGTGAATACGCAAATTTGACCTGATGTCTGATTTCCGTTGACAACTGAATTGGCTTCCTGTGCGTTTACGCCGTAACCTGCACATTCTCACTATGCTTTTTAACATTTTAAAGTCATCCTCTCCTCCTTACTTAAGGGAGCGTTTTCAATTGACACTTCCAAGTGAAAGACCTGTACGCTCATGTGTAACTCAAAGAAAGCTTGAGTACCCTATATGTAATACCTCTTTCTATGAAAAATCCTTCACAGTTCAAGCAGTGCGCTTATGGAACTCACTACCTAATTCTATACTATCGGGCAATCCATTTCTAAATACTTTAAATATCAAATTAAAACAACCTTTTCTTAATCTCAATTAGAAACTTTAGTAGTCGCTTTGTCTTTTTCTTTATTACTTTTCTTTTTCTGTTTCAACTCTTTTATGTAATTGTATATATTTATATGTTTGTATGTGTGTATGTTTGTATAAGTATATTTATATAGGTATAGTAATATTGATTAATATTATGTATATTTGTATGTAGGTTTATTATTATTATTATTAACATAATATTAAAATACCACACCCGAATAATTTCTTTTAACTTCTCCTACATTCAAGGGTTTCTGGTAGAGATCTCTATTAGAGATAAGTTATCCATTGTACACATTTTTTCTTTTGTTATAAGTTTTCTGTACTTTCTTTCTTGTACGGTACATAAATAAACGAAAAAAAAAAAGAACTTACCATCCCACTGATAAAATCCAAAGGTGCTAAATTATTTGTATAATTCCTTCTACTGTCAAAGAGCGTTTGTGGTACCACTATAAAGCTGATGATGAGGATGGACAGCATCAGGTTGACTCCAAATAACCACCTCAGAAGATGGAAATAGGAACCGACAGCTGATCCAAGATTACCCTCAATGTTCCTGATCGCTTCGTACCAGAGCTCGATTGAGAATAGGAAATCACGGGAGCGGTCACGAAACTGGATTAAGAAGAAAACATTGAAATCCTCTCTTGTGTAGAATAATATAACACTTTTTAGCTTCACGTTGTAACCTACATATAGTGGGACTACATAGTGACCACATAGTGGAATACAGATGGAACCTAGTGTAGGACACTCTGTCCCCTACTTTTTAAAAGGTTTTAAAGTTATTTATAATGGGGGTGTTTGCTTTGCTGTTTAAAAAACTAGTAAATATATTCCAATGAAACAACCAACATTCGATTCTGGTTAAATAACTATCTGTTAAGACACAGTACAAATTTGCAGTTGACTCTATTTCGGTATTTTGTGACTGATGCTTTCATACTCCTCATTTATAAACACAGTCTACGGTCTACAGTGGTGTAGTGAGGGTGTGCAAGGAGAGAGGATCATGCCCCGGGCGCCGCTTATAAAGAGGAGCCAAATAGTCCGATACATATGAAAGTATATTGTGTTCGCCTGGGGAGCGCTGTAAAAGTATTTAGGCCAGGGCGCGAGTTAATCTCGCTACGCCACTGCCGCTCTAAACTCTAAAATCGATGATGAGATGTCGTTTTTATTCATACATTTATATATAATCTACGAATGAAAACGGCATTTCAAGCTTTTATATCTATCTCAGTGCTGAGAGAGATTTACCCAAAATCTAAGATTGTATTGCCTCTAATTGTATAAATCTACTACAACTAATATGTATTTTTTGTTTCTATTGAATATTTACGTAATGACGATAACATTTAGTTATCAAAATATAAGTTTTTATTTACACTACATAGGATGAGGAAAAGCGTTACCTAATGCCTAATGGACGGCGCAATTTTTTTCTTATACACACAAAAAATCCCATAATCTTACCCTCTTCCAAGCAAAACTAATCCTATAATTCATTCTCTTGAACATCGATATCGGCCGTTGTTTGTAACGAAGACTGACAGACGCTGACAGCTTGGCGCGTACATTTCGTTTCATTGTCAACCCTTGGGGTAGATCTCTTAGCGCTTCCCTGTAAAAATCATTAAAAAAAATATTTTTTAAGATATTAAAAAAAAAATATTACTCTTTTTCCACCTATTTTTCAAATGTTATAGTCATCCCTATGAAAGAGATCGCACTTACAATTATCGCGTTTATAATTAGAGACAACGGCATAGCGTTTGACTGTAAACGCGATGGTTGTGGATTTGATTCCCATTTGAGTGAATTAATTATTTTCATTTCTTCGCTCTGGTAAGAAGACAAAGCGCGGCATTGAGTTCTACCACTTAACACAAAAAGTTTTGAAATTTTAAATTTTAAAAAATTATTTGTAGGCAACTCTGCTTTATGCGAAATTCAGCTTGTATGTGAAAAAAATCCCGTAACCATCACCCTTTCACTATCCCACTAACCTCCTCAACTCCTCAGAAATCGGATTATCCTCCATGAGCTGGTGATGCTGTTCCATTTCCCGTACAATGATGTCGGCTTGCTTGTCGGCCGCGTCCGGCGTGTCTGACATCGATGCTTCGAGAAGCTCATTCTGTTCACTGTTCGCTCTGCGTAGTCTTAGCGTGTCTAAAAGGAGAAAATACAAAAATATTTTTAAAAGGAAATTTATGTTTATTGCCGCTCCACGCTTTATCCTGCGTAGCGGAATCTTTTGTTGAGTTCGTTTGTTCATTCGTTTTGTTGAAATCATTCTGTTTTCCAATTTTATAGGTAGGAAAATGGCCTGGAACAGAAATCAAAACCATAACTATTAGGTTTACAGTCAGAAGCTGACTTACTGTGCCACAACAACTTCTGGGACGTTAAATATATGAAAAAATATATCTTTACATGGGTCAATATATAATTAATCTAAAAGGTATATAAAGTAAACAAATACCAAAGTGTTTCTATATTAGAGGGTAGACACTAAACATATGATTCTTAATTGAGGGGACTGTGGCACAGGGTGACTGTAAATGCAAGTTATGGGTTTGATTTTCACAAAGCTAAAAAATAAAATTTGTACAGATGAAAGTAAATTAACTAAACTAAATTAATTTTAAAAATATATTATTTCATAGTTTTAAATTGTAACTTTTTACCAAATTATATTTTTGAAATGTTTTTTATTTCATATCAATTGTTTTATTATAAAGAGAAATATTAAAAAATATATATATATTATATTTCATTAGATCTATATTTACTATATAATCTAACAATAATAATAATTACCTATTGGAATTTCCATTTTATTATCAACATAGATAATAAATTTCTAAGAAAAAATAGACACTAAGTTTAAATATAATAAAATTTAATGATTTAAACCAAATTCACTAGTACCTCTACAATATTCTTCTTTACTAATGAGAAAAAGTAGCTTTCATATCTGATTCATACTTACTGCATCTAACTTCTAACTTAATTAGACCTTGTTAAGGACATGTTATAACAATTGTTGTAAATCTGATTTTTGAAGGCACACTCTTACCTCTACCTTGATGGTTGGTTGGATAGGGCCTTGATGGTTGTGTTTACATTTTTTTTTAAATATTTTTTTAATTTCTTTTTCTAATTGAGTTTGGGTAGATATTTTTCTACATATTATAAATGCAAGAGTATTTGTGTTAAGGAAATATAAATTTTACTGATTCATTGTTATATCATCATCCATCCATCAGCCTTTCAATGTCCACTGCTGGACATAGGCCTCCCCTAATTCTCCACTCCGTCCGGTCCTGCACCCATTAGCAATAGGTATAAGATTTTTTATGTTATATTAATGTATTTTAACTTAAACAAAGTGGAAGCTTATGGCTAGAGTGAGTGGTAAGAGAAGTAGGAGATATCTTGGTGGACCTTTAAGAACATGTTCATACAATGATGATAATGACCCTCTAGGCATATATGAAGTTAATGTAATGTGTGTGGAAGGTGAAAAATGAAGTGGAGACATATTAATTGTTACATTTAATCCACATTGTTGTTTCATAATAATACAACATAAATAAAGTTTAATAATAATTGAAAGACACCATGTAGTTGTTTAATAATAATAGAAAGAAAGATGAATTCATTAACAATTTAAATAAAAAGGAATAGGTAAATAGCATACATTTTTAAAAACATTTTCAAAATAATTGTACTAGATTAGTATTAAATATTGGGAGACAAAAAACTATTTAACTTTAGACTGATAGATTTTTTTCTTAATAATAAAAAGTATAAGCAAAAAAATATAAAACCAAAATCTAACAATAACCTAATAAGTGTACTCACTATGTGTATTCTGTCGAGAGGGCATGAAGTTAACGACCTGCCTGGCTACATTGTTCCGGAGGGTAAAAGTACGCCGAGCATTTGCTGGTCTCATTTCTATATTTTCTGTATCTTCCTCCATTTCCATTTTAACTAAAATAAAGTATAAAATATGTAGCTTTTTTAAATAGAATTAAAAGTAATACACAAAGAATATATTAAACTTACTTTATGAGTCTTTTTATTTACGTTTGTGACTCACTAAGAATTAAACACAAGGAAGCTAGATTATTTGGTATTCACGGCATATTTCAAAAACATCTAGAT
Organism: Heliconius nattereri; assembly: GCA_013403645.1. Lineage (NCBI taxonomy): Eukaryota > Metazoa > Arthropoda > Insecta > Lepidoptera > Nymphalidae > Heliconius > Heliconius nattereri. Next base: position 4,388,643 of record JAAIXI010000220.1, on the reverse strand, counting down.
TTCTTTATAATATGATAATTATAAGATTAGATAAAATACATATATGATATGATAAGATATGTGATAAATAGTTTCAATAAACAAAAATAAATATAAATATTTGTTTTGATTTGAGCAATTATTTGATGTTGACATTGACAAATATAAAATATTTGTATATACTGTTCGTTCGAGTCTAATAGTAAAATATAATGAAAAAAGACGTAGACTTAGAAAGAATATACTGATAGATGCCAGTCTAGTCTAGAAAACCATCAAATAAATTTCTCATGTTAAAGAGACAGCTTAAGTCCTTATACCAATACGCACAAATTAAGACTAAATGTTTCCTCCAAAGCTGTAAAACTGTTAAGATATTTTAAACGTCCGTATCCTACTTAACTATTAACAATATAGAAACAACTGTATTTTTTAAACACACAAATAAATTATCTGAAAAATAGAATTCGTTTTATTTTTCAAAATATACTCAACTAAAAATAATATCATCTATGGACAATTGACAGTTTTTCTTTTTAAACTTAAATGTCATTTCTATTGTAATCTAATGCGGTCCTGTGGTGATACTGTTCACTTCTATAATAGTAATTTCACTGGCAGTGACTTCTGTTTTCATCTAACAATGAAAAATCTATTATATAAATTGTGAAACTTATCATTCATATGTAAGAAATGTAAGAGAATAATTTAATACACACAATTACTTAACAGATCAGTATATGTATAATATATGTCATAATCAGTAAATGTTTAAACATTTAAAATAAATGTTTCAATATTTATTTCTTATATAGATATATATTTATTTTATTATCATATAAGTAGAAAATATTTGAGTTATCTATAGTTTTCTCTTATATATTTTTATCTAAACATCGCGACATTTAAGTATGACTACTCATTTCCTGTCTCGTTACAAATGGGATAAACACTTTATATCCTATATAAGTTTATATCGAAGGTACTTTAAAACTAGTGTTCTTTGTTCTACATAGCTCTCCTTACAAAATTTTATATTTCAGATCAAATGCTTAATTAATATGGCTTCACCATCAAATGTGACAGTTCACACTATAAGAGCTATATTAAATGAAGTTATAGATTCTCTTGAGTCACCAGACTATGCCGCTAAGTTGGATGAAGCCAAAGAAGCTGCCGGAAATGAGATGTTGAAAATGATGCAGCTTGTATTCCCAATGGTAGTGCAGATTGAAATGGAAACTATTAAACGTCATGGTTTCAGTGGTTCTAGGGAAGGTATTCTATTTTGAAATATTTATTACGATACTTATATTGCATGGAATTTTATGAAATATAAAATTTTTATAATGATACAAATGAGGTACCTCTAAGCGTAATAAAACATTGGTAAAACTGTAAATCAGTTCAATACTTTAGTTATGGCATTTAGTATATTAGTTGGACAAAAAAATTTATAATTGTTTACCCTCATTAACATCTACCTTCAAAATTATTAAAAAACACGCCACACAACACATTTTTGCAGTAAATGTTTGTATAATTTTTACAAGATCTAAATAAAATCCATCCAAAACAGGTATAGTGCAATTCACACAACTAGTCCGTGAGATGGAGAGTATGGACAGCGAAGTAGCTCGTCTCCACAATCAGATAAGAAGCCACTACTTGCCTCCTGTCTCTATTAGTTCTACTGTTGATACTTCTTTGTAAATGTAAGTATTTGTGATCATTAAATTAATTATTAATAATAGTTGTTTAAAAATAAAGAGTGATTTCACACTGTCCCCTGCATATAGCAGGATAAGCAGATGGAACCTCATTTTAAGGCTATGTTTGCACTTTATTTTTGCATGTCTCAATGTGTTTTGAGTGGCACAACTTAATGAAAATAATTTAAATATAAACATGTGCAAAGTCTGGATCAAATCCGCAAACATTAGGTTTGCTTAGATTCTGTCCCACTTTGCCATGATGGTCCCTATATTGTTCACAATATATTGATACAAATATTTAGTGACAATTTATCTCCTTTGCTAGGATATATAGCTGAAGAACCACAATAATTAAAAAACTGCAAAGTTAATTAAAAAAAAACTAGTTGGTTATAGTTCAGCCACTCTTTGTGAAAAATCAAATTATAACTTTATAAGTGGTCTGTCTGCCTTTAAAACATTTTTGGTTATTGAAAAAAATCTCTGTTAATATTCATTAATATAGTATAGTAGATTGTAAGGCTTTCATAGCACAGTAGCATAGTGTATTATTGTAAACACAATAGTTGTGGGTTCAATCTCCAATGTATGAAATTAGTCCTGTTGAGTTTCTTGCGCCAGTTCTTCTCAGTTCTGAGGCATTAACTTTAGTGTACTGGTGGTAGATTATTTGATGTTCAAGAAACGAAGCATGTAACTTCTTATTTTAAATAAAATTAATTGACTGTATAGTATTTCAATTATTTACATTTTTGTTTCAATAGACACATCATGGTGGCTTGATAATTAGGGCGTAAATTCGGGAAAGGAATGTACGACACTTGGATCTATTTGCCTATCCTGTGCAGGATCAAGCGTGAAGCTGAAAAAAAAATATGCCTAAGGATTAAAAAAAAATATTCACTTCTGTTTTATTAGTTTACAGACACTTTATAATGAAACCATTGTTTTCTCATTTTTATAATAACTTTTTTATAATTTGAATAAAATTGTATTTGGATACATGTTTCATATTAATTTTGTGTTACATTCCTAATGTTATTAATTCTCATACATGACCTTAATTTCATTTTCTTTTATAGTAACTTCCTGTATTTTCCCATTTAACTTAGCCGTGTTATTGTTACGTTTTAACATGTTATTGTTACGATTGGGCTCATGATTTCTCTTAGCTTGAGAGAACCCATAGTCTTAACACTATGTCCCAGGTTCCCTCTGTCTGTCCTGCTAAGTGTGGGGTACAGCGTGATGTGAAAGGAATTTACAATCATCGTGAATATAGTCAACTTCCAACTTCAGTAAACGACTAGTAATAGCTTACTTTCCACTTCCAACTGATCCTTTACGTACGTACGTACGTACGTATTAAACCTAAAATAGCAACTGTTTAGTTCAAATTACACAATTACGCTGTTTCCCACATATTATAGCGGGGTTAGAAAGAGACCTAGTGTTATGTCTCCCCTAATTTCCGTCCAGTTCCTGAGACATTGCGTGGTCAGTAGGGCGGGTAAGAACTCAACGCTATGCCTTGTCTTCCTATCAGAGCAAGAAAACGTAAATAATTGCCACCCCGAGTCAGAATCTAACTCATAACCGTTGCGCACAGATTTACGTTCAGACACTTTGCCGCTGAATCACGAGAGTGTCATTTATATTAAATATATCTTATTTTAACTAAGAATCATAAAGTAAACATATTCTTTATCAGACCATAACTAACAGATAAAAGAGATTTAGTAGACTGCATGAAATGTGAACAATTATGAGAATTCTGAATATTATTACTAAAGTATTTATTTCTATTCATTTTATTTTTGTGGAGTGGTCCAGGAAGTGTTTTTTTTATTTGATGCTTTGATCCTAAAGAGTACAAAGTAAGTTTCATGTCAATCAATGTGTGTATGTACAAAACATAACTACATTTAAATTCCCTTTTACTATTACAAGCTTTTATTGGATTTCTTACAAGCATAATCTGACTCCCAGTATCTATCTGGTTGGGCTGAAATTTTGATATTTGATACGATTACAGTTCTGATGACAGAAATAGATAGAAATTGCATATAATAAATAACGTTGTCGCAACAAAATAGTGGACATACAGGACAGAAACAGTTTATAATTCTACTTGTATAAATGCTTAATATATTTTTAATGAATTTTAATTTTAATTCCAGTGCAGTGTCCCACCATTAGTGATAACAGAATCTCAAACTTTAAAATGAAGAAAAGAAAGTATTATCAGTTTTTTGTGTGTGCGTGTGTGTTGGTGGGTGTTTACTACTTCTTCGGATTAGGAGACTATATGTTCTTAAAGAGCTACGACGACGACTTCGATTATCCCTTAAATATAGATATCCGACCGATAGTGGATGAAGTGCTTTCAGGAAAAAAACCTTCAGTGGCACCAGCTAATTATTATCCCTACAGATTTTTAACCAACTCAGGAAAATGTTCCACTTTGGAGAAGTTGGACTTGTTTATAATAGTTAAATCAGCTATGGCGAATTTTGGACAGAGGAACGCCATACGTCAGACTTATGGCCAAGAGAATCTCATTCCAGGTACGATCGTCCGAACTTTATTCTTCCTTGGAGTGGACTCGCCTAAAACTGATACCCAAAAGTTAATAGACATCGAAATGGCAGATTACAAGGACATAATACAAATAGATTTTCATGATAGTTATTATAATAATACAATAAAAACCATGATGTCGTTCAGGTGGCTGTACGAGCATTGCCCTACCGCCGACTATTATCTTTTCACAGACGATGACATGTTTATATCAGTAAAAAACCTTCTAGATTACGTCCATGGTGGTCTAACTGATAGTACAGTGTCAGATAATCAGGATATATACGCGGGTTACGTCTTCAAATCCGCTCCTCAAAGACTACACTCGAGTAAATGGAGAGTTTCCTTGGAGGAATATCCGTGGAATAAATGGCCGCCGTACGTCACGGCCGGTGCTTACGTAGTGTCCAATAAATATATGAAAATGTTATACGCTGGAAGTTTATTCGTGAAGCATTTTCGATTTGATGATATATATTTGGGCATAGTTGCTAAGAAAGTTGGTATAAATCCGGTACATTGCCCCAATTTTCACTTCTACAAGAAATTTTATAGTCTTAATGGCTATAAAAATGTGATAGCCTCTCATGGATATGATAATCCGGCTGATTTGGTAACAGTGTGGAATGAACAAAATGAGCAGAATAAACCCTGATGACTTATTAGTTAAGCAGTAGTAGTAGTCCCCACTCAGGGGAATCAAATATTTAATATTTTCAGTTCCTCTCTGTGATAAAGAGGCCAAGCGGCCGCGTATAATTTAGCCATTAAATATGCAATGCCTCGAAAATTCGGCAGAAAGCGGAGAACGGAACACGATTTTCAATGAGAACGTAGTGTATTAACACTAGGTTTCCTGTGCCTACTCTGCTACCTGCAGTATACAGAGTGTAGCTAAAAAAAATATATTAAAAAATTCGAAATTACAGTGTATTTTTTACTTTTCTGCTACTCAATGTATGTCATCTAATGCCTATGTTTTTTTATTACTTTATAAAGATTTATACTTTGATTATTTATGTATATTGTATGTTGTTATCACCCATTTTTAATATAATTATCTATTATTCTAATAAGTACAAGGTTTATTGGAGGCTTAATAAGAAACTGACTAAAAATTACAAACTAAAATAACGATTTAGTGACTTATTTATTTTTCTTAACGTTTTAAGTATAATTATACTATTTGTTTTTCTATAATTTTTTGTATAAATTTTCTGTATTGATATAATATACATAATATTTTATTAGTCAGTTTCTTATTAGGAGTTTAATAATTTTTGCTCATATTCAAATACTAATTATAAGTTTTAGCGATAATTTTATATAAAACTAAATTTAATGCAACATGTACAACATTTCATTTCACTTTCTTTTTTGAAAATGTTATTACTTGCATTAATAGAAAAATATAAAATTTCAAATAACTTTAAAAAACAGACATTTTAGGTAATCAAAAATATAGAAATTAAATACGAATGTTTGATACATTGTTTATAATCACTCAATTTATATTTATTGGAAGACTGTTTAAGGAATCCTATAAGTTTATTTTCTAGAGTTAATCTCATAATAAGTACTTATTTTATAGTAAAATTATTATTATCATATTTTTCTTTATTAAATGTCCTTAGATGTATAGTACTGTTGTTATTTACCTTATTTTTGTTCATATATATTTGTTTAGAACTATAGAACAAGAGTATACAAATATTAAAAAATAGCTACACGCTGTATTCCCCACACAGCAGGGCAGGCAGGGGGACCCTACGCGTTAAGACATTTCGTTCCTGTTGCGCCGAATTCTGGAGGCATTGCGTATTGACTGGCGGAACTCAACGCCGCGCTTTGCCTCGACAGCAGAGAGAAGCAATGAAAACATAAATTTAAATTAATATTTCATTTTCTTGAGTGGGGATCGACCCCACAACCAGTCGCGTTTCCAGTCACACACTTGTGCCCCTGCGCCAGGACTGCCCCTCAAGCTTTATGAGCTCTACAGATATAACACCAACAATTCTTGTTTCGTTGTTTGCATTATATTGTGGTTCCTTCCTAATTGCCCACTCTACACTTTATTGTACACTTTATTTACCCACTCATGGTAACATGGACACTATTAATGTTTCGATTTTACCCAGTGTATCTGCGGTCAGACTTATCTCGTACACTTAGGCTAGTATTTATAAATCGTTCTCATCTCTATCTAAAATATACCCAAAATGTCGCTTATCCCCTTTTTAGGAATTATTCATCTCTCAGAAGGGCTACCAATAGCGCTACTGAGTTTAGTTCCCAACAGGATTAGATGGCAGCGCAATTTTTTAAAATTACTACTGGTAAAACTGCTGACAAAAAAATGAATCGAACACATTCACTTTAATTTATTTTTTTATTAACACATTATACATAACGAAATATGTGTATTTATACTTGTTTAAAATTATAAAAGTAACATTTGTATAACGTCGTTTTAATATTTAAATATGCCTTACACTACATACATACTATCTGACTTCAATTGAACTGAAATACAATTATTGCATATAAACATTTTTTTAATATAAACGTGAAAACTGCATCTGAATTTGTGCAGCTATTTTTGAGTAAATATATTTAGAAAAATATATTTTCTTGTTCTAATATTGTCCGTTTCGTTTACGAAAACGAATATAATAAAAAACAACATCAATATAATAATGAACTGATAATGTCATCTAAAAATTTGAGCAAACCATTATCTTATATTAAATATAAGAAAAAACATTATATTTATTTATTGAAACATAATTCCACCAATTATAATATATCCACTAAGGCTAATTATTCGAGGAAATTTACCACTTTTATAAAAAAAAGTATTTAAAATACAAGTAAAATGTTTTTAAACAAAAACTTAGCACCTTATTAAATATAAATATATATTTTAATTTCACGTTTTATCCTGAAGAAGTGTGCCCCTACGGCGGCCTCGTGTTATATTTTATTACAATTAATTGACTTGTGAATCGATAGACAGATTACATAAGCTGACTTTTTTCATAAATGCACAATATGACCAAGTATAATATTTAATTAACTTTTATTGTCGTTTCTTAAATATAAATAAATATAACAATTAATAAACATCCTTTATGCTTTATAAAATATTATTTTATATAAATTTAAATATAAATATATTTATCATGTACACATCTTTTCAACAAAAACAAAATTAATTCGTTATAGGAAACGCAGCATCTAATTCTTTAAAGACAAAAGTTATTTTCATGATGGCCAACCACATTTCTTCGTCGTCGATGTGACAATGAAGTGTTAGACGAATCGTTTTGTCGTCGAACGACACGCCTTTGACTATGACGCCTTCGTCGTTTGTCGTTTTACAATCACCCTGTATATGACATTTTAGTTTTATTATTTTTGCTGGTTTGTCCTTGGACTACTGGGTAGCAGATATATATTATATATACACTAAAATACCTGAGTTTCAGTCAAACTGACTTGCGCCAGCCTCTGCAAGACCTGGCCAGATGTGAGGGAACTAGACTTGTCTATCTTCACCAGGACTATGTTGGTGTGCTGACCCTCAATATCCACGGTGAAGTTCTTGAGGAACAGACCTTGGATTGCTGGGGACAAGAAAGATTTTTTATTAGATATTTTAAGAAGCTTATGAGGCCTCGTCATGATGGCCTCGGGTGCGCCACAGGTAGACGATGATTGTGGGTTCAATTCTTTCTCGTTTCCATTAAAATTATTTTCATTTTCTTGCTAGTCAGTGGTAGATAGACCAAAAGATCATATCCTAATAAATTAAAAACTTTTACATGTTATTTTTAGCGTCACGTTGTACCATTATATAGTAAAACTTAGTGTCAATGGGGAACGGAGTATCTTAACACTTGGTTCTCTCTGCCTACTCTGCGGTACGAGGGATACAGCGTGAAGCTTTCTGCACCTTTCGCCCGAATTTGGGATTTTGCTTACTAAATGGCGGAACTTAATGCCACACTATCATACCAAAGTAGAGAAATAAGAAAATCATTCTTCTAAATGGGAATCTAAACTCACAATCATCTCTTTAACAGACAAACTGTTACCTATAACTGCACGGCGGTGAATTATGTGTTTCTTTAATATTGAACATACTAACTTTTCCCCAATATTTGAGCTCGTTTATGATCGATTCCCAGTTTGGGGACAATTTCATCTAAAGCCACGATGGCGGCCGCCGCAAGGACTCCTGCTTGCCTCATGCCACCCCCCAACATCTTGCGGTAACGTCGGGCCCTTGAAAAAAAACATTTAATTATATTATTACATCAAGATATTTTTACTAGCGCGAATGTATACGCGATGGATTTAAATTTGCATTTGCATATACTTGCTTTAGTAACCCGGTTAAGTGCAACGTTGAGTTTCGCCACTCGCCAATTACAGTCACTCTCAATTACTTAACTACTTTGCTTGGTCTGCTATTTGCGGAATACTTATTACAAGATAACAAAAATATTCTAATTTACATTTCTAGGTACTATTAACTATTTAAAAAGCGCGAATTCATATCCCGTGGGCCGCTATTTATAAACTACTCTAGAACACCGTTATTGAAATTCCGTTTCCATTCATACATTATAATCTATGAATGAAACATTTAAAATAACAAAAGGACTATAAAACAAAATGAATCTAATACTCACTGCTCAATAAAGTGATAAGATCCAACCAATGCCGACCCGACCGGTGCAGAGAGATTCTTGCTGAAGCATATTGCTACACTATCGCAGTTTTGCACTATCCGCGCTATCGGCACATTTAGATATGCGGCGGCGCTAAACGCACGAGCACCGTCCATGTGCAGGGTTAGGTTGTGCGATTTACACAAATTAGATAGATCATCTATCCAGTCTAGGGGAATTACCTAGGGAATAATCATTTTTTTCACAAATGTCCTTTATTTTGAAAAAAAAAGCAAAAAATATTTATTTTAGCTATATTTATTCTGAAATATTTCACAAAACAAAATTAGATAAAAAAATTTTCTCAAATTAGAAAAAAAATTTTTTTTTATTAATTTAACCTGGAATTGAATTTACAACTACATTCTACAAAACGACAAAATACACGGACACATGAAAAGATTAGTTGTATGTAGGCTTTAAACAACTAGATTAAATTATGATGATTTCCAGACACGAAACATATTTCTACATTTACTTAAAAAAATATGGCCGTTTAAGTATATCGCAACAAACGCGTATTTCGACACTATAAAGGGCATCAAAATTAACAAGGTACTTTATCTACAGGTACTAATTCAGGAAAAAATGTGAAAACTAAACATTTGTGGTTAAATTCTAAAAAATAATACCTTAAAATTGGATACAATTTGGTATTAAAGCCGCTAGTTCAAGTGCAAGTTTTTTGCAAAGCTAACAGTGAGTTCAGAAAAACCTCATATTCATAAATCTTTAATTAGAAGTAACTTACATATAAGCGGGTTTTTATATAATAATTTGTTAATTATTATATAAAAACTTAAATTAATCTACTGAGTTATTACTTCGATTTCAATGCCACATTATACAAAACTAAATGCTGAAAATATATAAGCATAAATTAACAATCATTACCAGTGGGAAGACAAAAATAGTTTATTTGTCCAAGTGGTTTTTCTTCTACATATACCCTTCCTTTCTTACTAAAATTATAAATGTGAAAGTTTGTGAGTTCATCCTCACTGTGTGTTTCAGTTTCACGCAAAAGTACTGAACAGATTTAGATGAAAATGTACAGTAATATAGCGTAATACATAAGAATAATGTATAAATTATAGTTTACGTAAAGATTTTGAATATTTTGTCTATAATATAAGTAAAGCCATCCATAAGAAAGTAATAAATACCTTTCCACCGCAAACATTGTGTGTATTCTCAAAGGCAATCATCANGTTGGCCGGCACTATCTCGGCACACTCAGGAGCTTCACGTCACGGAAATGAAGATGCTGAGGTGGATGTGCGGCGTAACGCGGTCTGACCGCATACGCAACACATTCATTCGAGGTAGTCTTGGGGTCCGTGACGTAGCGGATAAGCTCCAAGAGCGTCGTCTGAGATGGTTTGGCCACGTTACGCGCCGGCCTAAGAACTATGTCGGATGCAAGTGCCTTGCTATATCAGTTCCTGGAGTGAGACCTCCTGGACGCCCAAGGAAGCGCTGGCTGGATGTCGTGAAGCAGGACATGAGAGCCAATGGTCTAACCACCGAGGAAGCAAAAGACCGTGCAAAGTGGAGTAGGTTGAGTAGGAGGGCAGACCCTGGCAATAGCCGGGATTAATGCCAGGAGGAAGGATAAGTAAAGCCATCCATAAGAAAGTAATAAATACCTTTCCACCGCAAACATTGTGTGTATTCTCAAAGGCAACCATCATAGTAACAGGTTCATGTATATCTGAACCCCTTATCCTTCTCTCTAATTCTTTTAATTCAAATGTACCGTCTGGGTTGTTTTGTATTGTACTGAGTTGTACTCCGGCAAGATGAGCCGCGCCACCTTTAAAAAGATTCATAATTACAATTTGTTTTTTTAAACATATGAATGATGATTGTAGGTTCAATTCCCACGCTATGGAACAAACTATTTAACAATTATTACAAAAAATAAAATGCATGGAAAGGAATAAAATGTACAGATAAAAAAAATACATTTAAAAATTTTAACTTGCACCTCTTAATACATGCTCCTGCTACTAGCTATAGTCAATAGTGTAGGAGTCTCAACGGAAGCCAGTTTTTGTTTGTATATGTGTGTGTTTGTGTGTGTATTACCATAGGGTAAGTTTTAACTTCTACTAACATGTGGACTAATGTCCTAATTAAATAAATTTATTATTATTATTATTAAAAAATATCTAACCGATTGTTATGTTTAAACATTTTCAAAAATATTTTTCTGTCCTTGATATGGAATAAAAGTTAAAAAAATATAAAAACATTTTTGTATAAATTATGTTTTTTTTTGCATTCAGTATTATTTGCTTTGCTTTATGTAAATTAAGCTGTCTGCAAATAATTTCAATGATAACTTGTTATTTTATATTTTAAGTGTTATCTGACTACTTTATAAATTTTATATTAGAACAGGTGATGATGAATAGAATAGAAAATAACATCTTTTCTTGCAACTTATTATTAAATTCTGCAAAGTTTTTGATAAAAGTATTTAAGAAAGAAAAAGAAACATATATTTTTATTTCTAGTCGCTGAAGTATTAGGTTTCAATGAATATTGACTTAAAAGTCATCGGAATTTGTAAATAGTCCGAACTATTTAAAAATAAATAATTATGTAGTTCTAGAAGGTGAAGCCGCAAGCGAGTCACTAATCACTAGTATAAATAATTATCTAGAATATAATATAATAAAATAGCCAAGTATATATAAATAAATAATAATGTGATAAAAGTTTTGTATTATAATTGAAATGAGTACTCATTACAATTATAATAACAATAGATTATTTATATAGAAATTACACAACTAACCTTGTTCATATCTAAAGATATGAGATAAATTGCCCACAATCGCTTCCGAGCCTCTCTTATTGCAATGCACCATGACTGAAATTATTTTCTAAAAATTATTATTTTTTTCTATCATAAACAATTAAAAAAAAACATTTTTTGGAGACTGAGCCTACAGCCATTGCTTGTAAAATACAAATTTTACAAAGGGGCAGCTTTCAATGGCATCAATGATGAGTTTTAAGACTGCTTATGAATTAAGAAATCAAAATCTTAGCTTTTTATTTGTTAAAATAGATTAACATGATATAAAAATGGTATCCATTTTTTAGTTAATACCACCAGTATCAGTTTAAATATTATTTTCTTTTTACAGGACCTGAATGAAGGGAAAATGGTCTGTGGTAACTGCAGCAGTAAAATACTTATAAAACATTACATTTTTTAGCTTTACTCTATATCCTACATATGGTAAGAAACCTGGGAACCTAATATTAAGACACTTAATTCTCTACTAAGACACTTTCATTCCCAACTTTCCACTGAACTCTTGAGGCATTGTGTGTTGAGTGGCAGAACTGATTTTTTTTTTATGGAAAAAGGACAAGGTAAACGAGCGTTTGGGTCACCTGATGATGATCACCGCCGCCCACTGCAACACCAGAGGAGCTACAGGTGCGTTGCCGGCCTTTGAGGTGGAGATAGACGCGCTTTTTGAAGGTACCCATATCGTACCGACCTGGAAACACTGCCGCGGGTAGGCCATTCCACAGTTCGGTGGCACGTGGAAGGAAATTTCTACGAAACCGCACAGTAGTGGAGTGCCACATATCCAGATGGTGTGGATGATATTTAAGTTTGTGACGTGCTGTGCGGTTAGAAAATTCGGCGGCAGGTAACAGGTCAAACAGTTCCTCAGAACACTCACCATGATAAATGCGATAGAGAACGCACAGCGAGGAGACGTCTCTACGCAGAGCCAAAGTGTCAAGCCTTTCACAGCTTACTGGGTCCTTAATGATTCGAACAGCTCTACGTTGTATGCGATCAAATGGGTCAAGCTGATACTGGGGTGCACCAGCCCAGAGATGAGAACAGTACTCCATGTGTGGCCGAACCTGGGCCCTATATAGGGCCAATCGGTGTTTTGGCGTGAAGTACCGTCTCGCTCTATTGATGACCCCCAGTTTCTTCGAGGCCAACTTGGCCTTGCTTTCCAGATGATCGCGATACTGGCAGTCATTCGAAACATTAAGGCCCAATATGCTGATACTGGGCGCGGCTGAAAGGGGAGTGTTCTGAAAGACTGGCGATACGATAAATGGGGTTTTTTTAGTGGTTAACGCGCAAACCTGTGTCTTTAGGGGGTTAAATTGGACCAGGTTCTTTTCACCCCATGAAGAGACATTCTCGAGGGATGCCTCAACAGAAGACACAAGTTTATTTCGGCTCTGTTCAGCGTTTTCCCGAGAAAGACTTGCGCGGCCGGAGTAAACAGCGTCCACCGTGCTGTCATCTGCATAGCAATGAATGCTAGAATCTTCCAGCATGTCATTGATATGCAGAAGAAACAGCGTGGGGGACAGCACGCAGCCTTGGGGAACGCCTGCGTTCACGGGCATATGATTGGAGCAAAAACCGTCGACGGCGACCTTGATGCTGCGCCCAGTGAGAAAGCTGGCGATCCACCTGCATAAGTTCTCGGGAAGCCCATAGGATGGAAGTTTAGCAAGGAGCGCCCCATGCCACACTCGATCAAAGGCCTTCGCCATGTCCAAACTAACTGCCAGGCCCTCTCCCTTGCTTTCGATAGCCGCAGCCCAACAGTGGGTTAGGTAAACCAGAAGATCACCGGATGAGCGACCATGGCGGAAGCCATATTGGCGGTCGTTAATCAATCGGTGATCCTCTAGATAAACCAAGAGCTGGCTATTGATGATGCTCTCCATGACTTTTGAGAGCAGGGAGGTGATGGCAATAGGCCTGTAGTTAGATGGATCGGAACCATCGCCCTTTTTAGGGATCGGGTGGATAAGAGCGCTCTTCCATGAATCTGGGACTACGCCGACTGAGTAAGAGTGCCGAAACAAACGCGTTAGCACCGGTGTCAGCTCAGGAGCACAAGAACGAAGCACTAAGGGGGAAATGCCATCTGGCCCGCTCGACTTGTGGATGTCCAAAGAGGACAGAGCTCGCCTTACAGCTTTTTGGGTGAACTTAACCTCAGGCATTGAGCTCTGGCACCGCGGGATGGTCGGCGGCGTTGATCCTTGGTCATCCAAAGTCGAGTTCGAGGCAAAGAGAGCGCCCAGGAGATCGGCTTTCTCTTTCGCCGTGTGGACCAAGATGTCATTCCCCTTGCGTAAAGGCGGAAGCGAAGGCTGGCTGAAGTTGCCGAGTGCCGCCTTTGAGAGCGCCCAAAACTGGTGAGTTCCGGACGGGTAGCTCTCAAGCTTCTCGCCGATTTTGGCGATATGCTCGGACCTTGCTTTGGCAATTTGCCGCTTAAAGGACCTAGAGGCCCGGTTATACTCTCTTTTTGAGGCTTTCACCTTCGGATCCTTAGTAACCAGCGCCTCAGCCCAGATTTGATATGCCTCGCGTTTGCTAAGGGCAGCAAGTTTGCAAGACGTATCAAACCAAGGCTGTGACTTGCCACCGATAGGCACTACAGTGCTAGGAATATAAAGTTCCATGCCCTGCAGAACCACGTCGGCAACAGCAGTGGCACAGGTACTAGGATCATCAGAAGAGAAGCAAACCGGGCCCCAGGGATAAGATGAGTAAAATGTACGCATCCCATCCCAATCTGCTGACTTGTAGTGCCAGACGCGACGAGTTGCGGGTGTTCTGCGACTGCCGCGCTTAATGGGCACGACACTCCGTACCAAGCAGTGGTCAGAAGACCCCAAAGGAGCATCGACGACAACCTGGTACTGTCCCGGGTGCGAAGTCAGCAGAAGGTCCAATAAGGAGGCATTGTGGTTTTCCACGTCCGGGAGTCGCGTAGGCGACTCAACCAATTGGGACAATCCGTTCGCCATAGCAAGGTCAAAAGCGGCCCTCCCCGCGTGGTCGGTGGTGCGTGAACCAAGCCAACTGGCATTGTGCGCGTTAAAATCGCCAAGTATCACGACCTCAGCGGAGGGGATCTGTGAGAGCATATCGTCGATGGCCGATTGCATGTGCTCCATGAGCCGATCGGTCTCCGCATTACCACTGTGGGACCTGTAAAGGCATGCGTAGACTCGGGTTCGATCGTCCGAGTCTACACGGAGCCAGATAGTAGACAGGTCCCGACCTTCAAAATTTGCAAGACGACGGAAACTCAGGTCCTCCCTTACGAACACAGCGACCCCGGCATGAGGCATAAAGTTATGTTCTATTTTGTAGCCGGGGTATTGGAGGTAGGCTGTGTCGCTCGGTCGGACAATTTGAGTCTCCGTCAGAAATAACAAGGCCGGCCGTGCCGTCTCAAGATGGTGGTGGACGGCATTCAGGTTGGAGTGAAGACCCTTGATATTAGAAAAGTCCACATTTAGTGTGGTAGGAGGTGCCGTGGGGCGTACGTCTCGTACGTTTGCCTTGTTTGCAATTTGGTCTTGTGCGCGGTACTGTGCCCTCCCCAGAATTCAAAGGGCAGCCTGAGCTTGAGAACTCTGGGAGGGATTCTCCAGCACCGGTGGTGCTGGTACCCTCCTGGGGTAGATTCCCTTTATGTGCCGCTTTCATATTCCAGGGAGGGGTGGGAGTTGGGCTCCGGAGCCCGGCATTACCTAATGCGAAACGCAGTGGCATAAAGCCACTACTCAACGCCGGTTTTAAATGCCGGGGGTGGTAATGATCCGGTCGAGTCTGCCCATACGTGTTGCCATTGCTAGCGACGTGACTCTACCACACGTACTTTAGTCGCCTCCTACGACACCATCAGTACCAGGGTGATCCTATTCTAGGCCGGGATCACACGGCCAAAAATGCAGCTTTTTGCTTTGTTATTAGAGTGAGGAATAACAATATTAAATATTTCATTCTTCCAAGTGGGACTCAAACCTATTTACAGAAGAAACGTGACTACAATCGCACTTTTGTACCTCAGTACCACAATCTAAACATAATAACAATCCCTCAAGTTAAAATAAATAAACAACTTTCCCTCAAGTTAGATTAGAACCTACACAACAAATGAGTTAATGAAATTAATATTTGGGTACGTTACATTTTATAATAACATAAAAATATGTTTAAAGCAAATACACAACATACATAATATATTCAAGGTCCATTCTGAATTATTTTATTTAAAAAATGCATATAAATTATATAATACTTACTAGCAATAAGATTAGCCATTGTACCACTAGGTACAAATAATGCTGCCTGTTTCCCCAACAAAGTAGCAACTTTACTTTCCAAGGCATTAACAGTAGGGTCCTCTCCGAAGACATCATCACCCAGAGCAGAATTCACCATAGCATGTTTCATAGCCTTAGTGGGCTTAGTTACTGTATCAGATCGCAAATCTACGATGTACGCCATTGTAAAAATTATTTTAAATTAAAAAATATTCAATACTTAGTTGACTTTCGCAAATAAAAAAAAATATCCTGATCTAAAGTTATGTAGTGTTAAAGTGGTAGACTAATCAAACTAAATAAGTTTTAAGTTTCACCGGCTATTTTATATAATGCTTGAACCTTGACGTCACGATAAAATAGTCATTATAATATAATAAATTGTTTTTAACTTAATCTTTTTAAGGTTAAAAGTTTTAAAATACTGACAAGTTCATAATAATAATATACTTTGTTGGATATTATTGATAACTTTTCTATAATCTACAATACTTATGATATAATCTGTACTTCAACTAGACATAAAAAATAAAATCACTGACATTGCATACTTATAATAAAAAATATTATTACATTTATTTAGGATATATAATTTTCATTTATTAATTCCTTTTTAATAAATTTGGTAAAAATCTACTCAGTTAAAAAACGAACGTAATTCAAAGTCCGTTTTCATTTACGACTACCTTGACATTTTGTAAAAATGGCGGCCGCCGATTGGTCAGTTAAAAATTAGAACGTTTGTAACTATGTAACCGCCAATCATGCGCGCGGAAACCAACACTCGCTGTCAGAATTTCACAATTAAATCGTACTCGTTGTTTGATTTGACACAAAACGGATAGAATCGGTGTGATTTGCGGGTTCGACTTTAAGATTTTACTTATTAAAAAACATTTTAGTATTCCATAGGCGTATAATACATAAGTGTAATATATTTAAGCATTCGTTTACAACATTCGTTATACCGTCCAAGTGAACAACGAAAACTTATAATATAATTCGGTCAAAACGTGAATTCGGGCGTCGACCGGTCCATCCCTTCTACTTGTAACCGTTGCCGCTGTCACACAGTCACACAGTCAGTCGCGGTCGCAATCGTCATTTAGTAGGTGTCGTGTCAGCCCCGCGGCACTAGAGTCAGTCAGAACCGGTGGTTTCCAACAACGTGTTGTCAGTTGTGTGGTGTGACCGTTTAATGTGGTATACAGTGCCGGTGTCAGGTTATCGTAAGGGTCGCGCGGCGTGATTGGGCGCGATGGTGGACATGGATAGAAACGACCCGGAGCTCCGGTACCTGTCGGTCGATCGGAACAGTTTCAATGACCCGGCGACGCAGGCGGAGTGGACGCAGAAGAGGTTGGTGTGGGTTCCCCATGAGAACCAGGGTTTTGTCGCTGCTGGGATTAAGGGAGAGCGTGGAGATGAGGTGGAGGTGGAGATCGCAGAGTCGGGGAAGCGGATTCTCGTCCAAATAGATGATATCCAAAAAATGAACCCACCCAAGTTTGATAAAGTGGAAGATATGGCAGAGCTGACTTGCCTCAACGAAGCCTCTGTCCTGCACAACATCAAAGACAGATATTACTCTGGACTCATTTATGTAAGTATTTTTTTACTTACCATAAAGATTATACAAAATAAGTAACAGGTCCCCATATCTAAAAACATTAAAATATTTCCTACAAGTAATTACCACTAATGAGGGTTTCTAAATACTTTTCTAATAATGTGGAGGCATTGTTAACTTTCGAGTGTCTGAATCATTCCTTACGAGTGAGGTCATGCTTAAGCAAACATTTTTGGCTTAACTGTCCATTGTACTTCACTATGGAATTGCATGTACATGTTGTAATATGGGTGTAGTATTGTTATATTTAAAGATAATGAATACCTAACCTTAAACTATAACAATATTATGAATTATGTATTTTTTTTATTTTCATGATATATCCTGCATATAGTAAGATAGGAAGGGGGAACCTTGTGTTAAGATGCTCTGTTCCTCTTGCACTCTTTGATTTTTAAGACATGTTGAATGATGAAGCTTCACAGCTTAAATCTCTTCTTTGTTCCATTTAGAAGATATAAAAAAATAATAATAATAGGTGAGTGTACATACATACATGTGTATATATACTTATATTTTCAATATCATGTCAGGAATGAGCATATATGAGTATTTAGGATAATTTGATTGCTATATTTAATACATTATAAGGAAATATTTATTGGTAACTTATTTACTATGAAATCCATGAGATCATATTTTTACAAAATATGAATAACAATGTACACAATTTTAAGAATTGTTAAACAAACAATAAATATTCATAAGAAACATCAGTTTATTATTAAGAATTTTATTTAGGACATTGTAGCTCAGCAGCACAGAGTTTTATTGGACTGAGTGTTGTGTGTTTGATTCCCCCTCAAAATATTGTGTGGAACATAAAATTGGGCAGACTGTGTAGCAAAATGTCTTAACACTAGCTCCTCTGGCCATAAGTGTTTGTACTAGACTAATGGAATAAAAAATATTTTGAGTTTTACTTATACTACCCAGAACTTAGTAATGATAAAACAAAGTGCCGTATTGAGTTCCGCCACTCAAAATGCAACCAACCTCCAGAATTTGTTGGAACAGTGAAACAGAAAACAGAAGAACATGGAGAACAGAGTGTCTCAACACTAGGTTCTCAGGTCCATCTATCTAAAAATATTGTGTAATCATTGTTATTATTATCAGCTTTTATTTTATAGGTAGCCTGTTGAATTCCACTTGAAAATAAGAAATAATTGTACTAAACAGTAACCTACCATTCTGTTTATAGTATATAGAATTATAGATAGTGTTATCAGTCAACACTGACTCACTCTGCCTGGGCGATCAAAGTATGTTTGATTTTAACTCTTTCACACTTATCTGTTCACATTCTTGTCTTGTCTTTTAACAATATTGTTTTAGTTTTGTATGATCTATTTGTATGAATGAAATAAGTTTTGAATGGTATAGGACTAGTTTAATATATATTTTTGTAGGGCTAAGTAATGAGATAGGTATAAGAGATAGAGATCTTATTAGAATATATAATACTCACATATTATTATAAAAGTATTTATTGTTATTCCTATTGCAGTAAAATTTTATATTTTTATTTCCGTTAGTATCAACATTAGTATTACAATAAGTGCAAAATCCTATTGGATGTCTAGTTACTTGTGTGGTGATAAATTTGATAGAAAAATCAACTGCATTACAGTAGTTACAACCATTTGTGAAAGGTTTAAGTAGAATATACAGATTCTGTAAGAAGGTCTCTATATTTAAAAGATTATGATCATGCTAATGACTTTTTTGATCACAATAATCATTTTATCCTGTAGCTTAGCTCTTATATAAAGAACCTGCATATAAATATAAATAAAATCAGGTTCAAGCTGTATCCTCCACACAGCAGCATATGGAAACTAGTATTGATACACTCTGTTCCCCACTTTCCGCCTAATTCTGGAGGCATTGCATGTTGAGTTGAGAACTCAACGCCGCTCTTTGCCTCGACACCAGAGCGAAAAAATGAAAATATTAAGAAATAATACATTCCTCCGAGTGGTGATCCAACCCAAAATCGTCGTGTTAAACCTTTGTGCCCGTGTGTCATGATGGCCTCCATACATATTATATATATAAAAAAACTATATCCTAATTAGAGACTAAAATACATATGTCTATCTATCCTACGAACAATTCTTTCGCGATCCACCATAAGCAAATCAATAGGCCTTTTTCATACAAATAAAAAGAATTTCGCGGTCCATTGACTGTTTCTGGCACCAGAAAAAAGAGAGAAAAAATCAATTAATTACAATTTCAGTAAATAGAAAGTAGCCAAGAATTTTTTGTGGCGCCTAAACTTTTTGTGCTTATCACAAACACTTGCTAGTATTCTAATTTGCGTTCGTAATCGCTCCAACGGGTAAGATCGCTTCTAAATATAACTAACTAATAGTTCAATGCTCTTATGTGACTTTGTTTCTGAGTTACGGTCGTTGGTGGATGTTGGCTTTCGATGGTTTCTTTCCTTTTTTTTTAGTGTCACGCTGTATCCCGCGCTTAGCGTGGCGGGAGAATGTCGTGGTAAGCCCCTTGTTGAACATTTTTCGTCTGATTTTCGAGATATATTGCGTGTCGAGTGGCGGAACTCAACGCCGCGGTTTGTCTAAGAGCGAAGAAACGAAAATAATAATACTTACCGTTTATTATTTTTTGTTACTTTCGATGTTAAGTGTCCAAATTGTGTTTAGTGATGTATGATGTCATACATTGCATGTCAGTTAGCGTTTGCATCGTTCTTTCTAAAGGTCGATTTGATGATTCTTTAATGTCTTTTTGTTGATTTTCTCAATTATGGTAAATTGTTATATCTAATTTTTGTATGAAGAGCGGGATAGGACGTTTAGTTGTACTCGTGACGGCTGCGGGTTCGATCCCTACTCCAGGAAATGATATTTAATTTGTTTTCTTTTTCCTATCTCTGGACGATAAAGCACAACTTTGAATTGTGATATTCAACACGCAGTGTTTCGGGAAATCGACAAAATCTGGGAAACTTAGTACTAAGTTTAATATAAGATTCTCTCTGCCTACCATGCTATATGCGTGTAATTTATGCCATATATAAATAAAAAAAACATATACTAGAAGTATACTGTGACTCATAACCAAACAACCATTGTTATATATTTGTATCAGAACGGAGGAGCTTGGAACTTCTGCGACATTAAAGTTCCTTTCGTAGTTTTGCTTTATGGTATATTTATGGAGATTAGTATAAATTATTTATTTTCTGTAGAGTTACTTACTATTGCTGCAATCTTAGCATTTGTTGTTGATTTTGCTATTTTCGTAGTTATAGGACGTTTAAATGTAGAGATAAGTGAGTAATAATTGGGTTTTTTTATTATTTCCTATTGACTAAATAAATACATATTAGTATATATATATAAAATATTTCACAAAACGTTAAAAAAAACGTTGAACCTAGTTTGAAACACTAGTAAGTCACTTCATTCACAAATAATTTTACTACAGATTCTGGTCTAACCTGGTTACTGGTTTACTGTGGTTAACTGGTTCCAAAACCTCCACTAAAAGAGAGAAAATGTTGTATTGCTTTGACACTCCGTTCTCCACATTCCGTCATATGGCTCAAAAAATCGGCGTAACCTAACGCCGCGCTTTTCACACTTACAAACCTGAGCATATATTCCAAAATCTTAATTCCATTACATTCGTCCGAACCGTCATACTAAGATGAATGTCAAGGTGAGGTACGCCGTCCGAATCGCGCCGCGAGGTCGTTGACCCCGCCCGGTTGGGGGAGGGAGGGGGGAGGTGCGCGAATGTACCGCCGCCGCGCCTCGCACCTCCACTGGTGTTGTGTGCGCCTGGTACTTGTGTGGTGGTTATTTTTTTTTATGTATGACGATTGATATGATATGGGGATTATTTTTTGTTTTTTAGGAAATCATTTTGTTTCTATGTTTTTTTAGTTGTTTGTTTTTTGTTCTGAGGAGAGATTCTTTTCTGTAGTTTTGTATCTGTTTTGTTTTTTTTAAATTTAATAATTTATATTTAAGAGGGAGCCCAGTGTAAAGACACTCCCCTCCCAGCCTTCCAACAAATTTTCGAGACATTTTGCAAAGTGGCGAAAATCAACCCTGCACTGCGTCTAGCCTGAAGAGAACGAGGAAATAGAAGTATTTTATTCCCCCAAGTCAAGATTGAAACACACGACCGTCCAGCTAACACAGCAGTTAATTAATAACTTAGCTCGCTTATTCCTAATTAAAACAAAACCAAATCTGCTTCACGCTCTATCCCGTACACAGCGGGTTAGGTAGAGGGAACCTAGTATACGACACTCCGTTCGCCACTTTCTTTCGTATTTGGGGAGCAATGCAACACGCAAGAGCATGCTTATTTAAAACAAGCGAAATAAATTACGGAATTAGCAATAGTGCTGACTTGTGAGTAGTATCGCGTTGGCCTTTCAAAATAGAACCATTGTAATGCATGCGTTGGTACCTATAGCCGATAGATTGTGTGTGACGTCACACTGATAACAGATGGTCACGCTGATAACAGTGAGTTGTTTGACAAAGGTTTAAATGGATTTTTGTACTTGTTAAAATATATCTTATATTGGTATTTGGAGTTTCGTTTCTAAAGCGCTTTCACGCTTTTTCCCCTATGCTAGAGTAAGCCTGGGGAACATATAGTTAGGACACCAAGTTCTAATCACTGCTCAACTTTCGAGACATTGCGTGTTCAGTGGCAGAACTTTGTAAAATAGGAGCAAGGAAACAAAACAAAAACCATAAATTGAAAAAAAAGGCTAACGTTCGACTTAGTACTACAGAAGTTCTTCCAATTAAGTGACTGTTGAGGGCTGATTTCTAAAAATCCTCAACTCCCCCAACGCATCGAGTCAGCTGAAAGTCAATCTCCTTCAGCTATATAGAGATTTTTTTATACTTATAAGAGTCAAAGTCGAATCCTATTTGTATGAACGATGGGCCATTGAATTTTCTTTGAAGAAATATTAGCTTTGGTCTCTAGTCCTTAAGTTTTAATGTTTAAGGGTGTATTTTGCATAGCTTTTGCCTGTAATGCTTTACAACGCACCCTATTTCAGTCTGGTCTCGTCGTTTCTCCCGCGGGGGTAGACAGGGGCGTAGACGAGGTCAAATGGAAGTTTCAGACGTGAATATATTGTTTGTATTAACTGATACGCGTGACGTATGGCAGTTGTTCAGTAGGAGGGTAAATTGAGGATGCTTTGGGGTGATCTTGAGGTGTGCTTAAGGTTTTTTAATTCGATTCTTACGTGGACTTTGAGATGTAAAATGGAAACGCCCCTTTTTCATTGCCTGACCAATTTCGAAACATCTTTTAAAACGATAGTAAAATGATAACACTGAAGAGCGTGTTTGGTTGAACGCACTAAGCTCATGCTTAGCTATTGTTTTTTTAATGTAAAGATCGTAGAAAATAGACAACAGAGTAGAATATTTGCTATAACTATATAACAAAGTCCATATATCCATGTCTCTGTTCTAGCAGTAGTTAGTAGCTTATATTGAACCGACATGATTAAAAAAATCACAGAAAACAAATCATTTCGCGTGTCTGGTGTAACGATGACGAATTCACAGTTAGCAGAAAAGACAGTCAAAGTTAACATTTATTTAAAAGAAAAAAAGTACAATTGTGTCATTGTTGCACCGAACAACAATATTTCTTCAATGAAATCTAAAATAACTTTGAATACACATACATATACATTGAATAAATAAATATATAATTTATAAATTCTACGTATCGACGACACCGGCTGGCGTGGTCACTGCTGCGTCTTCCCTTTTTATCTGCACTGCGGTCTGCAGATGGGGCTATGCGTCAATCCCATATAGCATTCTGTTATTTAGAACTCGATTTACTTACTATTTATTATGTTGTATTTTGTGTTTTTTAATAATGTAGTCTAGTTAGTTCAGTGTCATAAATCATGCCTTATAAGGTATTAGCTTTTGTCTATGGCTACGCATGGATATATGGATATAACTAACAGTTGTGTATGGGCATATGTCACCTTTTAAGTGTCAGAAATAGCTCTGATCGCAGGTATAATAGGGATAGTTGGAACCCAGCATATTTTTTTTAAATTTAAACTAGTAGTTCTCGAGATTAGTGCATTTCACCAAACGAACTCTTTAGCTTGATAATATTAGTTTTTTTTTTGAAGATGTATATAGAAAATTGTCGATCGATTATTGATGTGCTTACAAGAAGAGTGGAAAGCAATATGATGTAGAGTCGAAAGTTGAATAAAAAATGGAACATCAAAGGATTGCGACTGTTACGTCTTAAAAGTTTTAAATTGAATTTCTTTGTTGTTGTTTTCTCTTATTTACAACATTGGTTTCTATACGAATCCTATATGTGGCATATTGAGGCAAACTTTTTTTTTTTCATTCATTCATTCAATATGGTGAAGAAAATATAAAATCAGTGAAATTAATTATAGATAGTATAATTGACATCTCACGTGCACTGTCCTGCTCCTACATAAGTGACTGTGAATAGTCCAGAACGCGAATATTTTCAAACTGCTGATGTAATTGTTTGTCTTATGTTTTTTTGACGTACTATTGAGCTTTCAGCAAATACGTTTTTAATATGTCAAGGATTTTTTTATTTTTTCACTAAATTGTGTTTGATTCCTTTTAGTATCATATCTTGTTTCATATTTTAATCGACTAAGGAATCAAACACAATTTAGTGAAAAAATAAAAAATCCTAGGATAATTCCTTGTTGTGATTTATAATAATATTTATTGTTGTTGCAAGTTTTAATATAATAAATAGGATCTGATATAATAAATAGGATTCTTCACTTTCACGTTTTTCCCGTATAGCAGAGTAGACTCAATTCTCGAGATATTACGTGTTTATTGGCGAAACTCTATCTCTCTCTTTTATTTATATTCTGTTTACATTTAAACTATACCACGACAAACAGACTTAAATACATTCTCATAATATAAGTCTCATTGCCTACATTCGATCACCATCGATCTTGTGATCTCACACGTGTCTCTATACTGAATGTAATGTTTGTATGAGCGTCGGTCGGCTCGGTGTATGATTATCGTAGCTATTTTAATCGACAACGTCAATACGCCGCTTTCGTTTACCTTCCGTTGGTGTTTTGTTTGAAATTTCAGTGCAAGCTTATTATAACATTTATTTACTGAAAATTTTCCTTGAAAAATAATCAAAATGAAGGTAACATTTGTTTTGGAGATTTGTGATGATTTTGGATTATGAATTTTATTCATCTTGCATACTGAATATGCAATGTCAGTACGAAACTAACGAATATCAGTAATCCAAGTGATGTATCACTGGATTCCCAGGAGCAGGTGAAGATTACTTAATCATGATAGGCTAAAAGTGGCCAGACAAAAAAATAATTTTATTTTCCAAATTGTACTGACGAATTTACTTATTTTAATAGGTGGCAAACTATTCGAACTAGAAAAACATGAAATAAAACTATCCTTATCGCGTTAAGATATGCTAACTTACAAACGCACTGAAAAAGTTTTAAAATGAATACTTAAATTTAAATATTCAGTGCAAAACAAAATTTTAAAGCATTTCAAATATGATATATTACTGTTATGATTATGGTATGTTTCTTACGGTAGGTAGTAGGATAGTCTTGGGTCTTCCATTAAGTACTAAACAAGTCCACCATAGTTTTATTGCTTCACGGACGTTTATGTTGTCTACTGTCTAGACGAGCCGAGCCTTCCACCCCTTTTGATGACCAATTTGTTGATAGCTTTTAGCTATAGGCCTTTGTTGTATTTTTCGGATTTTTGCCATTTTTAGATTTATGTTGTTGTTTTTGTTGACTCCCCGAGTTTTGTAGTATAGTATGGGATGTGTGTGATAATCATTTCGTTTTCCACTTTTCGTTGGGTAGGTACTTAAATGCCCTTTTTCAAAAGATATTAAAAATAAAAGAGGCAACAGCTGCCTATACTTATATTAAAATTTGAACGTGATTGAGCTTAATTAGTTTAGGTAATAACCAATGACGCCGACTCGTTCCAAACACTAATTATTTACACAAAAAATAACCAGAAAATTAAGTATTTAAAGAAATCAGAACATATTATAATTCTACAGTTGCACAACATTTATCAATTATCCATTAAATTCTTTTGAGGTTTCATAATCTATCATTGTAAAGAACTGACAATGTACAAGCCTAAGCCCCGACCAATATGCCACTATTAATAAACCTTAAGATAATCTCCCACCATCTGCACTGTGAGTGTAATACGTGCCGGCACCTATCAACTTTACAATTACTTGGACCCTTTGGACGCCCACTCACAGCGTATGCGTACATGCACAGGGTATCAAAGAATACGAACAGAAAATTACTAATTAAATTATACGCCTGAGTTTTGCTCTGGCAACGACACAAAGGATGTCGGGACTCGGTTTTTATTTGAATAAATGGGAATATGATTGGTCATGTAATTTGCATTTGTTGGTCTACCCCCGTTGACATCGCTGAAATGATATATCTTCAGTTACTTTTAAGAATTTGGTATAAGTATTGCTGATTTGTTAGATTGAAATGTGACAGGTATTTATTGGTAAAGTCTTAAATATATGGGAACAGACAGAAATAATAGGAATCCAGGACAGGAGTTGTCTAATTAAACAGCGAAGACATCTTATATGGCTAAGCATTTAATTTACTCGTACATATTACCCATTTAAAGTTTAAACCATAAAATGCTTAGTGACCGAAAATGGTATTCCAGAGTGGGTGTTGCGTAGCCCGAGTCGTGCTGATATTAAATACCAGTTGGGCAGATATTATCGAAGAACTTGCAAACTGCCTTTCTCTCATTTTCAGTGACACACTTGTGTGTTGTGTGCTACCAAATATGGTATATTCGTGTCCATTTAAAGCTTTCACTTGAAATAAGGGTGCTTGTAAAGAACTGTATTTATATTACTCGAGTAAAGGACTTATTGAAGATAAATTAAATATTTGATTAAATGAAATGCCTCCTTTCGTATCATTGGGTAGTCGTAGTGAGCAATGTTTTGTTTTTTATAACAAGTAATAGTACACTAGAGACACAAACAATACACACCAGTGAAATAATTGTTGAAAATTCTGAACCTGAAAATGTTCCATCTGAAATATGAATGAAATATTTTCACAAAAAAAAATCATATGTCCATTTGCAGTAGCATTTGTTCGGTGTTGCTTTTGTCCCGTAAAAAGTTGCTTTGCTATGTATGGCTTAATTCGTCTAACAATCTATCGGCATGACTCGCCTTCATATGTGCTCCGTGTATACCTTAAAAGGCAGCGTTTTATCCGCCATATGTCAACGGTTGCGAAGAATCACGACGAAAACGAGTCCATGCGATTATGTTACTTTGCAGCGTGACCTAAGTGTTATATTTGTAGTGTGAAATTTTGCAAATGTTTTGAGTATTGCCATAGATAGATGTATGTTTGTGCTTGTTGGGAAATAGCGTTACAGATGGTGTAGCATTGATTAACTGTAAACGGCGTTAGGTCGCAATCAGTGTTCGCATTCATGCCACTAGACCTTTGGGTCAGTCACAGCTTGAAGATTTTTTGTAGCCTTAAAATTTAAAAGCTTTTGATGATTTCCTCACTGTCACTATTGATAAATTGAAAAGTGACGTCGTTGACAGCAATATTATACAATTACGCAAGTTTTGTGAAGGGCTGTGAGTTGTAGGTTTCGCCTTATCAACAAGTTTTACCAATGCGGGTGTGCCTTTATTCATATAAACGGGTTATTTATGAAGCACAATTTTTCTAAGATTAACAAGTGGCCTAGTTAGAGTCTGATTTCGGTAAATGTTTTGTGAAATTTTATTTTGAAAATTTTTAAAAGATGAATTTTAAATATTTGTAAAGACGCTGAAATAAGATGAGAGATCCTGAGAGAATCTAGTACCGAGATATTGCTTCTTAAATATATACGAACAGCGACGCGATGGCGCCGATTACAGGACACTTGAGTAATAAAATAATATCAAAAATTACAACAATCCATAAAAGCAACAGCTGAACATAATTATCACATCCAACTGGTACCAATTTATGAAACGTTCATATAAACTTGTGTAACCCTGTCATACCTTAAACGTCCACCGGTCGGACCTTCGACAAGTGGGTCAGCTTAATGCCATCTGGTCGCAGGACAGCGTGTGATGTAACGGTACAACGTATGCTGCGTTAAACCCTGATTCTTTTTTAATTAACTCGACGTTAATGATGGATATTTCGAAAAGGTGTTTGAGTGGGGCTTGGTAGTTAAATATTGTTTATGCCTAAATTGTGGTAAGGTTAGGAATTCAATTTTTTTTTATTCAAATTCTATTTAAAATAAAATATGGTTGTGTGGTGGAACTCAAAGCACGGCGTTGAGATCCACCACTTAACACGTAATGCCCCCAGAAATCAATGGAAAGTGGGAAATGAAAATATGTTTATGAGAACGGAGTGTCTTGAAACTAGGTTCCCAAGTACCCTGTTCTAATTAGACAAAGCGTAGTTTTAGATAATTGGACATAAAAACCAAATAACTTTGAACAATCGTAATAGTTGAAAAAGAGATCAAAACACTAGAAACTTAGACCGCACCCATCCATAAATTCGTAGTAAATAAAAGAAAACTAAAACTTAAATATCAATTGAACAAAGAAACATTAAGGATTCGTTTAGTGCAAACGTGTTGTGAAACTTTTCATATATTACAAAACAATCTTGCATCTTACGACTCCTATAAAGTGCAAAGTGCCCTTACGATAACTACAAAATGTCCATATATGGTAATGTTTGCCAAAAATTTTGTATTACAATAAAAATTCAATAAAATCTGTGCCATAATATATTGAATGCGTGCAATCTCTGACCTTTCTCATTTAACTGGTCATGTTGGATTTTATGTTCGTTAGTTTTGCTAATAATTATACGTTTTAATATAGAGCTGCAGACAATTAATATATCTTACGCATCTACTAGACTGTCGTGGTAACCAGGTAACGCGAGCCATTGGGATTGGGGACGAAAGTGTATTATTGGAACTTAGTGTATTAACACTATATATCCATCCATCTGCCCACGGAAGCTGAAAAGAAAAACAATATCTCATTAGATCTATACGCTTGGTAAATCATAGTCGCGTGCTTGATACACATCTCTACTGTATAATAGTTATTGTAATATGACATCACAATTTGGTTACGTATCATCTGGTTGGTGGTTCCCAGCGTTCCATTCTTTTGTCATGTGCGAAACATCCGTGTTTTGTCAACTGGTGTATGGCAATATCTTCATTTGTTCTGGTACTTTTGATGCCAATTTGAAGTTATATTATGAAGTTGATTTTTTAAGACTGTACGTTTTTTTTAGCTTCACACCTATCCCGTACATGTAGTAGAGTACAAAGAGGAAATCTGGGAACGTAGTGTTAAGAGACTCCGTTCCTATTAAGACTTCCGTTCCCCACTGTCCGCTTCTTCTAAATCCAGAATTGCGGAATCAGAGGAATTGCGTGTTATGTGGTGGGAGTTGAGACTCAACGATGTGCTTTTCCTGCACATTAGAGCAATAAAAATGGAAATATTAAATGTTTCATTTCTTTGAATGGGAATCGAACTGTCGCGCTTACAATCGCACTCTTGTGCCCTTGCACTTTATAATTAGAATTAGATAGTATTTGAATATAATGATAATCTATTTAGGATTAGAATTTCAAGACATTCTGAGTTGAGAAGCGGTACTTAACTCCAACTCCACCTTAACTCTGTTGTCAAAATGCAAATATTTTAATTATTCCCTCAAGTAAGAATCCAATCCACAGCCGACTCGTTTATAGTTGGAAGATGTACCCACCTCTGGGCCACGACGGCGTGTTATGAGAATCAAAAACTCTCCTTCGAGTTTCAAAGATTGAATTCGTATAAATTATTATTAGCGACATTACAATTTGCAACATGCAAGTTGCAAGTAAGCGCAATATTTTATGCATAGTTCTGAGAAGTAACAGACTCTTGATCGCAAGAAATATCGATATTAGCATACTTTATAAAACTTTTTGATACTGTCTTGCCTCGTTCTTAAAGTCATTTCAATCACGGTTTGTTGCATTCTTGTTTTTTTCTTTCCCTTTTTAGTTTCCCGCTGTATCCCGCATATAGATACCCTGCTTGTAGTATTAGATACTTTGTTCCCCACTTACTGATCAATTTACGAGGCGAAGAGTGGCAGAACTCAATTCATTCCGTTGAGTGGGAACCGAACCCACAGTTGTCGTTTTTACAAGTAGATGCTGTGCCGTTGTGCCACGACGGCCCTTTTTATATTTTGATCATGATTAAGAGCTTATTATATCTAGTTTGTATGTTTGATAAATGTTTTTATAAGTTTTATTTTTATTTCAGGTAAGTTGCTGATACTTTTATTTATCATATATCTTCAAATACATTTAGTACATGAGTAAGTAAATTATAAATTATAGGTAATGAAGTTAGCTGTCTTATGTTAAATTAGCTTTTGTCCGTGGCTTTGGCTGCATTATCAAATGGAAATAACTATTAGTTGAATGTGAGTAAATAATACTATATTAGGTGAGTATAAAATTAGTCGAGCGGGATAGGCATGGTCCCGCTTTTCGTTGACTACGCACTGTGAGAAATTTTCTCCTTCTTTTTTGAATAAGTTAGTAATAATTTCAGGTAAATCAAACAGAAATTCTTATAAGCCTTCCTTAAAAGACTAGCAAAGCACGAAAAGAAAACAAATCCAGCAATAATCTTATTAACTTTTGATTTGTACCTCAAAAATTATAAGTAAAGGTTACATATATTTTATTGCTTTAACCGTTCCACTTTATTCTTTACTGCCTCGAAATTCATCTCTTGACTTCCGAAGCGGAAAGCTGAAAAAATACTTAAATAATTTCCTACAGCGAAAATGAAAACAAATAATGACTTTAAAATATTCCTTTTCAAATTTGACTATCGCTTTATTTATTTTCTTTATTACTTTTGTGTTTTCGATAAAGTCAATTAGCATTAATTGTTCGTTTATATTCAAAATAAGGAATAAATTGTGCCGAAGATACTTATTTTTATATGAAACGTTCTTATAATATAGTTTACTATTTTTGTTCTTAATTTAAAGGTTTTTTTTAAATAATTTAGTTATTTCTGTGTTCAAAATTCAAATCATACGGGGTGATATTTATAATAGAGTTAAAATTAAGGAAGCAGTGTCTGTCTGCAAACGCGATGGTTGTAGGTCCGATTTCATTCGAAGGAATTAATTTTATCCGTTTCTAAAGGCGTAAAACTAAAAATATCTATTTTAGACATAATATTCTCATCAGTTAGATTACGTATCGTGTAAAAGAGTTTATAAAAACATTAAATAACATTTCATTAATACAGTATTTATGTAAATGATTCAAAATAAAACAATTTATAGCATTCAATTAAAATATATAATCTGTGGAAGCATAGCGTAGGCGTTCCGTTACACGGTCACAGTATCGGCATCTGCCGGTCATTGTCGCTCGGTCAAGTGAAACGGAACGGGTCGGGTCGGGAGGTTGGCGATGGCCTGTCTTTTTTTGTTCTTTGTTTTCATATTACTTTCTTTATTCTTTTTTTTTTGTATAGCTTTAAGTGTATTTTTTCTCGTTTTATTGCTTGTTTTTGAATACATAATCTGTGGAACATATTTTTTTTGACTTTGCTAATGCGAGGTAAATACTCCATTTTAAGACACACCGTACAACCGATTTTGGAGACTTAACGTATTGATTGGCGGAAGTCAACGCCGCGTTTTGTCTTGTAATCAAGAAAGGAAATGAGCATATTAAATAATTCATTCACTTAAGTGGGAATCGAACCAACTACAGTCGCGTTTACGAGGACACTGCCCGTTGTTTTAGCTTCCCGCTGTATGCCGCATATAGCAGGGTAGGCAAACTGAATCTAGTGTCTCCTTTTTTGTTTATCCATACCTATATAATAAATTCGGAAGTAGCTCTGTCTGTCTGCCTGTCTGTCTTTTACGCAATCAGGGCCAAACCACTAAGTTAAGTGTGATAAAATACTACTGTTGTTTTAAGAAAACGTCGCCCAAAGTGAGTTTGCTTAACGCATACACGGCGCGCGCTGATATAGATTTGTATACATTGACAAAAATTTGATGATTTCTATAATTTGATATTCATCCTTATGAAAATAAATATAATAGTCACTTTTAGCATTTCATCTAGATGGAAATTATAGTTTACTGTATAACATTCTAATAAATAATTAAGGAGATGTCAGTGATTCGGAATGACCTAGCCTACTAGTGGTATAGTATGACCGACGCGAACGGGCTGATGACTTTGATGGTTTTGTAAATTTGTATATATTTTCGGATTGCTGTTAATTTTTATTTAATTATTTTCTGCTTATTACTACTACTATTTATTAATTTATCTCAGTTCGGTTCTCTATACCGATGTTATACACTTAAAATATCGTAATTGTAATCATTTAGGATTTTATTTAATATTGTTCGCAAAAAATATTAATTATTTAATATACAAAAATGATTAGTACGCGCGCACGGCAAACTTTAGGTACTTTTTCTAATATTAAGAATTTCCTTTAGTTACTTTTACTTCTTTTGTTTGTTCATTTCGGTTACTCGGATATTTTTTCTAATAATAAATCTCCACTTATTATTCTTTTTTAACTTATTTTTATTATTTAGGCTTATATTTTCGGGGGCGTAGCCGCGTCCGGGCCCACTAGTTTTATATATATATATATATATATATACAAAAACATATAGCGGCACAGTTAATTAAAGTTAAAGTACTTATTAAGATAGTCATGTTTTTCCTATATTTAGTCATATGGAATCGAGTGTATTACATTACGACACTTGCGTAACAAGTTGCCAAGAAAAATGCAGTTTTAACACCATTTTGCAATACTTGTTTGTTATGGAGATTGAAAAAAATGTAAAGCGACAATTGTGGGTTCAAATCCCGCATTAAGAAAATATCTTTACTTCTATATTAATATTATAAAGAAAACTATTCAAAAGGCTGAAAAATAAATATTAAAAATATTGCGAGTGTTAAAAAAAAATAAAAAAATATTAAGAGTTAATGAGCCCGCTTCGCTCGAGATAGAAACCGGGCTTAAAAGTAATATTAGTTCACGGACGTTCTCCAAGAAGTGCGGGTTCAAATCCCGCTACGTCTAAATTATTATACGTTTTCTAAATAACGTTTTCTAAATAAGTATAATATTAGTTCTGTTGTTACTTGTCAATTGTATACTTTGGGCTTTGGTAATAAGGTTCGATAAATGTAATTTATACTACTCGGAATTGTAACGAGACACGCCAAGGACGTGTTTAGGCGTGTTTCTTGTTTTAATGATTTAGAGTTACTTCTGTTGATGTAATATTAGTTTTAATAATATTGTAGTTATTTAACTTTCAAGAAATACGTAGTATATGTTGGTTTTGTTAATAATTAAGTTAAGTTAATATTTAGATATAGAAAATACTGAAATTCTGTATAGAGCCCTTAAAAGAACAACAAGAGTTGCAGACTCAAGTCCCGTTATGTTAAATATTCCAATGTAAACATTTCATTACTATAAGACTTCTCCTTTCTTATTATACTTATCGTTCTTTCTCCAAAAAAAAAAAGGTTCAAAGTAACACCGTGTCGAATAAAAATATCCACCTTAAGTATTTTACAAGTGAAACTCGTCTTATCAATTTTGTGAGCCTCAACGGAATCCTGTCGGGTCAATCTTGACCGGTTTTTGGGTTCCCCCCCCCCTCTCCCTGGTTCCCCCACTTCTCATATATCCTCCATAAGAGCGAAGGTCGGCGCACGCGCACCAAATTGTGTTTTGTATAACAATATGGCAGTTTCGGTGCCTACCGGATGTGGACGCGCGAATACGAGTAGATGCTTTTTAATTTAATGTGCCTTTATTAGTTTTTTTTGCGTTATGTCTTAATATAAATAAAAAAAATCTTTTGCTTATTGTGAAGATATCTTTCTTTTTTTATAATATATTTTTTCTAGAGATATGAATTTAAATAAATATTTCATTTCCTCGAGTAGGGATTGAACCCACAATCAGTCGCATTTACAGTCACTATTTGCGCCACTGCGCCACGATTGGCCTCAACTGGGGCCTACTTAGCGTGAAGCTAAAAAAAAGAAACATTAAAAGACGAAAACAGAGTGACCTCACCCTCCGCCCAGAGATGCAATGCAGTTTAATAATTACATACAAAGGTCGCAATGAGGTCGGCGACCCGAACCGATCGCTCTCTTATCTAATATTAATTGAAAAACTTGTCTGTATTCTAATTAGTCGTAACGGAATATTTGGCGTTGATTAGTCGTATGCTTAACGAATTATTTACTGTATATTCATATAATTAAGGTTTACATTTGATTGTTGGTAACGTGGTAGTAAACATCGTCCTTAGAATGTTTTTTCCTTAATAATAATTATTCTTAATATGTTTAATATGTGATTTGGAAGCCCTTTTTGTATTTTAATTAACCATTTTCATTATGTTTCCCGCTCTGATGTCTTTTACGGTGCGTAAGGAACGGAGTGTCTAAAAAATATATTCTCTCGCCTACCCTGCTATTTGCATAAAAGACAAAAACAATACAAATTATAAATCTGAGAAAACGAAATATTTAATATTTTTATTTCCTCACTCTGGTAACAAGGCAAACCGCGGCCAAACGCAATGCCCCCAGAATGCGGCAAAAATTGAGAACGTAAGTGTCTTAATGGGAGTGACTTAAGACTAGGTTCCCAGGTTTGCTTTTTGTGGTTTAAATAGTAGGTATTTACCTGTGGCATGCGATTAATGAGCGTACATCATTGACAATAACAATTGAAGGTTGTCTTATATTGATCGTTTTGTATTGGGATGTTGTAATACATTGAATGTTGCTGGTACTTATTAGTTCTTTTGTTTTCTTAGTTATTTCATCATTTTATAATGACACAGGTATCTACAAGAGAATTAATTTTTGTGTAATTTTAAGCACATAATATATTTAAAATAATGTAATTTTGTCCTATTTCCGACATATTGGGGAATTCAACGCCGTGTATTGTATACCAGTGCGGGGAAATGAAAATAGGTTATAATATAATCATTCCCGTGTCAGGATCAAAGCTACGGCCGTCATGTTTACAATCTCACCCTGCGCTGCGCCTCAAAGGCCTGAATGTGATAAATTATTTACTATTTACGCCCTTAAAAGCCGTGACAATCCCTTAGCTCCTAGATGATACATTAAAGCAGAAGGAATCTGGAAACCTCATGTTAAGGCTCTCCGTTCCTCATTAAGACACTTCGGTTTCTTAATTTCCACTCAATTCTTGAGGCATTACGTGTTGAAGTGGCGGAATTCGACGCAGCGCGTTACCTCGTCACCAAAGCTAGGAAATAAAATGAAAATGTTTAATATTTTATTCTTCTGGATGGAATGGAACCCACAACCATTTCGTTTACGGTCGCACGCTTGTGCCCTGCGTCTAGATTCTAGATGTTATGTAAAATGCACACCAGACGCGTTAAAATTAAATTACTTATTGGCGCCGCTCGTTTTATCGGATTACGTTTGAGTGCGATTTGTGTTCATACTTCGTGAAAGTCTAAAATTGTTACTATAATAGCATTTGTATGAACATAAGCAAATCACGAGGACCCCCCGGAGGGCATGTATGAAGAGGATGTAGATAGAGGAGAGGCAGTAGACTAGACTCTAGTCTACTAGTCACTGGAGGATAGAGTCTAGTGTTTGGCGCTCCATTCTGTCTGGCTAACCTGCTAGGGATAAGGGATGAAACTAAAAAAACAACATTTGTGCTGTATTATTGTATCAGCAAATTAATTGAGGCTATCATAGATCAGTGGGATGATGTCTGACTTTAAAAGCGAATGGTGTGATTTCGATCGTGTACCACAAGGAAGGAGGAAGGAGTAGTTACTCGCGGCGGTGACAAGCAGTTAAAAATCATGGTTTTGGGTATCACATTAAAAAATACTATGAAATATTACAAATGTTAATATGCAATTAATGTTTTTTAAACTAACTGCATTTGAACCGACTATATTTAGGGTTGGAATGTATATCTTGAGCCCACAATTTAGGCTATCAGATATAGGTATTTTTAAAATGGTCGTATGTTTGACGCAAAATAAAACACAATGCTTATAACGTAATAAAGCTTCGTGAGGCCTCGTGACTCATTGTAACGGTCTGTTTTTTAAATATATGTATATATTTGTATGTATGTATGAACGACATGTGTTGTGGCGAAACAAAACGAACACGTTTATTTTAAAGTAGTTTTGCATATTTATTTGGTATAGAAAAATAAAGTAGGAGAGAACCTGGGAACCTATCATCAAGACTCTCTGTTCCCATGCCATTGCCATCCATGTCGATTTCTAGAGGCATTGCGAGTTGAGTGGCGGGAGATGGAGATATAAACTCTTTATTGGTGGAAGTGTGAATCTATTTTCTGTAATTCAGTACCGCCTAAGCATTACGCGCTCATTTGTCTTTGATGAGGGAAGCCGGACTTAAAGGCGACCGATGTGAGTTCGATTAAATGAGAAAGGTTATAGACTACATAATATTACCGGAGTAAGCTCGGGCACTTTCATGTACACAAGTTTTTGTTATTTTTATATGGCCACGCGGACGAAGCCGCAGTTAAAAATTAGTAAATAATATAACAAAGCAATATTAAGTAGAGTTTTTAGTGTGCAACTCTAAGTGATTAATGGTCGTAGGTATTTCACATTTAATCACGTATCGGCTAATGGATGCTTCGTTAGGTCATCTCGCTTATCTCATTGCCACTTTCTAAAATTAAAAATAATTCATTCACGCTCACAAGCTTCACGTTTTTTTCCGCATACGGCAGAGAGAACACATTGTTAACACACCCCGTTCTCCACTGTCCGCCGAATTTTTCGAAGCATTGCGTGTTGAGTGGCGGAACTCAACGCTGGGCTTTTTGCCATTGTGCCACAGTCAAGCAATGGAAATATTAAGAAATATTTACTTACTCCATTACAGTGACACCCTCGTGCGCCCCTTCGCTACGACGGCCTCATTGCCACTTTCTAATTTGACATTTTAAGAAATATACATGAAAGTTATGTTTAATCGTTCATATATTTTACTTGTTATTCGTAAAATATTTGGCAAGAACCCATTTAAACCATCGAGTTCAACTCGTAAAAGACCGTATCGGGTTTCATATGTTCAAAACAAAGACATATTTTTGGAGTTCATTAAAATCATCATGTAATTAATGAACTCTTTTGACAGTATTGTAGTCTGTTAAAAATTTCGTTTACATATTTTGACAGCAGTTGAACCTGCACCGTTTTTGATGTCATTTTTGCGTTTTAACTCGATAATTATATA
Organism: Heliconius nattereri; assembly: GCA_013403645.1. Taxonomy (NCBI): domain Eukaryota; kingdom Metazoa; phylum Arthropoda; class Insecta; order Lepidoptera; family Nymphalidae; genus Heliconius; species Heliconius nattereri. Next base: position 4,351,334 of record JAAIXI010000220.1, on the reverse strand, counting down.
CTTCTTCTTCAACTTAGTAAAAGTTGTCTGGTTGAATGCGCTAAATCTCAAGAACTAATCAATTTTTTTGTATTAAATTAACCATTTATCGAGTAAGGCTATAAGTTATATTATATATAGTTACATCATGTTAACACGTGTGGCTGTAATCGCTACAATTTGTGGGTTCGATTCCCACTCGAGGAAATGCATTGTTTATTTTTTTCATTCCGTCGCATTGGTAACTGGTGCATTCGTCGCATTTGGTGGTTGTGTTCTACTACCCAAGTGAGAGAGTGATGATAGTGGGGGTATGTCTTAATGGGAACCGAATGTCTTAACACCAGGTTCCTAGGTTCCCTCTGCCTACCCTGTTGCTGCTATGTGGAATACTAAAAAAAATATAACCACTACCTGCGACTTGTGTCCAATTTTATATCGGGCCATTAGAATGTGGTATATACTCGTATAATAATTTTTTAGTTATTTCCAATTGACCACGAGGGCAAAGCTTTGGTATAGGGCTAAACTATAATATGACCACTTATACCTCTACGTCTTATAATTTGATTATTTTAAAAGTACTGTAATTGTACAGTACTTACAATTACAGTGTAATGATTGCATTACAACCATTTTTTTTGTATTCTCTTGAATCGCTTTAAAAAATAATGCTTATAATACTCAGTCGCTTTTAAAATTATCAAATTTGTAAAAGTTATTATAAAAAAATGTGCAAAATCCATACATTATTTAGTGAGAGCCGAAACATTGTTTAATGCAAACCTCCATCAGACGTGTCAATGTACCGCGTTGCGGAACGGTAGGGTTGTCTTTATGTTATATTGAAAGAAATAAATTATAAAACAATAATTTTCTTACAACTAAAGAATTGTAAAAAATGTGGGCAAAACAAGAATCCTGATTATACATCAGCTTCGCGATGTATACCGTACACAGCAGGGTAGGCAGAGAAAACCTAGTATTAAGATACCCTATTTTCCGTCGAAATTTGGAGGCATTAGGTGTTGAGTGGCGGATCTCAACGCCGACACCGGAGCGAAGAAATATAAATATAGTTTTAAATATATATTTCACTTCCTCGAGTCGGTATCGAACCCACCACCAGTCGATTTTGCAGCATTTTGTGCCTCTGCGCCACGGTTGGTCTGCTTACATGCCTGTTACATTATGAAGATAATTATACAATTTAAGCATCTATACTGGAAAACGAATTTGCGATGGTACAGTAATTTATATTTTCTTGAAAACATGTTTAATGCGCTGTTAAATTATCATGAATTTATATTTTGCTCTTGACTAGTAATTAGGAGTCGGTACTCTTTTCCTCACATACTCGTATGCTAATTATATCGTCACATAATTATTATTTTACCTTAAAATAAACTCCTCTAACGAATTTAGAAAATCGAGAACAGTGGAAACTTTACAAGGTTAATAAAACGTATCTTATAAAAGAATATAAGATTCGTATCTAATGCAGTAAATAAATATATCTATAGATAAATTATCAAATCATTTTTCATTTTCAATCATTGCATTGATATGATTCAAATAAATACAAATTACAATACGTTTACCTGCAATCTTGCCCTATTTTAAGGCTAATCGAGTCATTGTGTGTTGAGTGGCAGAATAAATCAAAATACTCTCTCACTTACTCAGCGAGTGGGAATCGAACTCACAATCATTGCAATTACTGCTCGCTGGCTATAAAGATTATAATATATATTCTTAACTTTTCTTTTAATACGCAAAGTAACAAGTTAACCGCCTACCGTAAAAAAAATACAGTGCTTGCATTTTTTTACTTTTTATTTGGCAGCCCTAATCCACATACGCACTGAGGTCGTTCGCTTGCCTCCACATCATAAACAAAGTGCAGACTTTGAAATATTTTTTAAGAAACTAATTATTCATATTTCAAAATAAGCAGAAAGAAAATTTATTGCATTTGCATTTTGTTCCGTGTTCTTCGTATTAATGAAGTGTTTTAAATTAATATTTTTTAGGCCGTCGTTTCGTGGCGCTGGGGCGCAAGCGTGCGACTGTAAACACGACAGTTGTGGATTCTATTTCCACTTGTGGGATGAAATACTTAATATTTAGGCATCTTATACAATAAAACTGTTTAATGAGAACGCTAACGTGCGCAAAATAACTATAATATTATATGTTTGCATTATCGCTAAATACCCATACATGCATACATACATAAATATATTATATATATTGGGGTCGATGACTAACAATCTATTTTGGAATATTAACATACATATGTATATGCCGCGTTGTAACTGTTTGATAGGGTAATGGGTGTATTTTATTACTTTTGTATACGTTTACGTTATATTTTTTTTAAATTATTAGTTTATTGCCTTTTTCTTTATTTTTTGGTTTCTGATCGAAACTTTTCTTAAGTGACTAATTTACTTATCAAAAAAACTTAATTTATTTTAAGAAAAGATTATACTTTTTGACGAGTTACTGATACGACGAGAACTGATAAATTAATATTGGTCTATTTTACAACTAGGTTAAAAAGTCTTAAAAAAATCATCAAATAAAGATAAAAAAAAGAGAAAAGACGAAAAGAAAAAAACGAAAAAGACGAAAAGAATAACGTAACAAAATTGGTGTTTATATATTTAATTTAGTATCAATGATTCAATGGATTGACGAAGTCAATTGGATCGACCTATAATTTGTTTTTTTTACACACGAAGTGAATCAATCGCTTGCTTTAGGAGAAATGTGCGTAATTACATACACATACTCTGAGAAATCGTGACTCATTGTTAACCGCTTTGAACACCATTTAAGGAAAAAAGATTGCCATATAATTAGTCATTTTGATGGATTTTAACTTTTTTCTTACGTTAGATTCTTATTTTGAGGTGGATTCGTGTGTCACAAATAAAATGGTGTCCAAATACTTTGTTTTCCACATTCTAGTCGTATTATAAGGCTCTAATATTATTCCTTGGCCGGCTGGCAAATAAGGAGGATTTGAATTTTTGATTGGATTTGAAAAATTTTGATATATTACATTTCCCCTACTTAATCGAACTTACAACTATCGTGTGTATAGCTTGAACGATGATGTCAATGATGTATGGCAAAAGTTTTATTTATCTCATACTATAGACTCAAACATGGCTTCCCTCGTTGAGATTTATTTTTATATTAAAGCCAAGTGTCATGATAATCGGTTAAGCAGTTTTGGCGTGAAAGTGTAACAAACAAACTTACATTCACATATATAATATTAGTATGATCATACATGTTTATGTATTTACTTTGTGTATTAGTTAAGATTAAATATGATTAGTTTGTTGATATTCTGGTTCTGTGACACGCCCATGACAGGTATTTGTGGACATGAGTTTTGCGATTCGATATCGATTTGTCTTTTTATATACATTTACGTAAGTTTATTTATCAATTGTCTGTATATTCAGTATATATAAAATTTGTTGGTTTTAATGTGGTAAAGCTGATATAGTCAACACAGTCTGACTCCTGAAATAAAGAAATGCGATTCTGGGTTCGATACTCACGATGGGGAAATGAATAATGTTCATGGCAACGTTTGGCATGACGTTCCACCGCTCGACTCGCAGTGTCTTGAGTTACGCAGAGAGTGAAGAACGGAGTGTCTTTTCGTCTCCTCTGCTATATATGCTTCTAAGTCCACTTTGCTATAGGCGGGATAAAACATAAGGCTGAGTTGGTCTTTGTAATTCTGATTGTAGGGTAATATCTAAATTGAAATTAATATACCTTCAGTATGATACGAGTTTTTTTAAAAAAGGATTGTAGCTTAAACAAGTTATCTCTGTATCTTCCTTCAAAATATTAATTAGGAATATAATTTTCATCAAAGTAAAATTTCATTATTCTGACAGCAGCCTAGGTCCTTTCATGTCCTGAAGAGTTGCCCACTGTAAAATTTAATTACCATAATATTACGTTAGTAGGTAAGGCAAAAGCTATCATATTAATATAAGCTTTAGATAAACAAAGGATTTTTGGCAGGCGGGTCCGGTATTTTGATCATAGCATGGCAAAGAACTCAATACTATCGTGTAAGCGGCGGAACTTAGCGCCACGCTTTATCTTACCAGACAGAGGATATGAATATAATTCGTTCTCTCGAATGGGGCTTTAATCTATAACGTTGCGCTTACATTAATTCAGACGGCATCTACAATTGTAATATTTTATTTAAACAAATAATACTACTAAGAAGAACTTAAAATTTCTTTAATTTATATTATGATGTCAAGAGGCTCTAGGGGAAAGCGTTTAACAGTGAGTCAGCGTTGCGGACGCCTCCCAGTACGAATGGGATGTATCACGCGTGAGTCAGACAATGGAATTCTTAATAATAATTAAATTTATCATTTTAAAGGATATTAAAACGGTTTTAAAGATACTGAAACCACAATTAAAATGTACAGATAATATTGAGATATTGTGGCGTTGGTTCCCATTTGGGGAAATAAAATATTTTCATTTTCTGGCTTAGTTAACAAGACAAGCGCGACGTTAAGTTCCACCACTCAACGCACAATGACTCGAAAAAAGGCCAGAAAGTGGGAAATGGAGTGTTTCTACTCTAGAGTCCTTCTGCCTACACGCGGGATACATATTTACCTTGTAATTCTAAGTAAATATATATAATTGGCTTATAGAATAAAAAAAAATGTTTATATTGATTTCAATAGTACAATTATATTTTATGTGTAATTTCGTTAAGATTATACATTTTAAGGAAATAGAAAATTATATATAATCTCTATATATGGTGAAAAAAACTAAATCGAAGCATAAATATTGGATTTAATAACATATATTTAAAGTACAAAAAAATCAATAAGAGGAGTGGACTTGAGTTTATAATTTCATAGAACGATGCGTGTGGCCACTTCCCGGTAATAAAACGGTATAGATGCGTTCTGGTTTTATATTAATGTAATATATATATATATATATATATAATACATACATAATGTATGATAAATCGAAAGGTATTTAGAATGCAGTATATTTATTTATATTTCATTACGCCGAGTGAGTATCGAACTGAACACAATGGTCGCGTTTACATTCGCACGATTGTGCCCCTTCGCCACGACGACCCTTATTTATAATTTTCTAAACCGTAAAATACACTTTTTTTATTATATTTGTATAGAATTTAGTAATAAGTATTAAATTTAAGTAAGTCTGTAAGTAGCAGAAATGACAGTCCTTCGAGTACGGAATGACGCATCGCGCTCGCCGTGTGATGGTTTTTGTAAATTGTAAAACAGATATGTAGCAAACCAATTCATTTATCTGTGTTCTCTATTTTTTTTTACTCTGCGCAATAAAATTTTGTGGAAAATGTTTTTTTTTTGGAAAACCTATAAAAAATTGAACGTCAAAGATAGTTATACACATATTTTAAGAGAAGCGCGGGTTGAAATATAGCTTTTTCTTAATTTTTTTCTCTGTGTGTAGAATAACATTTTAAAAATGTGAAAATAATAAAATATAAATTACCATAATTTTTTAACGGATGCATGGTAAGTTTTATTTTTTGATCTAGACTGGACTTCATCTTTACTGGAAGCTCTGTCTTCCGCTACTTGCTGTGATTTTAAAAATAATAATCAAAAAAAATTGCTTTGGTAAAAACAAAGTGGAGCTTCGAGTTTTATCACTCACCATGCGGAGCGGAGAGTCGTTCTCTCTGCCTATCCTGCTATAAACGAGATATAGCGTGAATCTAATAATAAAAAATAATTAATAATAAATTACTTACCTAATTGCAAATATATTTGATGATGACGATTTTGTGTACATTTCAAACATCACAATTGCCTATTTGTATTATGATATGTTTAAAACGTAAATTCAATTATACCTATTACAGATTGACAAAGCGAATCTGAGCGACTTGAGAGTTAATATAAATAACTCGAAAGTAATTTGGCGACGAAATTAATTTTCCAGTCTGTTGCTAGTGTATTATTTTAAGTAACGATGTTGAAGCTATCGAAGCGCAGTAGAACAGCGTCTGACTGCTGTGCGATGGTTGTGTTCGTTGGGTTGGGTTCGATTTTCATTTGCGAGAATATATGTAGTGAAAGAAATTGGTTCTCTGTTCGTCTTTTAAAGGCCACACAGTATTATCCATACGAGGCATAGATTTTTCACATCTTGGTAGATTCTTTTGTTTTTAATGATTTCTTTTGCTTTTGTACTTTTTCTTTTAATTTAAATCAAAATTTTATGAAAATGTTATGTTATAATGATATTAGGTTATGTCCAATTCAATTAAATTATTCAATGTAATGTTGCCACGTTCATACGATATAAAGGCCGCAGGTGTTTCTGAACTTCGTAATGGAGTCATCTAAAACAAATTTAAATTAGATGTTTCATTTACTTTGCTATATTAATGCTTTTTCTAATATCTTATACACATGTTACGTAGTGGGCCCTACTAAATATCAGTAAACGTGATGATTATATTAAAATTATTTTCATTTCCCTGCTTTCCAAAAAAATACGGCGTTGATTTCCGGCATTCAGCACGCAATGTTTTGACAATAATGCGGAAAGTGAGTGATAAGACACGCCGTCTAATTTGTCTTATTAGGTTCCCCTCTATCTAATCTGTTGTACCGTAAAAGGCATGATGTTGCTTTTTCATGCTTATTTCCATAAAAGGAAATAGATTGCCCTCCGTAGAATTAATTTCAAAGGAAAAGGGAAAAAAAAACGTGGTACATGGTAAGTAGGTACTTGTTAATCGTTCTCAGAAAATTATTTTTTCCATATTTAATTTGGTGATTCATTATAAAACAGTCGAAATTTTTACACTTGTAATATATGTATGATAAAATAAATATATTACAAGATATGAGCAAGTCGAAGATTACGGTACTATACGTGATTCATGATACAGATATTTGGGTTTTGGGGGCTAAAACCCAGTAGATACTTAAACTTTTTGTAATATGTAAAAAGATTAAACATTAAAATATTATGATTATGAAGAAATGCGTTCAGTTCCTCTACACAATGTCTCGAAACACAATGTCCCACAGTGTCTCGAAAATTGAGCGGTGCGTGGAGAACAGTGTCTTAACACTATGTTCCCACTGTCTACCTTGCTAAATGTTGGATAGAGAATGAAGCTGAAGAAAATATTAAAAGAATAAGTATGTGTTTTGCAATAATGAAACCGAACCAACTTCGTTCCTTTTATATCAGTTACCCAGTAACTTAATAAACAAAAATTTTAAAGCTCATATCAGAACTATATATTTAGAAATAAGCAATCTACAAGCACTCCTATTGCAGTTGAAATTGGAAATGTTTCATAATTATTTTAAGTGCCTCCCTCAGTCAGGCGCGTCCCCTCGAGCAGGTGTACTGACGGTTTGACTGTTTTAGTTTTGTATGGATATTTTTAGTTTTTAACTTGCAACTTGCACTTTGTTTAAAATATGTATTTTTTAATAAAATCAGGTTAGATGGTATTTTTTTTATGATTAAATAAGCAACATTAATATCAAATTCTTGCAATTTAGCACATCAAAAGATTGATTTATGAAATGTACGAATAAATAATTTCTATGAAGGTGGAATCTAATGTTAAAAGCCCACGTTCCACCTATCTGCCCTATTTAAACCATTACCGCCCTCTGTACCTGCACAGGTACAACAACTTAATCGATAAATTATGTATTTTATCTGTGGTAAGTATTGAATGTAGTTAGAAATTACAAATCTAGATGACACTAGTTACCATATAATAAATAAAAATAGGCGGTGGCGCGAAAACAAATGTCACTTATTTTGTAATAAAATACGGAGTCCAGACACGACATACAAGGTAATATTATTTTGTTGGTTTTTATCAAAAATAGTTAAATATTTCAACTTCTTTTTTTATTTTTATGGAGACTATTTATTTGTGTTGATAATAATAACATAAGAATAAAAGTTTATTACAAAACTTGTAAAGTAGGAGTTGTTTCATTTGTTGTACACAGGCGGGTACAGCGGGCAGATTCGTAATAAAATTTCGTTTTGTTTACAGTATTACTTATAAGTTGAAATGGCCAATCGGAACGTATTTACCAGCTATGAGAGACTGGAGGAAGCCTTGGAATCAATTTTGGCTGATGAAAACAATGATGAAGAGTACGATATGGTATTAGTGCCACCAGATCCGGCTGTAGTGAGTGATGAGGAAGAAGGTAATGAAGATAATTTGGCGGCTTCAAGTTTCCCTATGGACGTTCCAGGGACTATTGAGGTAGGTCGGCGTCGTCCTGACTACGATGTTTCGGAACAAAACGACAGTGATGATGAGCCGCTAAGACATATGCCTGCAAAACGTGCCAAAAAATGTGATGTAGATTTACCTGTATGGAGGAAAACTCAGCCAACCTATAGTTCTACTTATGAAATTACCGATATCGTACAAAAGAGACAAAAATACGTTGTTGAAAGCTTAGCAGACTGCAATCCCGTAATATTGTTTGAAAAAATATTTGATCATGACGTAATGGATTTGATAACAACTAACAGTGTCTTGTACGCTAATCAAAATAATAGGCATGGTTTTGAACTTGATAGTGCATGTTTGAAAAAATTTTTTGGTGTACTGATATTGACCGGTTACCATGAATTGCCATCTGAACGTGCTTACTGGAGTTTAGATGAAGACCTTGGTGTTCCATTGATTGCTAATTGTATGTCACGCAATAGGTTTTTGGAGATAAAAAGAAATCTTCATTTTGTGGATAACGGTCTAATAGATGGTTCGACAGATAAAATGATCAAACTCAGATCATTATGCAATTTGATTCAGCGAAACTCTAGTCAGTGGGGTGTATTTCATGAAAGCTTGTCTGTGGACGAGTCCATGATCAAATATTTTGGGCGTCATCCATCAAAACAATTTATACGAGGAAAGCCTGTAAGATTTGGTTATCGCAATTGGGCTGCGACAAGTTCAGATGGTTATTGCTACGCGTTTGATGTTTATTGTGGAAAATCCACAGAACCTTCTGATGATACCCTTGGTGCGAGAGTTGTGAAATCTTTATTGGCTAAAATGCCTGTAGTTCCTAAAGAGCATATCGTATATTTCGATAATTTTTTTACCAATCATCAATTGTTGCTCGATTTGGGTAGACTAGGTTTTAGAAGTACTGGAACCGTTCGAGAAAATCGGACGAAGAAATGTCCCCTGATCACAGTAAAAAAAATGAAGAAGAAGCCTAGGGCGGAATATGATTATAGTTTTGATACAAAGAATGAGATAACTATGGTACGTTGGAAGGACAATAATGTCGTTACAATGGGAACTAATTTTGATGACATAGAGCCTCTGGGCAAAGTCAAACGATGGTGTAACATTAGAAAGCAAAAGGTTGACGTAAATATACCTAAAATGTTTGTCAACTATAATAAAGGAATGGGTGGAGTTGACCAAATGGATCAGTCTATCAGCCTTTATCGGATTTCAATAAAAGGAAAAAAGTGGTGGTGGGTTATATTTACCTATTTGTTGGATATGGCGATATCAAATGCTTGGCGACTACATGTTTTGCTCAGTAAAACTAAAGAGATAACTTACATGGACCAGTTATCTTTCAGACGAATTATTGCACGGACTTATTTACACCCAACGAAAACTAAGAGCCGTCCGTTATCCTCAGCGGCACTAGGGGGTCGGAACAATAATGGTCATAATCCTGAACGGATGGAAAACCCATTGCGATGTGTTATCTGTCACCAAAGAATTCGCTGGCGTTGCGAAATATGTTTGAAAACGCTATGTGTTGAACGACCTTGTTTCAAACAATTCCACTCCTAAAGCGCCCACTGTACACGGCTGAGTACACCCCTAAAACTTGATATGTAAATATATTTTTTTCATTTAATCTTCTTATATAGCATATTTTATCCCTTATGGACTAATAAATAGAAAAACAATAGAAAAATATACTGCAGTTTCATTTTGGGCGTTAATGGGTTAAAAAAAAATGTATGTTCAGTGTTCAATCTAACGCCGCACTGTGTTTCTTAAATTTAAGCAGTCTCCCCGAGTGGGAATCGAACCCTCAAACCATAACGACCATGTTTACTCAGACGCTGCATGTCCCTTAAAAAAATATTATTTCAATAGCTAACTTGTAAGATAGCATCGTATACGCGAATAGACTTATTCGTTATGATGTCATACTTCATACATACGTTATGTATATGTTAGTACCTAATCGCATATTACGTCATACCCATTATCTTATCGCTTAGGTCCATGCAAGGATTATCTCATTTGACAGTTCTTTTTATTTGGGTCGAAACGTCTTTTAGGGTTAATAAGGGATATTGTGAATACTGCAATTTCTTTTTTTTTAAATTAGCTTCACGCCAGAGAGACGGGAGCGCCAAACACGGTCTCTACATAGCTCTATCGCCTCGTTCACTTTTATTAACCTCTTCAAACATGCCCTCCCCCCGGAAGGCCATCATGCTTTTTACATGACCTTCCTCCAGTATCATCACTTGCAATGTGTTGCGAGTTAAAGGCGGAACTCTACGCCGCACTTTGCTTTGTTATTAGAGCGAAGAAATTAAAATATTAACAAATAATAATTAATTCCCCCGAGTGATAATCGAACCCACAACCGTCGCGTTCACACTAACGTTTGTCCCACTGCGCAACGACGGTCTCTATACGATATATGCCTCTATAAGATAGTAATAATTGAAATAATTACCAGATAAGTATTCTCCGCTGCAGTCTATATGGCAATGCCATAGGCCTATCAGCGGATGCCGTGATACTGCGGCGGTATCCTGCAAGCCGGTGCGTTCACCCGCGATAGTAATTATCGCCATAGTAAACACTGCTTGGTCCACATTCTTTTTAAAACTGTAGTTTGTATTGAAATACCTGTGTGGTATTGAATATTGGGGTGGTTTGTGTTTTAAATATTCTTAAAAAGTCAGTCGTGGATGTGACTGACTGTAAATGCGACAGAGTTCGATTCCCACTCGAGGGAAATTTAATGTTTTCATTTCTTCGCTGTGATATCGAGGCAAAGTTGAGTTCCGCCACTCATGCAATGCCTCTAAAATTCGGCGGAAAGTGGGGAATGGTGTGTCTGAATACTATACTACCTACATACGTGATACACCGTGATAAAACTACTTGCGTTATTTTGCGTTCTTGTTACACCAAGTTTCCGCCTCCAAAAAGTTAGTAAATCCTTTATGGGTCTGAGTATACGTGTATATAATAAAATTCCGCAGTGTATTCTTAGTTTGCCACTACAAAAATTTAAAATATCTGTAAAAAAAATTCTAACAAGTAAAGCGTATTACACTGTTCAAGAATATTTAGAGGATAAACATGTATGGAATTAATGTCTATTGAATGTCATGCAGGATAGCTGCCAGCTAATGTAATAGATTGTACCATTGATTTTGAAAAGAGCAACTGTTGAGTTTCTTGCCGGCTCTTCTCAGCAGAACTGCCTTCCGAACCGGTGGTAGCTTTTTATTCATATGTTCATTCGACGATTCAAAAGTGCTTGTAATAATTGCCTATTTGAATAATGAATATTTTGAATTTGAATTTGAATTTAATTTAAATCTCCTTAAGGTATTTCTGACATTTTACTTTTTTATCGAAGTGGAAGTAAACCATTACTGTGCAGCAGTCAAATAAGTAAGTAAGTAAGACGTAAATTATCACTCTGTCGCTTTTATTAAATCTCAAAATAAAATATTCAATAGTTAAAAATCAACTAAAGCAAGTATATTTTATCACCTATTTAGAATGCTACTCTGTCAACAGTTTGTCACACGTCCGCGCCCCGGAGTGAGTTTCGCATTGTTTGTCCAATGGAAATTAGTGACTCGATATGTTGGTTGACAGGTGTCAGCTAGGGTACGGTGGGGTGTGTCTATAGCGGTACCTATGTTAGGTGTAGGTTGTTGGTTCTTTTTCTCAATTATGTACTAAGGACATATGATTCGTATACTTTGTCGTTAATGAATGTTCTTTATCCTTATTATATTTTCAGTATTTTGACATAGATTTTTGCACTGTAAAAGTTTTAGGTTCGAATCGACTTATTTATGTACACGAATAAGCTACGTAATATTGTTTAAAGATTACTTTTTTCTGTTCAATATCAATAAGGAAAGCGTAGGGATGTGTCTCTAAGTTACACCACTAGAAATAAATAATAAGTTGAAATTATAAGAACAGTTTTTTGTTTATTAGTTTGTTAGATAAATAAAAAATCTATATCGTATATAAAAAAAGAATCTATTTTTTTATTTAATAAAAATATTGCAAGGCCTAATATTTTATAAAACTTTATAAAATAACATTATTTTCACTTCATTCATTTATTCTCCATTGACCTGTATAACTTGGATGCAGAAATGAGACCAAGGGCGCTTTTATAAGCTTTTAATATAGGAGATAATAATATTTTGAGAAAATGAGGAAATCCTTACTTAATATAAAAAGTCTTTTGAAAATAAATATTTTATAATTCACAATTCAATTGTTCGAGTTTCGATCGAGGATCGCCTTTAGCCTGGGGAGATAGTTGTGATGGCATATTTTTTCTTAAGAAAAATATTATAATTACTAAATTATATTACCAATAAGTTGTTTTTTAATTTCTTGTTTAAATTAATTTTTAAACCTTTATTTAAATAAGATAAAAAATTAAATTATATCATTTGACAATTAACCTATGAAGAGTTCCAGTAGTCAAGTCCTGGCATCATCATCAGACCAGATCGATAATACCATATTACTTTACTGTACTCTCACCTAATTAAGATTCTTACATTTTATTAAATAGTAACAAAGTTTCATAGCCCATTCAAATCTATCACAAATTAGGTATATATTGTTATTTCTCATATAAAATTTGACACATACATAAATGTTTATAGGTAAATGCTTGGTGAGTTCATTTGAGTAGCGTGTGGGTGTAAGTTGTTACTGCCTGGACGATAATCACATAATAAAACTTATTATGTTAGGAACTGCGTCATTTATATAAGACTAAATTTTATCTTTTAATCTTCTTTAATCTATCTATTGTAGTATTTTTGGATAGCTGCTATAGATCGAGGAAGGCCTATATTATAGTATATTACATCGCTAATCGCTTCAAGGCGGGCAAAGCTGCAGGTAAAAGCTAGCAATGGGAAAAAAGTGGATGAACTTATTCGATTTGAATGCAATTTGACTATCAAACAGCTTAAGTAGAATTCTAATATAGATACAAAGCAGGGTAGGCCAGTGGGAACCTGGGAACCTAGTGTTTTGAACCTCCAAATTTCGGAGACATTGCATGTTAAATGGTGGGACTCAACAAATTAAATATTTAATTTCTTCCAACGGGAATCGAACCCACAACCGGCATGGACTGGCCTCTGACTATCTTTACTCCTATTATTTAAAGAATGCTAAATTTTAATTATAGCGTGACTAAGAACTAATGTAAATATTATGTAGTTGCGTATTGTTTAACTAGTATGTAGAAACTGTGTCAGTTATATCCTTATATGGTAACAACACGCTAATCGACAGTTGACATTATGGTTTTTTTTGGGGTTGACACAGATTTATTTTAATTAAAAAAAAACTTATAAGTTAAAATGGATCTAGAAATATTTCTTTTACTATCAGACCCTTCCCAAAGTATCGATTTAATTCTACAAATAAGATGTAATTACAAAAAATAAATAATTATTTTGTACACGCTCCCAAATGACCATATATGGTCATTATTCAAGTCACCTACTGTGATCCTTGGTCGCCATAAAAGTGCTATGAGTCACCCCCAGCTCAGGACAATTTCAACCTTATAACTTAGCTAATAAAGGCGAAATGGTAAAGCACGGTATGTAGGCGATAGATAAGTATTACCTAGTCTGCCATTTTACTATGAAACGGCAGCTGTGTAGAGGATTCTATAGTTTCTATTGATAGACTGAGATCCCACCGTTGAATCCTGCATATACCAATTTTCTTAATTAAACCTATATTAATGAATAATACACGATTAGTAGAACAGATTACACCTGGGTTGCCTGGAAAAATCCTGCCGCAATCACCTTTAATTACATTTTTTCGTAACTCGTTTTTGGAGAAAATTGCAGTTATACGTTTTTTATATGAATCGCACATCATTTGAAAGATAATCGCATAAGGAATTGGAAAATTAAGGGTTGCCAGCTCTCAGTCTGCCGCAAGTCTAGGGTTGCCTGGTTTAAACATGTCACTAAATGTTAATAATTTGCACTCATGTGTTTTTTTAATGAATTTTATATCAAATTAAAGCTTATTTTTTTCTGAACACGATAAAACAGGGTTGCCTGGAAAATTCCTGCCGCAAACAGGGGTTGCCAGCGTTTGAAATATTTTATTCCAGTTCCGTTTGACTATGAGAATAGACGATGAATTGCGCGGTCTGTCTTATGTTTTGAAGTAAAATATTATATAATAGAAGGTCAATCTTAATGTTCAATGTTTATTCTAATTGTTCACCTATTAAATGATGATTTTAATCATATTAAGTACACGCAGAAAACTATTTAAAGATGAAATCATCCTTATTTTTCAAGTAAAATAATGAATCTATAATATTGAGTCTTTGCAAAATCTATTTTCTAAATACTAATATTTTTTTATTAATTTAAATTACCATTTTGAAACAACTAAATTATCTAATTAAATAAATGTTTACAAATATCGATCTACTATAAGCTATTAATATACATACATATACATCATGTTCCCTTAATATAATGACGGGTGACCATTATTGCGAATATTTTTTTTATTAATTATATTGAAAAGTACATTTCAATGAACTCTCTCTCTCTCTCTCTCTTCGTCCTCTACTTGTTTGANAATAAACATTGATTTTAAGATTGACCTTCTATTATATAATATTCTACTTTAAAACATAAGGCAGAAGGCGCATTTCATCGTCTATTCTCGTAGTCAAACGGAACCGCAATAAAATATTTCAAACGCTGGCAACCCCAGTTTGTGGCAGGAATTTTTCAGGCAACCCTGTTTTATCGTGTTCAGAAAAAAATAAGCTTTAATTTGATATAAAATTCATTAAAAAAACACATGAGTGCAAATTATTAACATTTAGTGACATGTTTAAACCAGGCAACCCTAGACTTGCGGCAGACTGAGAGCTGGCAACCCTTAATTTTCCAATTCCTTATGCGATTATCTTTCAAATGATGTGCGATTCATATAAAAAACGTATGACTGCAATTTTCTCCAAAAACGAGTTACGAAAAAATGTAATTAAAGGTGATTGCGGCAGGATTCTTCCAGGCAACCCAGGTGTAATCTGTTCTACTAATCGTTTATTATTCATTAATATAGGTTTAATTAAGAAAACTGGTATATGCAGGATTCAACGGTGGGATCTCAGTCTATGATTAGTTTAGGTTTATATTGAAATAATTTAATATAATTTTTAATATTATGATTTATTACCTATTTAGAATATTCATATTAGTTGTGAGTTCGATTCCCATTCAAGAGCATGAATTATTTTTATTTCCTCACTCTGGTAACAAAACAAAAAGTAGCGTTGAGTCCGTCACTCAATACTCTATGAAGTCTAGTTTCTTAAAGCGAATTTATATGTAGGATTATGTAAATGGACGTCTAACAAAGCAATTAGGATGTCTTAAATCATAGTAATGATTATCGCCTTGGTCCTACAAGTAAGTGTATTTCTTTGAGTTTATGAAACATTTTCCTTTTAATTTTTATGATTATTTGTAATTAGAATTCAATACAAGCTTAAATTCTTGATATGTTTGTGCGTTTGTTTAGATTTCCTGAAGAAACATTCGATATGTGTTTGGTTCGAGGTTTCATGTCGACACCTGGTCGAAAATGTACTAAAATACAAAATTAACTTTTATTTTCTTTCATATAGTAGAGACTACAAGTTAGTTTTAGGAATCATAAACACTTTCTGATACTCATAGATTTTGTCTCTCCTCATAATTTTGTTCATATATCCTCCATGTACAGACAGCGATCAGTTACAATTTTATTATATGTATAGATAGATTACGTGTTCATCAAGTTATAGTTAGCCACCTAGTGTCCTTGCGTGCACCGTAGCGGTGTTTACATAGATGCGCCATGTTGCTAACCGACTGTGACTAATATACTTATTAATATCATTGAAATATGCTATTATAGTACGCACTAATATATATATATATATATATATATATATATAAATCGGGGATAAGGTTAATCAAAATATTTTTTATTAACATTAAACAATCTAGAAAGTAAGTCGAAAACGTTTTGGCTTTTTTCTACTTTATTTTAGCTAAGTCGCGGCGTCGCATAGTTCATTCAAATTTCACTAAATTTCAAACTAACTAATTAGGTAGCTTCCTAAGTCTATTCTAAATTTCAAAAATATATATATTTTTAGGCTTTACGATATATCCTTCATACAGCAGGGTACGCAGCGGAAGCGGTGCGTCGGAAACCTAGTGTTAAGCCACTGTTGAGCGTATCGCCTAAATTTCGAGACATTTAGTGTTGGAACTCCATGGAATGGACAGAACCTACCCCCATAACCGTGTCGTATAATTTTTATTTAGTACACATAGAAAGCGTGTTTATTAATATTTTAATATAAACACAAGGCAAAATGTAAGTGAAACTGATCAAAAGAGTGTTTTGCATTAGAATCCTTTGTTTCAACCGACCGTAGCTGATTCAGCAGGAAATAATTACGCATTCATTGTGGTGTTTGTACGACGTGGTAGTAGAACTTATACGACTTTGTATATTGATATGGAAAAATAAATAATTCCTTTTATTAAAGTAATTAATTGTAGCTTCTTTTCTTATTTTTTATCTCTTTTATTTTATATACGAAATGTTTTGAACTTGCATTTAGATGTTTGAAAGCGCGGCTTTGAGTTTCGCCACTCAACACGCAATGCCTGATCTGGCGGAAAAAGGGGAACGGAGTGTCTTGACACTAGGTTGCCTCTGCCTGTTACTGCCTATAGGCGAGATACAGCATAAAGCTGTAGAAAAAGATAATAATAATTATTACTTCTAGTGGAGATAGAACCTGCCAAGTCTAATGTCAGATGCTGTGGCATTGCGACGGCGCAGACAGCCTCTCATATTTATAATTTGAGCTTGTTTAAATATATTGTATAAATCTCAAAAACATCTGTTTCTTTGCTTTTATGACAAATGGTAATCAAAACAATCTGAATATTTATTCGCTTCAACGTACTTTCGGGCAGTGTTACTCCCTGATATGCTTATCCACAATCGTCCAAATATTTAGCTCATTAAATAAATTATCCTTGTAAATTCAAAACAGCATTGGTTTAATATAAACAGGATATAATTATAATTATTATATTTTTGATATTCATGTGCAGTGTGGTTTGTTGTTTATTTAAGATTTTGAGCGGATCAGTTATTTAGTAGGTAGTAGTTACTTACAATGGATTGTAGATTTTAAATATATTGTGATGCATTCAAGACAAGAGTTCCGCCAATTAACAAGCAATGCCTCCAGAATTCAGTGGATAGTGGGTGGGAGAAATTAATTAATGCGAAAGGAGTATCATAACACTAGGTTCCCAGGTTCCCTATTTCTACCTTGACATGCTAGTAGCAGTAGAAGCTAAAAAAAAATATCTTTAATAATTCCAAGTACAAAGTTAATATGTATAATATTGATTGCATGGATCTCGGTAATACTTTTTTGTCCGTTATGTGCCAAGGTCTTTGACGGTCACGACTCTGTCCGGTCTTGTTTTTCCAGATTTCTCATAGCTTCGCTTTGCGTAATGTTAGTCATCATAAGTTTTATGGGTGTGGAACCACTATTTGACAGTTATTCTTATTATTTTTTTACATTGTTTAATGCCAGAGAGAGACAGAAAAATCACTCCGTTAGCCACTTTTGGATGGATAGACCCGGGGGATGAACTATTGTTATTTCCTCACTTTAGCAACAAGACAAAGTTCTACCACTTAACACGTAATGTTTCGAAGTTTTGACCGAAAGTGAGATATAGAATGTCTTCCACCGTGAAGACAAAAAAAACCGCTATATTACCTACAGGTAGTTCAATAAATTTTAAACGTTTTTCTTTCGCAATTATTTATTCTCTATGCCGCAGAGTTGTCTGGAAGAGATGGTTTCTTGCGTACCTAATTTCCGTTCGTATCGAAGCTGCGAGTCCCAGATGGTGGATTTAATAAATACAGCTCTAAAAACTTTTTTAAAGCAACTCTACCCTCTTTCCTACTTTCCGCTTAATTTTCGAGACATTGCGTGTCGACTGGCGGAATTCAACGCTGTGCTTTGTGTTTATACAAGAAACTGAATATAATAAAGCCACGACGACAGCCTCAAACAAATCATAAAATACAAATTCAAACTCCAATGTCAACGTAAAAATATGTTTAAACATGTTTAACGAACATAACTTTGAGAAATTCTGATCTAGTGACTCATCACTACGTGACTGTGCCGTACCTACTCGCGTATTAAACTTTTATTCATATGTTAGCATGTATTATGTTTTACAACTGATTACACATACATATAGGTATATTGTCGAAAATATATTATTGATTGTCGTTGTTGGTGACGGAGAGTTGAACTCCTAATGATAAATGATATCTCTGTATAGGTGACCATATATGGCAGGAAACAATTATTTCAGACGCCGCCGTGGCGCAGTGGTACACGCGTGTAAATGTGGCACTTATGTGCTCGATCCCCAATCGAGAAATGAAATATTTATGAATTAATTGAATAAGAATTGTCTAATAAATAGGCAGAGGGATTCGCCTCCTCTGCTGTGTGCGAGATAACGATAAATATCGATAAATTGTTACATTTACTTATTTAAAAAATGTTAATAAATCAAACCAATATATTTTACACACGCGGTCTGTCAACATTAATCACACTCAATCATAGCGCACTCAATCACAGATATTTCAACGTAAATAAAATATACCCAAAAAGGATCTTACCAGCCCGACCCAAAAACTAACTAGGACACGCTTAGTAAAGATTGCTCAACCTTTAAGCCCAACAGGTATTGCACTATGGTATGGTATACATATCCATTATGGTTCAAGTCATGCCAAATTAGGAAGGCATGTCGTGGAAACTGTGCCGCGGCACTTTTTATATACATAGTATGTACTTATATATATATATATGTGGCCAGTCTCAGTCCAGTGATTGTAAACGGGACTGGGTGTGGGTTCGATCCAGACTCGAGGAAATGAAATATTTATTTAAATTTATATTTTGCATTTCTTCGCTCTGGTTTTCTTCGGTCTTTGAGGCAAAGCGCGGCGTTGAGTTCCGACAATCAACTCAAAATGGTTCCGGAATTCAGCTGAAAGTGGATAACGGAGTGTCTTAACACTAGGTTCCTTCTACCTATCCTCCTCAGTGTGGGATACAGCATGAAGCTGATTAAGTATATAAAACATATGTAGTCTAACTCGTTTCCATCATTCAGTTTTTGGATTATGGATTTGTGTAGCGTTTTGCGAAACATTTGCTAGTAATATTTATTTGCTGGAGTTCTTATGTGGTGAAGGTTTTGAGGAAAACCATCGTGTGTCGGGGCTTGACTGAAAATGCGATGGTTATAGGTTCAATTACCATTGGGAGTGAATTGTAAAATATATTCGCTGTGGAAAAACTAAAAACCACCTGGGTTTCTACATTGAGAAAGTAACAATAGCTAGACAGCAATTTTCTATAAATCAAATAACACGTAAATAAACCTATCTATCATGTTTACACAAGTTTAGTACGCCTACCAGACCAACTCAGTTGGGTCAGACTGCAAATTGATTCAGAGCAGCAATTGCCCCTGTTATCAGCTCTTGATAAAACTATCAATCGTTTGTAGTTGCCGCCCTGATAAGGATGTCTCTATGTATGCTTTGAACGGAGAAGAAATCAGGGTGACCATATTTATTGTTTTTATACTTGTCAGTTACTGTATACGATCGTTTAAATGTCATAAGGAAATGACGTCGCAGCGATAGTTGTGTTTTCGATGTCTAAGTGACAGTGTGAGAGAAGTGAACTGAATTAATGAGTAGGTACGAAGTGTTTTAACAATAAGACCCAAGTTCCCTCTGCCTACCCCGCTATTTGCGGGATACAGCATGAAGCTAAAAAAAAATGGTAATTTTACATTATTTACTCAACAATAACAGTGTCGCAGTATTTCCCCATTTACAGATGTCAGCGTAATTAACATTGAACTATATGGAACATAAAGATACGGCCAATTTGTAAAATTATTATATTCAATAATAACATTTGTATTTGCGCATTGAAATTTATCTTAGACTCTAACCTCTTTAGCATTGAATTTATAGTTTATTAATGGTTTTAACAAGTAAATAGTTTAATAAGTAGATTACTAGAAATGTGAAACTATGCTTTATGTTATTGTAAATTATACTAACTGAGAACAGCAGTCCTGGCGCAGGGTTTGTGCGTTCAATTGCCCTGGAGAAAATGAAATATTTTATGTTTTCATTTTATGCTCTGGTAATGAGGCAAAACGAAGCGTTAAGTTCCGCCAGTTGTCTTGACACTAGGTATTTGCGTGAAGCTAAAGCAAAAAAAAAATACATACAGTATCAGTAAATTGTGATTTCGATGCATACTCAGAGAATGTTTAAAGCAGTACTTTTTAAGATAAGCGCGCTCTACCAAACAAAATCTTCAGATTTTTAATATTAGTGTAGACTATTTCTTCTCAAATTCTCTCTCACTTAACTGAGCCTATTCTTAATTGTTATAAGTAGAATCTTCTTGACTTCGCAGTATTTCGAAACGCTTTATCATCATTTATCATTTATCAGCTTCACGCTGTTTCGCAGCAGCGCACCTGCAGCGTACAGCAGGGTAGGCAGAAGGAACCTTGTGTTAAGACCTAGTGTGATAGTTTCAATAACGATATATTCCTAGAATATTAGTTCTACTCAATTGTAAATGTAATTCTCATTTATTTAGATGTCGTCAACACTCTATATTAAGCATGACATATCTATTGGACGAAACAAATTCCAATGAAACACTCGGCGTTTGTAAGAAAATATAATTACAACTCTTAATAAAAAGGGACTACCATAATGATCTTGTGATCGTTTGATGGTTCGTTATGGTATCGATGATACGTACATTACGTATGGGTTCGATAATATCTAATATTAGCTTTTTAATTAATTGATTTTTTTTTATGTATATTCATGTTTTCTATATTTTGCTATGCTAATGCTAAGTACTAACTGCTTAGAAACATCGTTATATATTTATTATTTATTTAAAGAAAAGAAAAAACAACGGTAAAGATTTTTGTAAAAATATTTTTTTACTTTAGTACCTAAGTATTGAATCGCATGCTATATTGAGAATGAAAATATATATTTTTTTTTCAGACATATTCGGGGCTCTTCTGCGTGGTGGTGAACCCGTACAAGAAGCTCCCGATCTACACGGAGAAAATTATGGAGAGATACAAGGGCATCAAACGCCATGAAGTTCCGCCCCATGTTTTCGCCATCACTGATACAGCCTACCGTTCTATGTTACAAGGTAAAGTAAACAAAATGAAATCATTCATTTCTTTTTACTTTCCCGCACCTACACGCGGGTTAATCCCCGTGTAGCTACTAACAGTAGGCATAGGGAACTTGAATGTTAAGACACTCCTTTTCACACTTCCCGCCGAGTTCTCGAGGCATTGTGTGGCGACTCAACGCTCAATTGAAAATAGGGATATTCAATATTTCGATTAGGAATCGAACCTACAACCGTCGCGCTTACGGTCGTATGCTTGTGCCACTGCGCCTATAACTTAACCAAATTTTCATGAGGTACCCACGTACGAACTGCAAGTCTATTGTTAGCTTTTCAATGCAAAGTTCTACTATTGTCATACTATACAATAAGTTTTTAGTTTATAGAAGTAATGAATAGGTTCAGTAAAGAAAACGTTACTTAGGCTTTTGAAGTTATATATAAAGAATCTTGTTGGATTAGAGTAATGTAGAGACTTTCTTCTTCTTCTTCCTGGCATTAATCCCGGCTATTACCAGGGTCTGCCTTCCTACTCAACCTACTCCACTTTGCACGATCTTTTTGTGACTTATAATGTAGAGACATTATAAGTCAAATTTGAAATATCTCTCGTCTTTAAAATGTATCTTTCCATGCATTTAATAAATCTGTTACATACACAAAATTTAATTTAAAAAGTATAATTGCCAAATTACTTTTTTCAGTAATAAAAGATAAATATTAATTGGGAACAGATTGTCTCTGCCATATATCCTGCTATAGGTATGCGTGATACAGCATAATTAAGTAAAAATATACGAATTAAATCATGTCCATCTTTTGTTACATAAGTTTGCCTGCACTAACTTAAGTTAATTAGGCCATTACTTCCTGCATGTTCGCATCTTTGTTAATCTGTCATGAAAGATAAACTATATACTGAGCGCCAGTGCTATGAGTATATAGCTTTTTTTCAACATAGCAAAATGTCTGAGAGAGAGGGAGAGTTAAGACTGGCCTCCAATTTTCGCCCAATTATTTTTTTTTATTTGCATCTTGATACAGAAAATATTCATAAAAATAGTTTCACCTAATATATTTATTAGTTTTCCACGTTTATCTAATATAGCAATTATAATGTTATAATGGCATGTTCTGTGTATAATTATATGTTTAAACAAGTGATAAGTAACAGGTTATAAAGTAAATTAACATTTATTGGTGTTTTTTTGCCCCTAATAATGGTTTTTCTATATTTATTGGAAACTAGTCGTCGATCGCAGTTTTGTTTGGACATAATGAAAAAAATCTTATTAATCCGTAGGAATTTGAAACAATCATCTCTCAGTGCCGCTCTTTTCTTCCTAACCTTAGGTAGCCATGTCAAATTTCAACCTTCGTCTTAGTAAGAGCGTCCCGTTTCATCTTTTGGATAGGGAACTATAAAATAACTTTTGCTTCTTTAAGCATACATATATACAAAAGACTTCATTATAAAAAGCTAGATATTACAATTAAATTACAATATAAATATGTAATAATACGAGGTCAATAGAGTTTTATTACGATAATAACAAATTAAAAAGTCTAAATTGAGTTATTTTTGCATGATAACAGAATAATATATGTATGTGTTCTTAATAGATTACATACATATAGCAGTATTATACATAAGGAATGACATTTTTAATATAAGATATTCATTGATGATTATAGTTTCTTGCTTGTTTGGATTAGTATTACGAGTACAAGCGTGCGACTGTACACATGATGGGTTGTGGGGTCGATTCTCACTCGAGGAAAGTAGATATTTAATACTACTTACATTTCCTCGCTCTGGAAATAGGGGTAAAAGTGCAGCGCTAAGTTTCGCTATTCAACACGCAATGGTTACAAAGTTAGGTGGAATTCCCAGGTACCTTCACGCGTGGAACTAAAAATCTACCTACATATAAATATTATCTTTACTTCAATTCTCTGTAGGTATGTATTTTCATCGGTGTACAATTTACAACCAACATTAGTCAGTGATAAGCGTGACAAAATGTGGGGCCGTTTGTCTAATTGTCTTACTAATGGCAGCGAGAGTAGCGATAGGGGAACTTTTTTAAAACTTTATACTTGAAAATAAAATATTTCTTAAAGCCGAAAGTTATGTTATTGTTATAACGCCACCGCCACGACACACTCTTGATAAAATTTTAATGGCAAATTTTCTTATTTAACTTAAAGTTGCAATTTTATACATGTGAAAAATGTTGAGGATTTCGTGGCGATTGAACCGCGACGGGTGTGGGTGCAACGCCCACTCAGGGAATTGATTATATTTATTTATATTGATTTCTCCGCTGTGGTAGACAAGGCACAGCGTTAGGTTCCGTCACTCAACAAGCAATGTCTTGGAAGGGAATGTCATAATACCGGATAGGGAACCTGCCGTCATTGCTTTTGCCGGAAACAGTGTAACTTCCATTTTCAATTTATTTTTTCGTTTGTTATTCAACTACAATAAATACGAAAATAGATAATAATTTATAACGAACAAATCATAAATACGTCTTAAGCACGTAAAAGATTTTATTGGAATTTTGCGCTATTGTTTGCTAGTTTTAACTATCGTTGGCTTGTATCCAGGTTAGCATAAATACCTACTTGTTAAAAACATGATGCTTACTGGCCAGAAAGCATGAAATATTTATATATATATTTAGATTCACGCTTTGGACCGTGCTCAGTACCCGGAATTCTAGTGTTAAGTAAGAAGTGTCTTAACGAAGTGTCGTTGTCCATTAAAAAACTTCCGTTCTCCACTTTCCGTCGATTTCTGGAGGTACGGCGGCGGCACTTAAGTCTGGGAATTTAACGCCACGTTTTGCCTCGTTACCAGAACGAGAAAACGATAAAAATAGAAATGAAAATATTAATTTAAATAAATATTTTATTTCTTCGAGTGGAGATCGAACCCACGACCAGTCGCGTTTATAGGCACAACTTGTGCCCCTGCGCCACGACTGATTTTCTAGTAGGTACGAAGAAAGTCGACAGGATTTAAATAGTTACTTAGAAAACTATTCAGTTCCATCTTAGGCTTAATCAGGGTATTGTTAGCGTACCGTTCCATTTTACTATTGTAACTCGCGACTCCCACTCCTCGAGTAATTACTTGCGGGGAAGTCAGTTGACTGTGGCAAGTAGTGCTATAGAATAGAAATAAGTTCTTTTCTTCCTCTTTTAATCATATTAATGAATTAGTATTTAGTATAGAATTTATTGCTAGCTTCACGTATATATATCCAGAATATAGCGGGGTAGGCTGAGTGAACTTAGTGTTAATGTGTTCCTTTCTCCATGCACCTTTGTGTGTCTGAATTCGTAGCCAAGGCATGTATGCTATACCTGAGAAAGAAATTAAAATTGTTCGTTCTTTCGAGTGACAATCGAATCCATAATCGTGGCGTTTACTGCCACGGCGGCCTCATATAAATAAAGTAATTTTCAATAAAATATCTATGCACTCTATTCCAAGGTCGGGCTCTAGTTCTTGCGGTTGTGAAATTGTTATACAGATGAACCGTGACGATACGCATCTCGCATGCAAAATATATAATTATACTCTTACAATGACGTCCTAGAAAATTATATTTTATTTCTGTTAAATGGAAAATATTTCGTTGTTGTTGTTAATGGTTTTTCTCTATTACATTAGATTACAATATTCTGATGCAAAGAGGAGTCATGAGTTTTGCTATCTCCAATTTCTGATGAAAGTTGGACTATAAGTCCTAAGTTAGATTTTTTTTTCTTTTTCACGTTGTATCTAGTTGAGTTCCACCACTCAACACACATTGCTCCAGAATTCGATGTGTCTTAAAACTATCCTCTATCACATTGCTACAGGCTCCCTCTGCCTACTCTGCTGGATTCGGAATTCATTGTGAAGCTGTGAAATTTATAATTAAAATATAGAACTGTAGATTTTATTAATTAATTTTTTCTGACTTACCTTAACTTTTTCCAGATCGTGAGGATCAATCGATCCTGTGTACGGGCGAGTCGGGCGCTGGTAAAACGGAGAACACGAAGAAGGTTATCCAGTATCTAGCGTACGTCGCCGCGTCAAAACCGAAAGGTTCAGGCGCTGTAAGTATCGCATTTCATATGAAGGCATTATTTTTTTATATTTTTGGGTGTTATTTTACACTCAGGGAGGAAATATTTTTTATAAAACGTATAAAAAACTAAGCAGGAATTGAATCTGCGCCACTTGAAAACCGTCTGAGAACGTATAGCTTTATCCTTGAACAGTTTCCAAGAGCCGCGGGTTCAAATCCCGCTTCGTAAAAAAATGTTACCTATAATTTAAAAAAGTAAGAAACCCTTTAGATTATGATAACTTTCGTGCGCATCGGAAATCAAACCTGGGTATAATGGAACTTCGTAGTTCTTAAATATTTGTGGTTGTTTTTTTTTTTTTAGATAATTATATGATTCTAACATATTCTTATTTTTTATTTGTATATGATTTTTTTTACTTAAATAATTATTTAATATAAAGACTTAAATTTTTTACTACATACATTTATTTTTTTATTTTTGTTTGATGTATTCAAACACTGATTATTTATTTAAGTTGTATGATTTTCTTATCGTATATTGTGTTTAATTTTAGTTTTGTTTTTTATATTTTCCGAAGCGTATCAACCTATACTGGTTCGATTATCGGATTCGGGTAAGCACACGGTTGATAACGATGTTAACATTCGTAATGCTATATTTAAAACCTACATAGATATGCTCATTTGTATTTTGACAATATCATTTCATTTCTGTATTTACAAGAAATATTTGTCCGAATCCTTGCGTTATAGAGACATTGGCGAAAGAGGCCAGCTAGAAGTCACAAGTGCGTAGCTAAGGCGTAAAAGCTAGCGTAAAATTGAAAAAGAAGAAATCACTCTTTATTCGTAAACAGTGAAAAATAGAACTAAATATTACAGATTTTTTTATTAGTTTCCCTACAATTAAACTTTCCTTTTCTTATTCTTTTTAGTACATTTAATTGAAGTAACTTGAATAGGAATAGGAAGAATATTGGTGTGTTTTAGCTTCACACTGTGTCCTCATGAGAGCATCGTGCTTGACAGAAGGAACCTAATGTGAAACCCAAGGTCGTGCAAAATAATGCATTCTGTCAAGAGGGGATCGAACACACAACTGTAGCGTATAGAGTCAAACACTATTCTGCGGAGCCATCACGTCCTCTTTGTCTATCGAAGAATATGTTAGTTAATCGATACACCTCGAATTTTATAAAACGAATACATTTTATTATACATACATTTTGTATATAAAAGCTAAAATCGCATTTTTCATTTCGATATATTTTTTGAGATATTGCCTGTTGACTGGCGGAACTAAACGCCGCCCTTCATAAAGTTATTCCTTTATTTATAGGATAATTGTAAGAACTCTTTTTACTAATTATCTCTACCACATTGCTAGATAATAAAAGAATGCGATGTATTGTTCGTAGAATGCTAATATCGTTTCTGCGTAAGTCTTCAACACTTATAAGGAATACAGATAGCCCTGTTCGGAGCTAGATGTCTTTATGATAGGTTTATCTTACTTCAATTACTTGAGAAGTTTTAATTGAATTGTTTATTTATTTTGTTTTGTTTTCTTTATTCTTTTTTTCTTTTGTTAGACGTGATTTTCATATCGCCGCTTTTCTCCTCACGCAACGCTTTCAAAATTCAACGGAAAGTGGGGAATGTCAATGTTTAAGCACTAGGTTCCCAGATTCCCTATGCCTATTCACTACGTACGGGATACAGTGTTAAAGCTAATAAAATAAAAAAGTAAAAATAATTATTTAATTGTCAAGAAGCATTTAAAGATCTTTAATGGTGGTGATCTTACCACGGGGAACTATAGTTAATTAAAAATTTTAGTAATAATATAATATGTAAGTAATAGAAATAGATTATGTACTAATTTGAATCTATAACTATTGCGTCTAGTCAGAATTTTGCCAACTGCTGTACGATACTAGCATGAAAGATGTTGGCAGTTGGTGATAAAAAGAAAATTAACTTCACGCTGTATCCCGCACACAGCAGGGTAAGCAGATGGAACGTAGTGTTAAGACACCCACCACCGAATTCTGGAGGCATTGAGTGTTCTGCGGCAGAACTGAACGCCAGGCTTTTGCTTTGGCCCTTTGGTCTGCGAAGGAATAAAAATACTAATAAATATTAATTCATTCCCTCGAGTGATCGCTCGAGAATCAAACCCACAACCGTCGCGCTACAGTCATACCTTTATGCTACGACACGACGGCGTCTAAGAAAGTTATTTATATAAAAAGTAGTAATTTTATATGTGAAATTAAATTGAATGTTTTCATAATTCCTCTTAGTAAATTTACATTGAAGTGAAAGCGTATATATATATATATATATATATATATATATATATATATATATATATATATATATATATATATATGCCGCATATACTACAAGTATATGCGGCGTTATCATGACTTCTAGATTTAATAGTTTATTGAAACATTCCTTATACTTAACTGAAGGGAACGTATTGTGTTCTATACAATTGTATGTAATTATTCGATAAGTTCATCTATATAGGATATTTTCTAATTGGAGTTGCACTGCTATGTAAGTATATTATTACAACGAAAATTATTAGAGATAGACTCGGTGGGAATATATTAAGAAATAAATTTAATAATAGTAAAAAATAAATATTTAGTTAGTATTATTATTGATAGAAGACCGGGCGGTCCTTGCCAACCCCAGAATAATCTTGTGCCGATTGGGTTCTCATTTCATACTAAGATACAACTTTTCTCATATTTTTATATAGAATTTATATAGATTTAGTCGTAATTAAGTACAATAATATTTAAACACATCTTTAAAAATGTGGAATTAGCTTTTCAATATTTTATGATTGTAATTAAAGTGCTCTCTACAAAGTAAAAAAATCAAATATGCCGTAGAATCTAGTTAGAGAATTTTGATAGTTCTTACGAAACTACTTATCTTAGTCGGATTAATCACTAATAATTTAGGAGTAATACTTCCATTTAAAAGTAGTAAAAATAATTAAAACAATTTTACGCAGACATTCATTTAAAAATATGAGTTTCATTTCATATTATTTAATTACGCTCTACTCTTGAACATGAAATGATTTACTATCACTAAATTACACCATTTCCATTTTAAAAAGGCACATTTTCGTAATATATTTTCTTTTATTTTCTATCTTCTACTCTACGCGACCTGGAACTCAACAGGGGCCTTCACCGCAATTGATCATAGTAAGTGGACCTAATAAGAGATTTAAGATTTTTGTTTATTATAATCTTTGGTGATTTTTTTTGAAGGAGATCTTATGTTGTCTATTATATATCTTTTATATAATATATATATGTATATATTTTGTAAGAGGTATAGGTTGAGGAGCTATGTTAAATATTCTTTTTTTATTTTATTTATGGTAGTAGGCTTTTTGTTAACTTAACCCATGTATTATTAGATACATTTATTTGTATTTATAGAAACAATAGTTAATAATAACAAAGCTATATAAATATAAAATTGGTATAGAGTCTTTTGTGAATATGCAGTTAACCAAATTGGCTTATAGCGATTGCAAATGCTTCTAACATAGTTTTAAATTGTAAGTAGTATTAAAGTGCTAAAATACTAAATTTTAAGCTGATTATATGGTATTCGTATACTAAAATTCATCATTCAATTCATTACACGCTGCTATGCTAACAGACTAACGGGCCGACTTTCGAGGTAATTCGCTTCGCTCAGAAAATTCAGTCGGTTTAATATAATATTCACTGCCATTAAAAAGAAAAAATTATTAACTGAAACTTTATTTTATTTCATATACATTTTAATTTGATTAATTTGTATTTTTATGTAAAATCAAAATTGCAGGGTGAACTCGAACAGCAATTGCTTCAAGCGAATCCCATCTTGGAAGCGTTCGGTAACGCTAAGACAGTCAAGAACGATAATTCTTCTCGATTTGTAAGTATCAAAAATTGTTGAAATAAAATTTGTTATAAATTATAACTGAAATATGTTAATAAGTCATTTTATCAATCTTTAGGGTAAATTTATAAGAATCAACTTCGACGCCTCAGGCTTTATAGCAGGCGCTAACATCGAAACGTATTTATTGGAGAAGTCCAGAGCAATTAGACAAGCAAAAGATGAGAGGACATTCCACATCTTCTACCAACTGCTGGCCGGTGCCACGGCCCAACAGAAGGGAGAGTACATTCTAGAAGATCCCAAAAGTTACCCATTCTTAAGCAACGCAGCTTTACCAGTTCCCGGTATCGACGATGCAGCTGAATTCCAAGCTACAATCAAATCTATGAATATTATGGGCATGAATAATGAAGATTTTAACTCGATATTTAGAATAGTATCGGCGGTCCTTCTGTTTGGTTCGATGCAATTCAAACAAGAGAGAAATTCCGATCAGGCCACGCTACCTGATAATACTGTCGCACAGAAAATCGCCCATTTGCTTGGTAAGATATTTTATATTTTAGCCAGATTTTTATATTAATTTAATTTTAGGCTACGTTATAATAATTTCATGTTTTCTTTCCAGGTCTTTCTGTAACAGAAATGACTAAAGCTTTCTTAAAACCCAGAATAAAAGTCGGTCGTGATTTTGTAACTAAAGCACAAACTAAAGAGCAAGTAGAATTCTCCGTGGAAGCCATCGGTAAAGCTTGCTACGAACGATTATTTAGATGGTTAGTCAACAGGATTAACAGATCGTTGGACAGGACGAAAAGACAAGGGGCGTCTTTCATTGGCATCCTCGATATGGCTGGTTTTGAAATATTCGATCTAAACTCCTTTGAACAACTTTGCATCAATTATACAAACGAGAAGCTGCAACAGCTCTTCAATCACACTATGTTTATCCTCGAGCAAGAGGAATACCAGAGGGAAGGAATTGAATGGAAATTCATCGATTTTGGCTTAGATTTGCAACCAACTATAGACTTGATCGACAAACCCATGGGAATTATGGCCCTGTTAGACGAAGAATGTTGGTTCCCCAAGGCCACAGACAAAACTTTCGTCGAGAAGCTCGTACAGTCACACTCGGTACATCCTAAGTTCATGAAAACCGATTTCCGTGGAATTGCCGATTTCGCAATTATACATTACGCGGGCAAAGTAGATTATTCAGCGGCTCAATGGCTGATGAAGAATATGGATCCTTTGAACGAGAATGTTGTTTCTTGCCTTCAATCATCGCAAGATCCCTTTGTGTGCCATATTTGGAAAGACGCAGAAATAGTAGGCATGGCTCAACAGGCCCTTACTGATACGCAATTTGGAGCAAGAACAAGGAAGGGCATGTTCCGAACAGTTTCTCAATTATACAAGGAGCAACTGACCAAACTTATGGCCACTTTGAGGAATACTAATCCCAATTTTGTCAGATGTATCATACCCAATCATGAGAAGAAAGCGGGTAAAATCGAAGCGGCATTAGTTCTAGATCAGCTCAGATGCAATGGTGTGCTCGAAGGTATCAGAATCTGTCGCCAAGGCTTCCCCAATAGGATTCCCTTCCAAGAATTTAGACAACGTTACGAACTTCTTACGCCGAATATAATACCGAAAGGTTTCATGGACGGCAAGAAAGCATGCGAGCAAATGATCGAGGCTTTGGAACTTGACCACAACTTATATCGAGTTGGACAGTCGAAAATATTCTTCAGGGCTGGAGTTCTAGCCCATTTGGAAGAGGAAAGAGATTATAAAATCACAGATCTGATAGTGAACTTCCAAGCCTTCTGTCGTGGATATCTCGCGAGGAGGAACTACCAGAAACGTTTACAGCAATTGAATGCTATACGCATCATTCAAAGAAACTGTGCCGCTTATCTTAAACTGAGGAATTGGCAATGGTGGAGGTTGTATATCAAAGTAAGTACTTTTTACCACATTGACTAGTTCTTTAGATCCTACCCCAAATTATTCACAATTTTTGATAAGGTTATTTTATTATTGTGTAGTATTAATCGTGATTTCATAGATACACTCTTATATAATAGCATTGTTTTAGTATAAACTCTGATGTTTATACAAACAGTTCGTGTTTTGGAAACATTCCACTATTATAATTATAATATACCATTTGTTATTGAAACGTGAAAGCACAAAAAGCACGTGATAATATATTATTCAGGGCTCATTCTTGGTTTATGAATAATATGCATACTTGGCTTTGTTCTGAGGAATCCTATTAGTCATTATTATATGGGATTTGAACCTTTTATCTAATAATGGTAGTATAATGTGTATGTATGTCACGCCTGTACACATCTGTACACATCCGTGCGTATGTTTAAAAAATATTGATTGTTTATTTGCAATTTATTTATTTTATTGTATATTGCAATTATGAAGTAAGTAACATTATCAACGTTACTTAGTTCATAATAGTCAGTTATAGTTCTATATAAATATACTTGATTGATTGATTTCTCGATATATGGCGTTTGGAGCGTGCCAGTTGAGCACAATTCATTTCGCCAATGTCACGTTGTATGTAAAACACACGAAGGAAATTGGCCGGTAATAAAAAAGATAAATATACACAATTATAGAATACAAAAATATACTTTTTCTTACACATCTTACAAAAATTTACCCCCAAACCTATTACAAAAGTAATTTATTTAAAAAAAAAATCTTCTAGGTGAAACCTCTGTTAGAAGTAACAAAACAAGAAGAGAAACTAACCCAAAAGGAGGATGAGCTCCGTCAAATAAGAGACAGATTGGACAATCAACTGAGAAGATGTCAAGAGTACGAAGCAAAGTACCAACAAGCAAGTGCTGAGAAAACTCAGCTTGCTGAACAATTGCAGGTAGAGTTGAAAGTTTCTTTTTTCTCCCTGTTTTATTTTTGGTAAAAAAAATGTTTATAAATATGTTATATTCTCTGAAACATTTGTTTGTAATGGATGTTCCAATTTATATTATTTATAAAAATATTATCTTCCTATTTAAAGTCACAGTCTCTGTATACCTTCATAAAAATAATTTCAATTTGTTTTCTTTTATTATATTTTAATATTGTTTCGTTAAAAGGCGGAATTAGAACTCTGTGCCGAGGCAGAAGAGAGCCGAGCCCGGGCAGCAGCAAGGAAGCAAGAGTTGGAAGAGCTGCTACACGACTTGGAAGGTAGAATAGAGGAAGAAGAAGAGAGATGCACCTCCCTACAGCAGGAGAAGAAAAGATTGCAGCTTAATATACAGGTACAGCGGGACTTTTATATAATTTTCATGTTATATTTTTTAACTAAATATAGCATTCCCATGTAGTACTTGCTATTTAATTAATGTACTCAATAGATGTCAAGACTAAAAGTATAAGTTGAAATTAATTTCATTTTGGTAGGTGAAGTTTATTTTAATTTAAATATATTAA
The DNA here is from genome assembly GCA_013403645.1 of Heliconius nattereri. NCBI lineage: Eukaryota > Metazoa > Arthropoda > Insecta > Lepidoptera > Nymphalidae > Heliconius > Heliconius nattereri. Next base: position 4,318,111 of record JAAIXI010000220.1, on the reverse strand, counting down.
ATAAAATATTACTTTAATAGTTAGTTTTCGTTACTGCGTACGGCTATACTACAACTACGTCTAGCTATAAATGTAGATATAATATAAAATTGTTGTATGTTTTCGTAAATATAAACACAATATCTAACAATATGATCTTCCAGGACTTGGAAGAACAATTGGAAGAAGAAGAAGCAGCACGACAGAAATTACAGCTTGAACGTGTCCAATGTGATTCCAAGCTGAAGAAGCTGGAGGAGGATCTAGCTCTCAGTGAAGATACCAACCAGAAAATGGTTAAGGAGAAAAAGGTAATAGACATACTGACTTTTAATGTGATGGTTATGTGTGCGATTCTAGTTTTCGAACAAACAATTGTTTTCTTCGCTTTGGTAGTTACCAAATATAAATGTATAGGTATACAAAGAGTGGGGTTGAACTCCGCTATTGTATAATCTCGACAATTGGGTGGTACGCGGGGAAGAGTGTTTTAACACTAGGTTTCCTCTGTCTACGCTGTTATATATAATGCGTGAAGTTGGCTGCTCGTGGTGCAGGGGTACAAAGTGTGACTGTAAACGCTTTTGTAAACGGATTTGATTCCCACTAGAGGAAATGAAATATTTAATATTTTCATTTCTTCGCTCTGGTGTCGTTACCCAACACGCAATGCCAACCGAATTCGGTGTAAAATGGGGAACGGAGTGTCTTGACACTAGGTTCCCTCTGCTGTGTGCGGAATACAGTGTGACGCTAAAAAAATAGAGTGCTTAAAGATTTTATAAATTGTTTTATATTAATTTGTTTTTATGTGTACAGATCTTAGAAGAGCGTGCCAATGATTTATCACAAGCATTAGCAGAAGAAGAAGAGAAGGCTAAGCATTTGAGTAAATTGAAGGCCAAGCAAGAATCGGCCATCGCTGAATTGGAAGAGAAATTACTTAAGGTAAATATTTTGGGTGTTTTAGTGTATGATTATATATACATATCATAGATAAGAATGTATTTGATAAAAAAGATTTGGATAATTTTAAAAAACAGAGAAAAACAGTATATAGAAACATAAGTATAAAAATATATTTAAAAAAATGATCTATAATGTACAATGCCTAGATTTATTACTTGCAATTTGTTTGTAACAGACACATTTTACATGGAATTTTTTTTGAACCCAGGACCACCAGTTACGACAAGAAGCCGACAGAGCTAAAAGGAAGTTGGAAACTGAATTACAAGACGTTAAAGAACAACTCTCCGAAAGAAAAGCTCAAGTGGAAGAATTGCAGATTGTTTTAAGTATGTTTGTGTAATATATTTTTTATAATTGTATGTAATTTACATTATTATGGGTTCAATTCCTACTTGAGATAACAGATAAACATATTTTTTTATTTTTTATTGGCTTATTTATATAGAAATCATGATCATTATAGTTCTTATTATATATATGGACCGTTTATTTTGAAAGTGGTTGATTTTATATATAACTAGTCCGTTTAATATCTCAAAAAAATCCCATGTTTTGTACAACTTAAAATCGGTCGGTAAATGAAATTCCATAATCATCGATTATGAAAGTGGTGTAAGTCCAATTGACAGAGGTAGGAGAGGTACATAACAGATGGATGCCGATCAGTGTTTTGTTATTTTTCATTTATTTTATACTAGCTGTGTCCCGCGATTTCGATTGTTTCTCCTCCGTGTTTCCACTACTCGTAAGTTAAAAGATAGATATTTAAAAATTAGAGAAATGTATTAGAAAAAGTACAGCGTAACCTGTGAGAAGAAATTAATTATTTAATACGACAAGGCTGTATGACTCTGTATCTTTGCCCCTATTTTGGCGAATTAAAAAAACAACATAACCAATAGTAGCGCCATCTTTTTGCGGAAAAATCCGCAATCTTATTACGATTTTTCTATTTTTATATTATTAAGGAGTTGAATTTTTAAATAAAATGTAGCCTATGTACTATTCCAATTCATACTCTAGCTGTGTATTAAATTTGAAACCAATCTATTACGTATTTTGGGTGATACTTTTACCCAAAAAAAAAACTTTCAGACTTATAATATTTGTAGGATTACGTGTGATATTACGTGAAAAAGGCCAAAATGCCAGACCTATTACGTGCGAAAAATATAAACACATGAAGCAGCTACTACCCTATATACCTCCGGTGCATCATGCATATTTTGAAACACTACCACATGCAGAAAATAAGTAAACTCTTGTAATCAGTGTCTTGTAATGACAATGTAATTGCCGTCTAAAATAAAATTTTATGTACTGTTATGCGTATTTGTAAACAAAATTATATTAAAATGAAGTATATTTTAAGCGATATATGGTTTTTCAAAATTGAAATTAATCTATTTTTACAATTGTCTAATTTTGAAAGTGTACACCACTGTCCTTCCATCCATTTACAGCACATACATATGTGTTTTTTCGTAGTCTAATTAGCCAAAAACAAACTTTTATAAACAAATTAAATGTTGATAAAACAATAGAAACAATACCAGACCTCATATGATTTGCCTGTATTTTTAAATCAACAAATATAGTAACCTTTAATTTTCTCGAAACAAATGGACTTGCACCACTTTCAAAATAAACGGTCCATATTTCAAAAAATATATTGATGACGTCGTGGCGCAGTGGGAAAACGCGATAATTGTAGATTTGTTTCCTACTTCAATGTCTAGGAGCAGAGTTTGTGAACACTCATTCAAAGTCGAATCAGTCGAGGAAGTAAAAAAATAAACTTTTATTAATATATATGTCTCCATTTTATAAAACAGCAAAACGCGAAGAAGAACTAGCATCAGCAATGACTCGAGTGGATGAAGAAAGTGCTGGTCGAGCTGCTGCTCAGAAAGCTGCAAGGGAAGCAGAAGCTGCTTTGGCAGAAGCTCACGAAGACCTGGAGGTCGAGAGGGCAGCTCGAACCAAGGCTGAAAAGTTGAGGAGGGATCTGAATGAAGAGTTGGAGGCGTTGAAGAGCGAGCTCCTGGACTCATTGGATACTACGGCTGGTATGGGTTTGATTGTCGTATTTTAATTGTGCACAAATTCAATTTTCACATTATTAGTAGGATAGGATAATTGCAATATCGGAGATCCCAAGGTTAGGTTTTACTTCTCAATAAGATATTCATATGTAGATAGATCGGTAGAGGAAGCGAGATCTTTAGATGTTCATAAGTAAAAAAATAATAACTGGAAAAACACGCGTTTGTGAAAATATCTAGTCATTTTTTTAATATTTATTTAAGAATAATGTAAAAAGAGACAGGTGTTTTATAAATGACATTTGAAATTAAATTATATATTATACATACATCTTTATAATTTATATTTTGTTGTCTTGTTCTTCCATATTTCAACTAATTTATAATACACTCTGTATATGTAACATGTAATTACTGAATAAAGCATTTATTTATTTATTTACATACTAATGTCAAATGATATTTTCTACCAGCCCAACAAGAATTAAGATCGAAACGCGAACAAGAAGTGGCAGTACTAAAACGTAGTCTAGAAGAAGAAGCCTCGTCCCACGAATCAGCGCTCGCAGACCAGAGACATAAGCACTCCCAGGAGCTCCAACTCCTGAATGAACAGCATGATCAGCTCAAAAAGACTAAAGCTGGTAAGTCGACCTAGAGGTAGTATTAAAGTCTTTGAGAAATGGTGATATTATTATATTTTTTATGTATGACCAGGCAGACTGATTATTACTTCTAAAAATAAAGAGAGTATAAAATTATTTTAGAAAGAGTGACCCGTCAGATTTACTGATATCACTGACGGTTTGTGTTAAAGTAGTGTCAGTTGATTGTAAGTAGTTAATATTTCGGAAGGGGTTAGTTTTAGTTATGCTACACTTTATTATTACTGAAAAGATATTAAGGTTAAATTAAGTAAAGCTTTGCATCAAATAGCATCTATTTTTCATGCAAAAATAACCAACATCTTATTAATTAATATTACATTAATCGCTATCAAATTGTCGTGATTTTAGGTAAGCCCCAGTTAAATAACATTTCTAGGTGCAATTGTCTTCCCATATTTTTTTTTAAGATAACAACAAAAACAGGCATACAATAAAAACAAGCGATCTAAATTTAAAACTCATATAATTCCCATGTCATCTCAAAATGACAAAATGAAATTTTGAAAAATGTCAATTAATATATCTTTTGTGTGTCGTTTACCAGAAATTTTGTATGTAATTTTGTTTTTCTATAAAAAAAAATGGCCAATAAAGAGCGCAGACAGAAAAATGTGAAATTTGGCATGTCCAAAGATGATAATTTCGATGTGGAAAACCCGATTTTGAATGAGGAGGGTAACGCGTTCAATTCCACTAGGGATTATTGGCAACACATGTGCAATGGTACCACTCTGCCCGAGGGGAACAAAGATTTGAGTGATCATAATTGTTGTTAGTATGTTTGATTAGATTTTTTGTGTTTGATTAGATTTTTGTGTTTACGGGTATATTGTTTGTGAATATTTGTTAAGTTTTAAATATGTTTATTTATTTATTTTTTATTGGTATGTCTTTAATTTTTTATTTCGTTGGTTGAAATGTGGGGCACTGAAGTATAGGAATTTCCTGCTTAAATACTTATTTCTACTCTGAGAGGAATCATGCCTAGTTTTATATTTCAACGCTTTGTAGTTTCGTTTGTGCGTAGGCTTTTAGTCACTTAATAAGCAATGGTATAAAAGATAATAGTTGGTGCATCTGAAGTACTTTCAGTGTAATTGCTAGCAACAAGTTTTGTATTAAATTCAACTTCTAAGTCTAAAAAAGTAGAAGATTTAATCAGGCACCATATTATTTGCATTTCAAATTATTAGTATTTCTTTATTTGACTTATTTGTAAAAAACATTAATTTTATAATAATATATATCGTATTTCCGATATTTAGTACAAAATATATTAAAATTAGGTAAGATTTTTACTTCACGTTATTCATTACGAACTAATTTATTACTTACCCAATTCTAAAAAAAAACAGTGCTAGAAAAAGCGAAACAAGCGCTTGAAGCGGAAAATGCCGATCTGGCAACGGAACTGAAAGCGGCGAGTGCCGGCCGCGCGGAGGGCGAGCGACGCCGCAAGCAGGCCGAGGCGCAGCTGCAAGATATTGCTGCTAAACTGCAAGATGTTGAGAGGGCCAGGTACCATTTATATTAACTTTGGGTTTTTTTTAGCTTTACGTTATATCCTGTATATAGCAGAGTAACCAGAGGGAACTTAAGTTAAGACGCTCCGTTTTCCACCCACCGCCGAATTTTCGGTGATATTGCGTATTGAGTTGTGAAACTCAACGCTGAGCGTTAAGTATTAATTAATTAATTTCAAAGCAAACGAGGAAGGCAGGCAAGACCTAGTGACTAGAATCTACTGTTCCGATTTTGGCGGATAGGGGACAACGGGGTGTTTTGACGCTGGGCTGCCAAATGCGGGATAGTGTGAAGCTGAGTCTCTGTATGATTTTAATAAATAATCAGCTTCGCGCTGTATTCCGCACACAGCAGGGAAGACAGAGGGAACCTAGTATTAAGATACTCCGTTCTCCACTTTCCGCTGAATTCCAAAATCATTGCGTGTTGACTGGCGGAGCTCAACGCCGCGCTTTGCCTCGAAATATAAATTTAAATAAATATTTCATTTCTTCGAGTGCGGATTGAACCCACAGTGATCAAACCATGACCAAACAGGACTACAATGACCAAAAATGATTGAACGATATAAAACGTGAACTTGTCCACTAAAACATAGGTCTTGGGCCTAATCCTCGACTTCCAAAAACACCTAACCTAATATATTTATAATATTAATATTATCATTTCCAGATCGGAGCTAGCAGATAAATGCGTTCGCCTGCAAAGCGAAGCTGAACAAGCTCTGCAACAGCTGGAGGCGGCCGAGCTCAAAGCGTCGGCTGCAGCTAAACAAGCTGCTACAGCTGGATCCCAACATCAAGAACTACAGGTATATTATAGCTATTTGGTCGCAATGTTTACATATAATTGGAATATATATGCTATTTTTATTTATAAGCAATGTTACTATACTAAAGTTCAATTCAATTTCATTTAAATGCGTTTAGTAATGTTTGCGTAAAAAAATTGGAACCTACACTAACCTGCACATAACCAACAGGCGCTGTTAGAAGAAGAAACCAAACAGAAGCTGTCCCTCCAGACACGTCTTCGCAACGTGGAACAGCAGCTTGAGCAGGCGAGAGACCAGCTCGACGAGGAGGAAGAGACCAAGAAGAATTTAGACAAACAGGTAAAAAAACATTTTGTTGAATTTATAACCTCCCCATTTTCAAAGTCGGTTAAAAAGATCTTTACTTATTGATTTTTAAGAGTATTAGATATATCACTAGAATTAAATGTTGCGTACCTGCTATACGCGGAATAAAGCGTAAAACTAAAAAAAAGAAATCACGTATTATACTGGATACTATTGTTTATAATATTTTAATTATAAATTCAGGTGACAACCCTAACCCAGCAAGTGGCAGATGCTAAAAAGAAAGCAGAAGAAGAATCAGAAGCCGCCGCCATATTGGAAGAGCAAAGAAAGAAATTGGCTAAAGATATGGAAGCGTTACATTTACAACTCGATGAAATTAGACAGGCTAATGATAAATTGGACAAGAGTGAGTTGAATTTTTTTGGTGCATGTTGGCAATAAGGTTTATATTTAGGAATATATGTGTAGTTTTTTTTATTGCCATGTTCATGTGTTAAACTTTTTGTATTCAATGGTGGTTCTTTAATACATTTTTAGTAATAGAGAAAATGAAAGGGAATATATTTTCTTCTAAATATATTTTTTTTCCATTTATTTCAGGCAAGAAGAAGATTCAAGAAGAGTTGGAAGATACCAACATAGAGCTGAGCGCTCAACGCGCCAAGGTCCTCGAACTGGAGAAGAAACAGAAGAACTTTGATAAGGCAAGTTCTTTATTTATTGTTTATATTTGTGGATTAAACTAAATTATTCAAATACAATTTAACTTTTGAATAATAATTATTAAATAATGTTTGATGATTAATAATGTTTAAATAAACTCATCAAACAAATGTTTGATGAGATTTTTTGTATTTTTATAATATATTTCATAGTATTTCTTAAGACGATTTCTCGGACCTATCCAAAGTTAAATTTAACTCTATTCCAATTTCTCAAGCAAAAAAAAATCGATGAATTCTTTATCATTTTTTTACACAATCATAGTTTAGTCATGAATCTTCACAAAATTTAGTCGTGAACCCAGTCTCAATTTTTTTCAAAAAATTAAGTCGTGAATGCCGTCCCACTTTTCTAAACAAAATTATATGTATCCAATTCCAATTTTAATTACGAAATTATTATGAATCATGCCTTAATATTTTTTACATTCATGTTTATTTTTATTTCCAAACATCAATAATAAGAGCAAACTATTTGTATAATCTCTGTCTTTGCTTTATTTTAGGTGTTATCAGAAGAACGTGCCGTGGCTGAAAGGAATGCGGCGGAACGGGATGCTGCAGAGAGAGACGCTCGTGATAAAGAGACTAGAGTGTTATCACTCACTAGAGATTTGGATATTGCGGCTGAGAAAGTGGGTTAATTTTTTTTAAAGATTTTATTTGTCTTCACACTGTATCTTGCAAATATGTGACATAGGCAGAAAGAACCTAGTTTTAGGACACTGCGTGTTGAGTGGCGCAACTCGATGCTGCGGTTCGCCTTGTTACCAGAGCGAGGAAATAGAAATATTAAATTTATACATAATTATAATTATATATTATTATAATTTATTCATTACTTCCAGTGGAAATCGAACCCACAACCGTCGCGTCTACAGTTAGACGCTGTACCGCTGCACTACTACGTATATTTGTTTTTCTGTAATCATATGAAATATAATAGATTAACTTGAAGAATGCAACGCGACTATTAATTAATTTATTTTGTTTTATCAACTTTTTATTTTTTTTATTTCTTTCTCGTTTCACAGCTTGTATCTTCTTTTTCATCTTAATAGTATTACTATTCAAATTATTATAATTTTTCATATTTTACCAACAGGTTGAAGAACTTGAACGTTCCAAACGTCTCCTCCAGTCCGAACTGGACGAGTTGGCCAATACTCAAGGCACAGCGGACAAAAACGTTCATGAGTTGGAGAAAGCCAAGCGAGCCCTGGAGTCACAGCTAGCGGAGCTCAAAGCACAGAACGAGGAGATAGAAGATGACCTCCAGTTGACAGAAGACGCCAAGTTACGTTTGGAGGTTAACATGCAAGCGATGAGGGCACAGTTTGAGAGAGATTTGCAGGTTTGTTTTGTGCTGTTTGAGGTTTTGTTTGGGGTAGGTTAGTCCAAATTTTGGAAGAAAATAACTCTCTTCACTTGGTAGATATATGAGAATCTTTTTTGTGGGCATGTATTAATGTAAAAGAACCCAAAACAATGAATTGTAATGTTTTATCTCTTTGTTTGTGCATTCATGCACATTGCACGACAATTTCTGGAATGGCTTAACCGATTTAAATGCAGATTTTACCATTATATTTTGACAACTTCCATTAACATTTTACAATAACTAAAACAGTATTACAATCCTAATATCACTATTATATAACAACAATATCCCCAAACTCCAGGCTAAAGAAGAAGCCGGCGAGGAGAAACGTCGCGGCATCGTTAAACAACTGCGAGAGTTAGAAGGGGAGCTGGAAGAGGAGAGGAAGCAGCGCGCGGCCGCCGCGGCCACTCGTAAGAAACTGGAGGCCGACTTGAAGGATGCTGAACAAGCGTTGCATCTTGCTAATAAGGTATTTTAAATGATCTAGTATGCTAATATCATAAAGCTGTAGATTTTTTGGTTGTAGGCGCTAATATCGGGAACTATTGTTAGATATATTACGTCACGATAGGCTATAACACGTCACGTTATGAACGATATAGGCGGAGTAATGTTGGTAAATATTGAAAAAACGGGGAAAACTAGATGTGCATTATTTGTGGGTACAATACGGTCAATGAATTGTGGTCGCTTAGAATTTAGATTACGTGTTTAAAATAAAAGGGACATTGCTTGCTAGTACAACAAACTGAAAAATATTATCAACCACCATCTCCATTACTATAAGTTGACTAATATATTACTACTGTATATATAGAGCTGCATTAACATACATGAATAATTTAAACATTTATTTTATTTTTTTTTACAGGTCAAAGAAGACGCAGTGAAACAAACAAAGAAATTGACAGCCCAACTCAAAGAATCGGTCCGAGAGGCCGAAGAGGCCCGCTCTGGTCGCGAGGAGGCCTCTACCGTGGCTCGCGAAGCAGAGCGCCGCGTCAAGGCCCTGGAGGCCGAAGCCCTGCAGCACGCCGAGGAACTGGCGGCCGTGGATAGGGCGAGGAGGCACGCTGAAGCCGAGAGGGATGATAGGGATGACGAGCTGACTGCGACCGGTGCTAAGGTATAAAAGAATAGTTTTTTTTTTTTCACGCTGAATCCCGCATATAGCACCCTGCAATATGCGTTAGGCAGAGGTAAGAGAGTTAGTGTTAAGTTGACGTTAACGGAGTGTTAATTTACCAATTTTTATATTGAGTGGTGGAACTCAACCCGTGCGCCGTGTTTTGTTAGGAGAGAGAGGAATTCTAAATATATTTTTTTCCGAGTGGGAATCGAAACTACAACTGTCACGTTTGCAATGACACGGCAAAATGCTGCAATAGAATTTCTGTTAATAAAAATATTTTATTATAAGTATTTATATGAGTATTGTCATAAAAATTTAGATTTTTGTTTTCAATTTTTAGGTCACATTGCTAGTGGATGAGAAGAAACGTTTAGAAGCGAGAATAGCGGCCCTCGAGGAGGATCTCGATGAAGAACAGTCGAACAACGAAATACTTAATGATAGACTTAGAAAGGCACAGGTTATTTGTTATTTTCATACATTTTGTGAGAAAATTTGAGTTTGGTACCCTTACCACTGAAAACATAATTTTTATAAGTAACTAGCAGACTCAGACGGCTTCGCCCGCTTCAACTATACGAATATTTATTAAATATATTTACGAAAATATTTTTAGTTTAGGGTTGAATACTAATAAACCATGAAACACATGTTCATTGAAATATTTTTGAATCATTGGTGGTTTGAAAATTTTCTTATACAAACTTTCAACCCCTATTTAATCTTTTAGTAAACCCACTAAGAAGGGATTTTAATTTTTTTTTTAAATCCCATCTTAGTAGGTGTTCACATTATGAAAATAAGTAATATTCAATTTTTTCTATCATACATTATTTTATCTAAGTTATTAGCTATATTTGTTTTTGCTATTTAAACTAGGCTTACAACAAGATATCATTAATATTAAAAAACAATTGTAATGACATCTTAGTATAAATCTTTAATGGTAAGAACTAAGAAGTTACTAATTTTTCAATTGGCTCACATTCATCTTGTGTCTGTGCAAAAAAATTGTGTATTTAATTTTTCTCATATAATTTCCAGAACCAAATCGACCAGCTCACAATGGAGCTTGGAACGGAGAAGTCCACCACACAGAAGCTGGAGAGCGGCAAGCTGGTGCTGGAGAGACAGAACAAGGAGCTGAAGGCCAAGCTGGCTGAGCTGGAGACGGCTGGACGGGCTAAGACTAAGGTTAGTGTGGGCTTGAATGTTTTATTAGGGTAGTTTATTTTTCAATGATACTTTTTGTTAAGTTTTGTCAGAATAAAAAATTGGTTGTTTAGAAAAGACAAAATAAATGAGCTTCACTCTGTATCCCGCATGTAGCAGGATATACAGAGTGATATAGATAGGCCTAGTGTTAAGTCACTCTACTCCCCACTTTCTGCCGAATTCTGGGGTGATTTCGTGGAAATGATAAAATTATCTCTATTAATTATTACTAATTATTATCATGTGAAATTAAATGGGTACGTCTGGGGGGCGCTGAAGAAGTATTTTGCCCGGGCGCGAGTTAAGCTCGCTGCTCCATACTTATTATATATATTTGTTAATTATACTATAAAAATAATTATTACGTTACCAGGGCGTGATAACCTCGCTAGAGCTCAAAGTCTCTAACCTAGAGGAACAATTAGAAGCCGAGTCCCGTGAGCGTCTCGCCCAGCAGAAAGCTTCTAGGAAACTCGACAAGAAAATGAAGGAACTGGCACTCCAGTTGGACGAGGAACGTCGTCACGCCGATCAGTACAAGGAGCAGATTGAAAAGGTGAGAGAAGAGAGTTTTTTTTTATTTGTATAATAATTCTCGCTATTTTTTTATGTCTGTACAACAAATATAACGAGAATAATTCTCGTAGAAGCCGAAAAATTTGTTATTTGTTCTGTAGAAAACAGACAGCGATATATGATAAAGAGACTAGAGTGTTATCACTCACTAGAGATTTGGATATTGCGGCTGAGAAAGTGGGTTAATTTTTTTTAAAGATTTTATTTGTCTTCACACTGTATCTTGCAAATATGTGACATAGGCAGAAAGAACCTAGTTTTAGGACACTGCGTGTTGAGTGGCGCAACTCGATGCTGCGGTTCGCCTTGTTACCAGAGCGAGGAAATAGAAATATTAAATTTATACATAATTATAATTATATATTATTATAATTTATTCATTACTTCCAGTGGAAATCGAACCCACAACCGTCGCGTCTACAGTTAGACGCTGTACCGCTGCACTACTACGTATATTTGTTTTTCTGTAATCATATGAAATATAATAGATTAACTTGAAGAATGCAACGCGACTATTAATTAATTTATTTTGTTTTATCAACTTTTTATTTTTTTTATTTCTTTCTCGTTTCACAGCTTGTATCTTCTTTTTCATCTTAATAGTATTACTATTCAAATTATTATAATTTTTCATATTTTACCAACAGGTTGAAGGAACTTGAACGTTCCAAACGTCTCCTCCAGTCCGAACTGGACGAGTTGGCCAAGTTATAATAAATACCTAAAAGGACTTAAAACTTTAATTAAACTTTTAAAATATTATATTATAATGCATACTTTAATTCTTTAGATGAACGCTCGAGTGAAAGCTCTAAAACGCGCAGTGGACGAGGCCGAAGAAGAGGTCCAGCGTGAGAAAGTTGGGAAGCGCAAAGCTCAACGTGAACTGGAGGACTTACTGGAAACCCACGAGACCCTAGCCCGGGAGTGTTCCAACTTGCGTAATAAGCTTAGGTGAGTGAAAGAACTTAACCAGTTTCGTTTCACGCTGTATCCCGCGTATAGCAGGGTATGGAAAGGTAACATTGTGTTAAGACACTTAAAGATTTTTATGATTTGGAGTTCTGCTACAACGGGCAAATGAAAAAATTTACAATATTAGTCCAAATCTTTAATTTTCCCTCAAATGAGGACCGAGCCCACAGCCATCGTATTTACAGTTGAATGCTGTCAAACTGGGTTTTGGCAGCTTTTATACGCTGTAAAGTTGACTAATGTATTATGACTACTCATTTATATATTTCTTTACAACTTTAGAAGTAAAGATAAAGAAATATTTAGTTCCTTTAAATTGTTAAACATAATAAAGTTACATAAAATTTAAAGAAGTAGAACTTTGTGACATTTAGATATTGGGTTTACATGGTGTTAGAAGATACGGCATTTTTCTATATACAAAAATAAAATATATATTTTTTTCTATTTATATTATAGTCTTTATTTTAAATGTGTTCGTTTGTAAAAAGAATCTTCCTCTATTTTCTCCACTTTACACTAACTTGTGGTTGTCCAGGCCAACAGTATCTGATGATAGTGACTAACAATACACCAAGTGTCCCGAGAGAGGTAAAATTGGTTCGAATTTGTTGGGGATGAATCAAGTTGTCAAATGTCATCATGCTTTAGTGATATGAGCTTTGAGTGATTTATATTAAAATTTTGTGTTTTTTGTTTAACAGATAATCATATTATTGTTATTTTGTTAAAAAAATACAGGGCAGCCTTAATTTTTATATTTGGTTTAGTTTTTGTGTTTATGGAAAAAAATCGGCCTATTCAAAGCGGCTTGTAAAATGAATAATATGTTACTGACATCAAATTAAATTTTCTATGTAAATTTTATAATTATTTCCTTGTAAGAATTAATCTATAGTAATATTTTTATTTTATTATATATTTTAGTGTCAATAGTTGACTATAATGATAAGAAAAAAATAACGTAATAATATGATTTAAATAACTAAAAGGCTTTTGTGTCGTCTCTTTTGGGTCTCATTTTCTATCTTAAAAAAATACCAATTAATTAATTTTAAGTTTCGAATGAAAACCATCTTGAAATGATGCATGTTACCAAATTGGCTTAATTAAATTTTAAAAAATTAAATAATCATTAACGCGCATTATTTCATCATTAGTATATAAATAAAAATGATTGATCATTAATATCTATTCTCTCCACATTACAGGCGGCAAGGCGGCCCTATAGGTCTCTCCGGGGCAACGTCTCGCAGTAAACGATCGTCACTGGCGCCCGGCGGAGCGGCGTCCGGTGATGAGTCCTTCGATGACGGCACCGACGCCGCTAATTCGCTAGAGTGACGTCACTAGACGCGCAGCCGGTCTAATGATGTGATGTGACGTGACGTTGTACTGTCAAATGCCAATTTATTTTCATGACAATCATAGACATATCACAGTCGATAGATAGTCAATTTGATTGTTAATCGATTGTGATAGTCAAGTGATCGTCAAACTGATGATCAAGTGATAGTCGATTGATTGTCAAATGGTAGTCATGTTTGACAGATGACGTGACGCCATTGTGATTACGATTATAGTGTAGATCTTGTAACCCTTTTTATATCTTTTTTCTATTTGTCTTTATACATTTTTTGTAATCTATTCCATATTTGTTATGAAATATTGTCAGTGCCAATTTTTAGCTGTTTTTTTTTTTCTGATTTGATTTTTAATAGTAATCGATGCTATAATCGTAATCGAATACATCCAGTGGCCTTCAATATGCTGCGTTATCAAGGGCTTTAGGTAAACGATTAACTTTGATATTTCGTCATTATTAAAAACATTAAAAATAATTATACAATATGTTATTCTAATATTCTGATGTTTTATTTAGGAAAAATCAAGTACAAGTAACAAAATTTTGTTTTGAACCTAATATCAAGTGAATCGTACATCTACTGCCTTATAATTTTGATGCGGACTATTATGAAATATTATTTTATTTTGTCCATTTGTCCTGCATCTTTATATATATCAACCTAAATGTATGCGAAGTAGGGAGCCTCGTTCTGTATTTACCTTCGCCATTGCGCTAACTGTTATATTGTACATTCAACTATCGCGTATCAAGTTAATTTTCTACTGCATATACGATTGTATATACGTAATGAGGCCTTTAACGTCATTAATAATATTTTGTTTTTTATTTTTTGGATCTTTGCACCGAAATAATAATGAAAGTAATGAAAGTGAATAATAATTCGGAACTGACTGCGCTCATACAATTGGTGCTCATGTTTGATTGCATTTATTGTGATGTAAAATGATTGAAATGTGTTTTTTTTTAATCTAAAACATTTAATCTTTTTATATATATAGTCTGTAATTTGTCTACGTCTATGTTATTGTCTATTATATATGGTTTTCAAATTACATCACGGTACTAAATTTCCGTTTGGTTTTGCTCCCCACCAGTATTAATTATTAATCAATTTAATAAATATCGAGACATTCCTGAAAAATTTTAACTTTTTTTTAAATGAAATGTTTAAAAAATATATTGGTGATAACTATATAGAGAGTATTATTTTTTTTTATTTTGGCAAATTGTTTGTTATTTACTTACGTACATTCATACATTATATTCCAAAGCATTTTGTCGCTGAACTATTGAGACTGCCGCGGTTTTTTTTTTGTATCGGGGGTTCAAGAGGTCATAACCCTTGACCCCCTAACCCCATATTTACTCCCTATTTAGGGTACGTCAAATGTAAATATCAGTGAGGTGCCACTGAACGCTTAGTTGCCATAAAGATTTTAATCCTAGTTTAAGTAATGTTAGTTCAGGCTTCGCTATGTATCACACCTACTGGTCTTGGCTCGGCGATGTACTTACCGGATTTGGAAGCGGTTTTCTTTTTTTTTTAATAGTTGGTCATTTTTTTATTCATTAGACTGTGTTTTAGGTAAACACGTAAACGATCATTTGTGTTCGACATTTTTTTTAATCAGTCGGCTTTAGTAATGTACGCGCTAGCCGATATTCTATTCTATTCTATTCTATTCTAGAAGTAATAACTAAGAACTAGTAATAAATTGTGGCCTTGGGTTTCGTACGTCTAACGTGGAAGTGTGGCTTCTATACATTTTATACTATCTTACTTACAACCAATATTTTTTACCCCGAGTCTTGTTATTTGTAATGACCTCTTTTTTTATGAATAATAATATAAAATTAAATGTAAGTATACCATTGATACATATTTTAAATAAATATTATATTTAATTATTAACAATATTGATGATTGTAAAATTGGCCATAGGTTGTAACGAGTTGTCGGTTGGTATGCCAATTAAACAATTTTTCATGATTTTTAATATTGAGTGTTTTATTTTGGTGCTTTTGTTCCCTTTTATAATAATCCTTGCAGAATAATTATGACTATATTTTTTTTGTTTTGCTTTTTATTTGTTTACATTAAAAAATATAATAAGGGGAGAAATTTTACATTTTTAAATATAAATTATTATAATATATATATATTTAAAAAAAACTCTTCCGAGGGCGGGACAAGGGTCCAAGCCATCGGTGGCAAGGGCTCCAGAGAGAGGAACCTCCGCACAATACGTGCCGTCTCAAGTAATACTGCCTTCTGTATCCGGTTCTTGATCCAACAGCTAAGCGATAGCCTCTTAAGGTGTTGGTCGAGGCTTTTCGCTATTAAACCGTTAACCGAAACCACTATCGGCACAATGATAGTCGCATTGACATCCCACATGGCGGTAATCTCATGGGCTAGGTCCAAATATTTAGATAGTTTTTCTAATAAGGGTTATTATTAGAGATCAATCAAAGAGTAAATTCTAATAATAGTCATAATGGCGCAGGGACACGAGCGTCTGACTGCAAGCGCGACAGATTGTGTGTTCGATTCCCACTGTAGGAAATGCAATATTTATTTATTTTTTATTTTCTGCGCCCTCGTGTCGAGGCAAATATATTTATTTAAATATACTCAAGATCTTGAAAGTGTTGATTACCATATTATAAATAAACATATGTAACATCTTTAAACACAAAATGTAAATAATATTTACATAAAATTCATCAGAGCGAAGTGCTCTTGTAATGAAGCAAAGCGCGTTGCCGAGTCCCGCTACTGGACACGCAATACTTCCGGAATCCGACGGAATGTGTTGACACAACACTATGTTCCCACGTTCTCTGTGCCTACCCTGCTATGTGCGGGATATAGCGTGAAACTGAGAGAAAGAGCGACAATAAAAAAAAATAAACGTTTTATATCGGTCATTGATTTTTAATTCTCATCGTTATCTCGTGTGTCGTTTAAGTTAATATGAATAAATAATTCCATTAAATTACCAAGAACAGCATAATACAACATTTTGTGATTTCTTTACTGCTTGGTTACCGACATTTTGCAATTGTACGATGATTTAATATATCAAACACCTAAATAAAATACCGAACTAAATATGTGACGCTGCTAGGACCGATCAGTTTTTCGAAAAGCAGTATAATGGATTTAGGCCAAGCGAGTTAATATCTGTATTTCCATTTGACCACGCGGGCAAAGACGCAAATAAAACATAGTTTTTACTTATAGTGAATATATAAATTATCAGAAAAAACAGTCACCACCACCAGATCAGTTACAGAAAAAAAACAAATTCTATTTTAAAGCATTTATAATAATAAACTACTAGGGCTGACAAATAGTTATACAGAAATATTATTATAGATAATAATATGGCATATAATTATTGTATCAATTGTTGGTGGGCCTTATAAATAAATAAATAAATAGGTTCCTTAATTAGTATATATAGAATTAAACACAAATATTTAGCAATATCAATATTAACATGAGTAAATATAGATTAATCGAATATTATTATATTGTTAGCGTACAAGTGTAAAATTGGGTAGATTTAGATGAAAAAAGACAATAAAAGCAGTGGAAATGTGTCAAACAAAAACAGTTGCTTGTAGGCGGAAGGCCTGATTGAAAGGTATCTAGTGAGTAGTGTTGTTCTTGACTGATACATGCCACTTATTGTAATTACGTGGAATCTCTATCCGAGTACATTAAAAACATATAGACGGTATGTATTTTTATCGTGTTTATTTTAAAAATGTGAACCACTTTCGTTTTCTAACAATACTACAATCAATGAAATCAAACAAATATAGCCCGTACGTAAGAAAAAACCTAAAAACTTGTTGTGTTGTATAATATAAACCGATTTTCCGTAACGTCAGGCACAACCCTAGTCCATATAATCTACAGCTGTCTAATGTCAATGTCATTCGATAATCATAATTTATAACTTGTTTAATATCTGTAATGTTCAAAAATTTAAGCTAATTTCATAATTAGATAATATAAACTTTCTAATTTGATAAATAAATTTATTTATATAGAAGTAAGTTAAATACGTACTTATTTCATTTAAAATGTCTGAAGCAATTGACGAATATTTTGATGCGGCGTTAGAACTTGTGAAGAACGCTGGAAACCTTATAACAGAGTTCACGACTGGTTGTAAAGTCTTCGAACATAAGTCTTCAGATATAGATTTAGTGACAGAAATAGATAAAAAGGTGGAAGAAACCTTAATAAATGGACTTTCTAATAAGTTTCCCGAACATAAATTCATTGGAGAAGAGTCAGTGGCTGGTGGAGCTAAATGTGTTGTAACTGATGATCCTACGTGGATTATAGATCCTGTTGATGGAACATTAAACTTCATCCATGGCTACCCAAGCAGCTGTATATCGCTTGGCCTTGTCGTAAACAAGGAAGCTGTTGCTGGAATCATTTATAATCCTATTATGAATCAGCTTTTTACAGCGAAGAAAGATAAAGGTGCCTTTTTAAATGGTAGACGCATTCACGTATCCCAAGTAAAGGAAGTAAAAGATGCTCTAGTGTCATTTGAAATGGGTACAAGTAGAGATGAGGACAAACAGAAGGTTGTATTAGAAAATTTTAAGTTTATTATGACTAAGGCTCAAGGAGCTAGAACAGTGGGATCTGCTGCATTAAACATGGCAATGGTAGCTTTAGGGGGTTCAGATGTATATTTTGAGTTTGGGATTCACGCATGGGATATAGCCGCGGGAGATATCATAGTCCGGGAAGCAGGCGGAGTTTGTATTGATCCTTCGGGAGGTGAATTTGATATTTTATCAAGGAGAGTGCTATGTGCCAGTTCTATGGAATTGGCTCAAGAATTTGCTGGAATGCTAACTCAGTACTATCCAGAGAGAGATTAAATAAAAAAATTGACCTGTTAACCTGAATTTCATATGTGTAAATGTTTGTACTGTACTTAAATGTCTACATAATGTAGGAATTATTTGTTGTTATTATATTTTAAAATGTTGTACTTGACAGAGTTTATGTTCTTATATCAAGTAATTTATGAAATACATATATACTTATTGATGTTGTCATATTTTTAATTTAAGTTTTACTGCCTAATGTAACATAATATGTGTAATAACTATTAGCTATTCATCTTCAGGAAAAATATATTTTTATATCTTCCACTTATTAAATCAACTGTGAGAATATAATTACATTCTCTTACATATCTACATACATTACTGTTCTACACTTTAACCATAAAGAAAACAGAACATGGAATAAGCAAATAACATTTTTTTTAAATATGTTACAAGTTTTATTCATTTTCTAATAATATTTTTCTTATCTTAGTGTGGTATTGAGTGTAAAAAATAATATTTATGTAAAATAATTATCAATATAACTAACACTTATCAATGTTTATTAATATTATCTAATGGATGTCTTAAAATTACTAAATTGTACTTCATCTCATTTCATACAAAAAATGTTGTTATTTATTAATTTATATTTCTAAAATATATATACTTAATGAATATTTTTGACTTATTTATTGGAAAAATAAAAAAAAAGATACTTTGAGTATTTTTTTATTATTATCATTAAATTACATTTAGAAATAATTTTGCTTTGTTGTTACAGCCATATGTTACAGAATTGTAAACTTAAAATAAATAAATATATTATTGGTATTTCAAAGTGTTATTTCTCGCTTACAGTTATTTTCGGTGGTTTTCTCTTTATTTTAGTACATAATTTATTTTATTTTATTTTTTTAATAGAGAGTTAAGAAGCAGTCCAAAGAGAAATTTTATTAGTTTTTATTAGCTACATATTTTTTCAGTCATTATGTTAAATTATATCATTATACTTAACCATATTCAAAATATTTTACCTTCTACTAAGGTAGATATAATTTAAGTTTATCCATAAAATATATTCCTAACACATTTTTTTTGTTTGTTCATTCAATTTCAGTCATTTCTTTTAGTAACTCATCAAATAGTCACAAGTCAAGAGTCAAACAGTTCTATGATTTAAATATACTTAAAAACTATAGCAAACTGCCAGTTATGTCATGAAGTCGTCATCGTCATATAACTCAAATATAGTAAATTGAGAAAACTAAATTGTTTTCGTCGGATTATTTTTACATACTTTTTTGTATTTAATAATTCAGTAAGTAAGTGTTAAAACGTCGCTCTGTCAATCTCATTAATTTAATTTGGTCAAAATTTATTTGTCCCTGTCTTGTCCCATTTACCCTGTAATACTTAATTAGTTAAAGAAAAAAGTTGCAGGCAAGTCGTTAAAAAACGACATGTAGTTAAAATTTAAGTATTAAGTTAAATTACTCAACCCACGTCATATTTGTCTTCAGTGAAACAAAATCAATAAGGCCGTGAAAGTCACTCAAGTCTTTGATATGTCAATCATAGTTTTTCTGTCAATAAATCCCTAGCAACTATTCAAAAAATGTCCCAAGTTACTTTTTCTGTCTCTATGAGTGTTTTGATTGTAATAATTAATTGTTAATGTTATTTTTAAATCATTAATAACTTTGTATTTGTATTCTATTCTACGTAGACCAAATCCTTGTTTTTCTTTATATTTCATAATTGTCAAGATGTTTTCAGTCGTATTCGTATTGGTCAATAATATAAACAGTGTCTAGTTGTTAATTGTCGTATTATAATTTTATAAAGTAAAGTCAGTTTTGTCCTTCTTCATTTTTAGTGCAGATATAAACAAATAATTAAGTTTTTATTAATCAAAAATATCAGTTTGCTTTGTCAACTCCTACAATTCAGTCAAGATTTTGTCAGTTTACATTAATTAATTAGTCTTGTCAGCATCATACTTAAGTACAGTTACAGTTAGTCAGTTACAGTCATATGTTAATATAGTTTCATATTCTAGATGCAAACATCGCAAGTAACTTTTACTATGCTGTCGACAGTTTCATTCAGTGTTAACAGTCAGTGATTCAGTGTCAAAGTCAGTGATTCAGTGTCAAAGTCAGTGATTCAGTGTCAAAGTCAGTGATTCAATGTCAAAGACAGTGATTCAGTGTCAACGGTCAGTGATTCTGTGTCAATAGTCAGAGATTCAGTGTTAAGAGTCAGTCATTCAGTGTCAACAGTCAGTGTTTCAGTCAACCATTGGTCATTGTCCACATATCCATGTCAGCTTACGTCATTCTCATACTAAGTATTTTATTGTATTGTGTCATGTCAATCACTGTTAGTAATGTAGCATGTGTGTGTAATTTTTCATTTGCAGAATAGGGTCAGTCAAATTAATGTCTCAGTCAAGTCTTTCTAAGCACCAAAAACTATGTTATTATTATAAATTAGCAACTAATTTGACACTTTTTAGTCTTTCTTCTAGGGACGTAATTGTCGAATTTTCTGTTTCTATATATTGAATTAAAATTTGAATTTTGTATATCAAATTCTCAGATTATTTTTATTAAATTACGACCTTCCAGGTCTTCGTCTTATAGTAAATCCAAGAGGTCTGGGTATCTCTCTAAGTGCGTAAGGATCAGCACTTATAGCGGGCATCTTTGGAAGTTCTAAAGTGCTGTCTTCGTTCTCTTCGTACACCGCCCATTGAGATGCACTGAAATTGATTATATAAATGATTAACGTGCAAAAAATATATTATTTTTTAATTGAAATGTGGTTAATGAGTATATTTTACTTATAATGAATATATATATATTTTTACAAAAAAACCAACGGTTTGCTTGCACACTATAATACAATTCTACTTACTTGCTTTCACTCGGTATTATTTCAAAGTTGACCAATGGTATTTTTACAGAGGATGGTCTCAACTTTACTCTGTTTCTATTAACAGCCTTAGTTTCAGAAGATATTTTATGATTTCCAGACCTTTCTTCAATGCCCAAGTCATGGCGCATACCATTACTGTCATTTGTTTCTTCATTTGTTTTTGTATTGTCATTTTTGTCAGAGTCATCAGTCAGAAGTGTAGGTTCAATATTTTTTCTGTCATTGTCTTTGTAACTGTTGTCAGGATATTTTCGTAAGACATTATGAATGAAGTAGTATTTGTCTTTCGTTTCTGTCTGGTCGTCGTTCCGTCTCGTCGGTCTGTGTAATGTGTAAGGTTTTGTCGCTGTGTCGTAAATCAGAAATGTTGAGAGCTTAGTATTACTAGGTTCATCAGTAGTGTCATAATTCTCATTTACAGTAGACAAGTTTTTGGTCATCCCGTTATTTTTTCTATCCTTATTTTTGTCATTATCAACGTTAGTGGTGTTGCCTCTGTAAGTACCTACATAGCCGAAAGTCAGTAATTTGTAAATATTTTCAGTCGTTGCGTCAACATTGTCAATTTCAGTTGGTTTGTCTGTCACAAGTTTTGGTCGGTCAGTTATAATAGACGTTTCAGTAGATATTTTTTGACTAAACGAGGATTCTTCATTAGACCGAGCCGAAGACTGAGGGCTTTCAGTTACCGGCTTATTGTCACGCGATTCAAAGTCTTCCTCATCTCTATTGTAATATGGTCTGTGTGGTCGTCTGTAAGTATCGTCATAACTCTGATAAGTCACTTTAACCACGTCTCTGTCATAGTTACGTCTTGTAGTTTTTCGCCAAGAGTGAGTTGGTCGCGGAACATAATTTATTAGGTAAGTATATTTGTCTATATTTTCTGTCACAGATATGTAAGGCCTACTTGGTCTTTTGTTTGGCAAGTTGTTGATTACTACGGATTGTGCGCTTTGAACTTCATCATAATAATCATTGTACTGTCGAGTTGGATTGTATGCAGTGGCAACGTTGCTGAATCGTCTCGTCTTATTTTTAAAGTCAAGTTTGTCGTCTATAGTCATTACAGTATGAGTTTTGATATGATCAGTTGCATTATTCAGGTCACTCTTAGCGTCAGTCAAGTCAGTCACATTTAATTGAACATTTAATTTTTGTGGTTTATTTGCGTTGTTAGATGTCTTGTTAGATGTCAATTGGTTTTTCACAGATTTCTTAGTAGTCAAAGGCTTAGCTGTAGTAGATTTTCTTTTAGGTTTTGTTGTCGAACGTAAGGTCATATTTTCGTCGCGTTTCTTAACGTCATTATTAGAATCAGAGTTAATTTCAGTCCAGGGAGACAGATCGAAGTTATTGAGCAAGCCATTACGACAGGAAATTCGTCCGTTTTCCGTGTTGTCGGGCGAAAGAAAAACGAACGGTTGGACATTGTCAATGGAGTCTAAAGTTCTACAAAGTACTTGAGCTAGCGATATTCTCCGTATTTGTTGCAATTGTGCTGGTGTAAATGAAGACTCTAGTGCACCGTTCTCATACCTTTAAAATTTTAAAAAAATATATATGTAGATATGTTATAGTTCTAACCTTATTGACAAATAATTCTATGACAGTGTCTGATTGTAAACGTGATGGTTATGGGTTCGTTTCCCAATCGTGGGATGTTTAAAAATAATTCTGGTATCTATAAGGCCTGGCACTCAACACGCTATATCTTAAAAATTGGGGGACGCGTGATAAGCGGAATGTATTAACTCTTAACACTACGTTCTCTCTGCTCTGCTATGTGGCTTATGGGGAAAGGCGTTCAAGCTGTTTCTTTTCAATAATATTTTGTTTAATTGAGTAAGTAAGTATGAACGATACTTACCAAAATCTGTCACCTTTTCGTAAATTTGAGAATTGCTGCGCGATTATACAAGCGAATGTGGGTCCCACCAGACCTCCTACTACAGGTCGCTCTGCCATACCTCCAGTGAACAAATCAATATCGTCCACATGCCTGCAACAAATCAATGAAATGTAAAATGTAGGTATTAGAAGAACCAAAAATTAAAATTAAAAAAAAAAATACGATTTTTAACAACCTTTGTGATCCAGCAGTTGTGGGTTCAATTTTAAGCTCGGGATAATAATAAATTATAATAAATTATTTTTATTTTCTCACTGTAGGAACAAGGCAAAGCGCGGCGTTGAATTCCGCCATTCATTACATATGTGCGTCATACGGAGCATGAAGCAAAGAAAAAAAATAGCTACCGATATAAAACTTTCAATTTTCTAACAACCCTTGCCGGCATAACTCTCATTAGATCTTCGAAACCACTTATTGTTGTTAAGCCACAAGGTTCCCTCCAAGCTGTGTACGGTGGAACCCCATGATCTCTGCCTCGTTGTATGTTAATAGCTGCCAAATCCATTCCGAAAGGTACATTAGGAGTTTGGAAAAGATGGTTAGTTAGTTCTTCAGTAATGAATTCGTCTCGTTTCTGTATTGGCTGATTCACCATGCCCAAAAGCAGGCGGTCGACGGCCCCCATACTCCAGATGTTAGATGGGTTGATCAGTTCGTCGTGGAGAGAGACATCTGTGAAGATTTTAGTCCGGGTTAAATTAAATTCTGTATAAATTGTACGTAACGAGATTAAAACCAGCGCCTCTTAAATACCGTTCAAGTGTTGGAAAACACCTTAAAAAGTGTATAGCAGGAAATCATGCAAAAGCTGCTAAAGAAGTTTTGAAAGTTACAACCCTTCACGGAAATGTTATTTTTCTCGGTAAATATTGAAGATATCTTTATGATATATTGAAGCTAAACGTGATTAACTAATAATTTAAGTATCAATTACTGTTTTAATTTTCATTCCCTAAAGCACACTGAATCAGTAGAAAAACAAAATAAATATTATTAATATTAATTTTAAATTCTTCTATTACTTACTATTATTAATAGGGCGATGGAATCTATCAAAGCGAACCATAGAAGGCTGTACAAGGCTATGTCCAAAACGGAAGGCGGCTGAACCGAATGAACTGGCTGGACTC
Source organism: Heliconius nattereri (assembly GCA_013403645.1). Classification (NCBI taxonomy): domain Eukaryota; kingdom Metazoa; phylum Arthropoda; class Insecta; order Lepidoptera; family Nymphalidae; genus Heliconius; species Heliconius nattereri. The sequence goes on along the minus strand of JAAIXI010000220.1, from coordinate 4,293,606 downwards.
GCGTTTGTCTTCGGATTGTATCCGCGGTAATAACCCTTCTGTTGGAGCTCCAGCTCGAAGAGTCTCATTACTTCTGAACCTGTGAAAATTAAATATGATTTTATCCAAAAACATATTTACGTTTTTTCTGTATTGTAAGGTAGGCAAAGCAAACATAGTATTCAAAAATATTTGAACAAGAAATATCTTTCTCTATTTCTCAGACATTACGTAAACACGTACCACGTTTTTCATAGCGAGGAAACAAAGTAAATTTTATTATAGTGAATGGGACCTTAATGGGAATCGAACCCTTAGCCTTTTGCCATCTCATATATTATTTATTGAAATAGACTTCTGCATGTACTTTTGTATCCATGTTATCCGTTCTCTTTTTTCATCTAACATTCGAGATATTACGTGTTGAGTTGCAGAATTAATAATCGCGCTTTGACTTGTTACCAGAGCGAGGAAATGAAAATAATAAATTACTCCGAATGGGAGTCGCGCCCACAACCGCTACGTTTAGAGGCAGAATGATGGCTTCATATATTTTTTAGGTTCACGCTTCACGCACATGGAAGGATATGAACTTAACGCTGCACTTTATCGACGCATGTTAAATGTTAATGTGACATTAAAATAAAAAAAATATTTAAAAAAACAAAAACCCCGACTGCCGAAAATAAACATGCCTTATAGTTTATTAAGATTAACAGTTCGTTCCTTAGCAGTCGGGAATAAGTATTACCTAAGACAATCGGCAAAAATTCTCTATAAGTAATATGTTGAATCATTGCGCCGATTATTTTACGTGTCTCTTGATAGATCTTCTCATCGCTCCAGTGAGGGTTCAAATGAGTTAGCTCCTGCGCCATTCTAAAAGAACGAAAAAGTTAAAAAAAAAACTTTCAATACGTGGATCTGAAAATAATTAATTCCCTTTAGCGAGAATCGAACCCTCAATCGAGTTTACAATTAGCCCCAAAAAATAAATTAATACCTATTATGCTGCCTCAGCCATATAATATGTGCAGCAACGAGCCCTGGATGTTCGTTTACTCTGGCGTCTCCAGACTTAAAGCAATCAGTGGACACTGCTCCTCCACGACAGAGCTCATCTCGGTCTGGAGGTAGCAGGGGGCGGCGTTGTTGGACTCTGCCGTATTGGAGCATACCTGGATGGAATTATTAGTTTGTTTACTTATACTTCTTTTATAAAGCTTAAGAATCATTAATTTCCCATTCGCTAAAATGAATAAAAATAATAGTGGGTGATAACCTTATCACCACAAGGCTACCTAGCCTTTACACCGTTTTTCATTTGTTTCTTTTTTTATGTTTTTTTTGTTTAAGTTAATTTATGTTTGTTTTATCGTTTTGTGTTTTAGTTAATTAATTTCAATTATGGTGTAATGAAGTGTTAAATAAATAAAATAAATAATTAGTTTTATGCAATTGTAAAGTTAATTCCCGATCTCACAACCACCTTTCAGAAGATATTAGTATACAAATTTTACGAAAACATATTGCTTACCATTCCTAAATAACCTCAGCTTGTCAGACTGTCTCGCAGAGCTGGCGTATAACGGAGAGCCGTCAATATAAGCGGAGACTTGGTTAAACTGTTCTCTCCAGCCCAAAGCGCAGTCATCGCGAGGAGCTGGAGAAGATCGGATAAACTCCAAGCACCTCACACCCCGAGGGCCATAGAAGGCATCTGATGGTGGAACGGCAATCGGCATGCATTCTGGGTGCTGCAATTGTTTTTATGAACTAAGTATATTTTTTAACTCCTTCCTGTAACCTGCCTTTACGTACTAGAGCGAACTTTTTGAGACACTGTAAGAGATTTATAAAACATGTATTCCAACTATATACAAACCATAAACTCTCTTGGCATAAAATCTCTCCCCCCTTCCTTACAGCATCTCGGTACAGAACCATTGAAACCTCTGGACTGCGATGAAGACGTTACATCATGATCTACGAACTGCCCCCATTGCATTAACAGATGGGTAATGCCAGTATTCTCCGAGTTTCTATCTTCATGTATTAGAGCACTCACTTCCCTGGCTGATGGCAGAGTGTTTCCGAAGATGGACTTTCTGGGAGCTTGGATACCATCTGAGTAAACTGGTTGTAGGAAACGTTGGACTGGCGTCATGGTGGCACCCCATCGCGGACGGCTCAGGTTGTTGCAAGTGCCGTCGTGGGTGCGGTATCTGGTGATTGGTAGTCGGTATTGTTTAATATAATAGATTTGTACAGATTATGTTTTTAAAAATGTGCTGCAAATGGAATTATCATGTGTATTTATTTCTATTTTTTTATCATCATGCAAAGGAAACTCAGTGTTTAAGTAAGTAAGTTAACGGTGAGTTCCCCCCACTTTCCGAAACATTGCACATGTTAAGTGGCGGAACTCAATGGCCCGATCCGTCTTGTTACTAGGGCGAAAAAATAAAAATAATCCATACCCCAGATTGAGAACTGATCCTAAACTGTCACATAAATACTACGTATACCACACATATGGTAGCACGATCTTACCGCTTAGAAGCTGGTGGACATTTTGGCGGTCCTCTGAGAGGGCATTGTTCTAAGAGAGGAGACTGACGAAGCGCACTCGCATCAGGAAATTGACCATCTTCTGTGCGACTCTCCAACCTTTCTCCATTTTCACTGTTAAAGGAAAAAAGATATAAATTTAAAATTGACTATAGATTAGCCTATTAAGCAAATTTTTCGGAGAGACATATAATGTCTTTAAAAAAACCATGTATTATTAGAAGGTTTTTACGATTTCGAAAATTGATTTATGTTCTCTAAGATATAAAATAAAGTAAAGGTTCACTTTCGGATGATATAAAAATGTACTTATATACCAAGAAAAAACAAAACACAGATTTAGCTTGTTTACACTCCGTGTCTGACTGATTCCTAAGAGTCGTACAGAGAGTAGAAATTATTATCAAATTTGTCTTTTCCTATGTATTAAACTAAATATTTTTTGAATATCTGAAGAGCCTCAACACGCAATGTCTCCAGAATTCGGCAGAATGTGGGGAACGGAGTTTCTAACACGTAACACTGGGTTCCCTCTGCCTACCATGCTGATTTTGTGAATAACTTTGTTAACCCTGTCTGAAGTGATTCTTAGCTCAGTATTTATCTACGAAGTACGAACCTAGGGTTAATACACTCTTTTCCCATTGAAACTTCCGTTCCTTACTTTTCGCCGAATTCTGGAGGCATTTCGTATTGGATGGCGAAATTCAACGCTGCGCTTTGCGTGGTTACCAGAGCGAAGTATATGAAGTATATGTAAATTTATTTCTTATAATTGTTAGGAGATGTTATGTTTATTTATTGTATGGTAATAACACTTTCTAAAGTCAAAGGCCTTGAGTATATTTAAATAAACAATTTTAACTTTCGTTTAAACTAAACTTTCTTGTCCTATGTATGTTTGTACATACTAGTACTAAAAAAATATATTTATTTTTTAAAGTATTTGTTAAGGATCGTTTATTAAGCAATGTATAAAAAATACGTGTCAACGTAATTTTTATAAACGGCTAAGACAAAAAGTATTACGTAATAATATAACTATAATATATATTTTGATTTAATTAACTAATTACTTATTATGCACGAAGTAGCGCAAAAAGCGAAAGTGCTATGAATATATAACTCACGATTACTATTGCAATATAAATGTATGATATCTATATCTTATTCTATACTTATAATGAAACCGTGTCTGTTATTGGTGATACTTAAAACAATGTTTTTTTAAAAAAACCTTTTTTCTGTTTGTACGTTTGTTCGCGCTTATCCCAGAAACGAATTAACTAATTTAATTGCAGTTTTCACTATTGTATCTTGGCAAGCTTCGATAAGTATTTAGTGGTAGTTGTTGTTCGAGGAAATGAAAACATTTACTTAATGTATATTTATATTTCTTCGATGCAAAGCTCGGCGAGGAGTGCCGCTACTCAACACACAATGCCTCCAAAATTCGGTAGAAAGTGGGGAACGGAGTGCCTTAATACTAGGTTCCCTCTGCCTACCCTTCTGTGTGCGAGATACAGCGTGAAGCTGATTTAATTTTTTTAGCATATAATTTTTCGATAAATAACCAACCATCAATACTTATGTACTTCAAAATATATTTAGTTTCCTTCAAAACGTGATAATTTCTCCACCAGCCGCCAAGTGAAAGTAAAACCACTTTCGCTGAGATATTCAACAAGTGTCTCCACACTTCATTCTCACCTAATAATTTTATTAGAGTTATGCAACTTAATTTTTATATTGTATATATCATTATGTGTTGACATCCGTTCTGACAGCCGCACCCAGGAATGCCAATTAATATTAAATTAGATTAAATAATTTATATATATAAAATATATGTTTTTAGTTTCACCTGTATCCCGCAAATAGTTCGGTAGGCAGTGAGAACTTAGTGTCAAGACTAAAGACATTCTTTTACCCATGCACGGCCCAATATTCGATATATTACGGGTTGGGTAGCGGAACTCAATCCCGGGTTTTGCCTTGGTGCCAAAGCGAAAAAAAGAAAAGATTAAGAAATAATAATTCATTCCCTCGAATGGGGATAGAACCTACAACCGTCGCATTACATGCGCCTATAAACATGACGGGATCCAATTAGTCTAACAAACAAAACTAAAAGAGGCGCAATGTTTATGATGCGTAATGCAAGGTTTTGACTTCAAATTATTTAAAAAAAACAGCTTCACACTGTATCCCGCTCACAGCAGGGTAGGCAGAGAGAACTTAGTGTTAAGACACTCCGTTCGCCACTTGCCGCCGAATTCTGGAGGCCTTGTGTGTTGAGTGGCGGAACTCGAAGGCGCTCTTTGCCTCGACACCAGAGAAATAAAAACATAAATAAATATTTCATTTCCTCGAGTAGGAATGGAACCCACAACCATCGCGTTACAGTCACACCATTGTACCCCTGCGCCAGTACGGCCTCCTTCAAATTATTTAATATTTTATTTTAAAATTTATAAAATACAAAGAAACTAAAAATATAGTTATTAATTTAAATTTTTGTAGCCGTTTTAGATTATCAAATTTGCATAGAAAAATCATCTTAGCATTTGTTTTGATTGGAGTAAAAAAATATTTAAAAATGTTATACCTAATAGGTAGGTATGTAAATTTAATCTAAATATATTTTATTTATAAATTTATTATTTAAATGTAAATAATTTAAAAATAGGTTCCCCATAACCATAGGGTCTTTAACATTACTATTAATTAATTTTTTATAAATGAAAATTAAATAATAATAGAAACGAAAGAATCATGTTTTGGTACTTATATAAATTTTACTAATTGATAAAACATACACTTAGGTAGAACTGACCAAAATTATCAAAATCAAATAATAATCACGAATTAACAATCTTTTATTTGTCTTGTACAGGAAAAAAAAAATTGTCATATTAAAATTTAAAAAAATAAAAAAAACATACCTTCACAATAATCAATCCAGTCAAAGTCAAGTCACAGTCACACACAAGTCAAAGTGACGTCAAACATCAATAATCAAGTCATCAGGTATTTAGAGTCACTTAGTCAAATAGTCTAATTTTAGTTAAAAATAGTCTACTTCTAATTAGTCATTTAGTCGTTCAGTCTTGATGAAATGGACTAGATTATGCAATTTTTACTATAATTATTATAGTTTTTATATTTTACGCGGACGCGTGCAGCCGCCATCGCGACCGCGCGGTACTGCAGTGAGAGGCGAGTGAAGTTTCTTCATATACATAGTTAGTTGTACTAGTGATGTAAATTATTGACGACAGCTTGATGTTGTTAGCTAGATGATGTTGTGTGGCTTTGCTTTGGTGCCATATTATATGTAAAACCCTCTTCTATTAGGGAGTGACTGACAGAGAGAAAACTCATTGATAAATCTATTGGACTTGAAAGTTGAAAATCTTATCTGAAGTGTGGTTACTTACTGAGGATTTCTTAAGGTATCCCCTGGAACAGGAAAAAAGGATTTTGAATTATCTTAATGTCCACGCAAACAATCTTGCAGACGTTTAAACAGGAACTGTCTGCTCTTAATAAGCGAGGGATGCGTGGATATATATAAATTTTCGTATATGTTGGTAAAATTATTAATAATTACGAATACATATTTGGGTTTTGTTTAAATGATTTATTGGTTAACTTAGAAATGTTGACTCTGTTCTCCTTAGTAGAGGCAGGAGGACACCTCGGTTGATCTTTGAGATGGCAGTATCTATGATACTGGAGGTTGCGTAAACAGCGTGAGGACCTCCTGAGTTATCACCTACTCGTAACTACTTACACATTTTTTTGTCGATTTTGATTTTGGAATTACATTTAGGAATATTGTTTCAAAACGAACTATAAAATCTTGTGATACGTCATCAAGAATTAAAAAACAAAATAAAACCGTAGGGTTCTCAGCAAAAAGCGGAAATGGTTTCAAGATAGATAAAATAAATAAAAAATAAAACAACTACTTTTAATAGATCACCGTTGGCCTGAAAGGCAGTGATTTGCGAAATAATTCAGGTCAAATTATTTTTACATTGTTTTTCTTTAATAGTTCTTTATTTAATCTTAGTAAGCATTGTGTCGAAGGGATTTAGAAATATTTGCTCTCTTGTCGTTGACGGTTGACACGCTCCGTTATATTTTTGTTTGTTTTGATTTGGCTTCATTGTCTTCTTAGAAGAGATTGATTGAAATTAATTTATTTTTAATATTTTATAATAAAGCAATGATTACTAAAGTTACTATTTTGTAAATTGAATATTGATTCAGAATGCTGAAAAACGTTGGTTGGTTGATTTTTTAGCTTCATGCTGTATCCTGAACATATCAGGGTAGGCAAAGGGAACTTAGTTAGTAGTTACCTTTCGTCCGAATTCTGGAGTCCGCCGGACATCGCGCTTTGTCTCCGCTGCGGCTAAACTTAACGCCGCGGAGCAAAGAAATGAAAATATAAAACATTTCATTTCCTCATATCAGGAAAAGTAAATATAAAAAAAAACATGTAAAAACGTATTAGAAAATAGTAGGAACCACAGTGGGACATTGACATGAAAAAAAGAAGCGTAGATTCGAGTCCTGTTTAATGTATTTTTTGTATATATTAGCTAAAATATTTTTTATTTACGCAACAGTTACTAATACCGATATTCGAGAGATACCAATGCGTGTATTGAACACATTTTCCATTCTTAACACCTGCCCAAAAAATTGACAAATATAATTGTTTTGACCAATTTGCGTAATAATTGAGATTTTTTTTTATTGTATAACAGTATCCAAGTAATTCACGTAATATTACAAAGATTTTGTGGGCCTCTATTAGGTTGAATTGTTTTTTATATTATTACTACATTTAGACTGCTATTACCGTTGATTATAATAACTAGTGGTTGCTTGCAACTTCTTTTGTGCAACTTATAGTGTTTGCAATGCTTATTTCATATTACCACCCCTGATTGAAACTTGTTGAATGTGGCGAGCAAAGAGAACCAAGAGTCAAGACACTCCATTTTTAACCGTCTTTCCAAAAAAAGGAATCTTTTCTTATATGTCATTGGAAAGCGCTCATCAGCCTCAACAACTTTTGTATAGGTATTTGATTATTTCTTATAATTTAGCTGGGCCGTTATACTCGTAGTTGTTCATCTGATACTCCAGATTCATATTTATTTTTATATCATATTGAATCCTCAACCATCGCCTTTAAAGTCAGAGCCTAAAGTGTGTTTTCTCTTCTCTTACGTATTAAAGGTAAAGAAACAGTATTTATGAAGAGGAAGTTATATTTCATTGTTGTTAATTGAATGAAATTGTATCGCGGCTTAGTCACACAGCACACAACCTCGCGTGTCTGTTCGCTTCCTTGTACAGCGATTCGAAAGTTAGATTCGTTAGTATAAAGATACATTGTGGCTTTATAGTATATCATTTTTAGGGTTCCGTATCCAAAAGGTGGAACGAGACCCTGATAGTAAGACTCCGAAGTCTGTCTCTCCGTCTGTCATAAGGCCGTGTCTAATAAATAGTAATAGTTTCACTACACATAAGATGTATGTCTGTTGCCGCTATAATAACAAATACAAGGGGAATCCCATACAACAGATATGACTTATTTTCCATTGTTATTATAGCGTCGGCGTATACTCAATTCCACTGCGAGCAAGAAAATGAAAATAATTCGCTCCCCTTATTGAGAATTGAACTCATAACCACCACATATAATACCACTTATTAATAATCTATATAATGTTACTTTTCTCATATTCTAAAACTTTTGCCCAACCGTGGAGTTGAAATCTTGAGAAAGTTTATAAGAACCTGTTATATGCCTGCGTATATATTAGTATAGTGCTTTAAGAAGTTGACAGTGGGAAATGGGGAAAGTGGTTATGCTTCGTTATTTATAGTATATGGTGAAATTGATTCGAACTAGTGACCTTACGTGGGTTTACTTGTCTCTGCGGTTAAAGTTTAGTTCATAGTCAGAAGGAACCTGAAAATTGACATTCTGTTCCCATTAAGACACTTCCGTTCCCCATTTTCCGCCGAATTCTAGAGGCATTGCGTGTTAAGTGGCGGAAGTCAACCCTGCACTTTGTTCGGTTACCAGATCGAGCTAATAAAATTTGTGTTTTTAAGTTGTATTTTTTAATGTATTTAGGTATATACCCATAGAAGGATAGTCAGAATCTAGTTTTCAACGACAATCTCCAATATTTTTCTTTTAAATAGCAATAAAAGAAAAAGGGAAGAGAGAAAATTGTACGATGCATGGGGAATGAAGTGTCTTAGCGCTAGGTTTCCTCTGACTACCGACTATTTGCGGGATACAGCGTGAAGCTAAAAAAGGAAGAAGTGACTTATCGCGACAATCCGCACCCATTCAAGTCTTTTGGGTGGCGAAAGTCGATTGGCAATCTGTAGGAGAAAGTTTGTTTTGTACTATACTTAGCGCTTTCTACGAGTTTCAAATAAACCTTTTTCATCTAAATTCCAAAATTATAAATCTTATTTAATACAATTTAAATACCATACAAGCGTAGTGGAGCACCGTCAACGGCTGTAATCGGCTGGTTCGATCTTCAAATGAAGAATACTATGTAATATGTACCCAATTTTTCCTGCGATTGGAAGAAAAAACACGGCGTTAAGTTCCGCGTCGCAACACACTCTCGTAACACGCTATATCTCAAATTTGGGCGGAAGTAAAGAACGTGGTATCTTGAAATTAAGTTCGTTATCTATAAAAAATGACTGAAAGAATGAATTTGAATCCGCGTCTAACTCTTTTGTTGACTGTAGCAAATTGAATTTGACTTTGCAATTTCTTCTTAAATAATTAAGTAAGTGACATTCTCTTTGGTTGCCTTTGTGTAGGAACCTTTGCTAATATCTTCTTGCAGAGATGTTAAAACCAAAAGTATGAAATGTCTGTAAGCCGTTTTATCATAATAATTTGTACAGAATCTTTGTACGACTCATACTTGACCAATTTTTTTTGTATAAAAGTAGTAAAAATTTTATTTTTTTTTACCTTTAAGCAAGTGCATACATGCGTAAAACTTTTTTTTTTATGGAAAACGAACAAGGCAAACGAGCGTTCGGGTCACCTGATGGTAATCACCTACAACATTAAAATTTATTTTTTAATTTTAATTTAATACAATTACTCCCCCGAATGGGAATCGAACTCATAACGTCACTTTTACGTATCTCAAAATATTTTATAATGATCTAAAACATAGTTTCTTCAGGTTTAAATCAATCCCTGATGTGAATATAATTGTGACCATGATCTCTTCATATTTCAAGAGCCATTATAAATATATTACAACAAGAATACCTTTCACGTACCGCTCGTTAAATGATCTGAATTTATTAGATTTCATAACATTTGGGGTTGGTTTTGTACAACTTTTTTAAAATATAAATACAATCATGATTCAATGAGAGTGGTTGTCATAGTAGGTTCCATTTCCCACGATTTTCGACAATGAAACACTCGAGATGAATTGTTTTAATTTCCTAGCATTGGTACCAAGGTAAATCTCAGCGTTGAGTTCCGCCGCTCAACTCGCAACGTTTTAAGGATTGCGCGTAGTGGGGAATTGAATGTTTTAACACTTAAGTTGTCCTTTGATTAATATCTGTGTCCCGCACATAGCAGAGGAGAAATTGCGTGTTTAACTGAATAATTTCCTCGAGTGCGAATCGAACTCGCACTGCACTGGCACAACTGGCCTCAATGAGTGGTCGTTTAATTAAATTATTTTTAATTTAAATGTAATCACTAAACAAATAAATTTAAAATGAATATCTAAAGTGTACTCAAAGTCACGTATAACTCGACGCGTAACGGAAGACCGTCGTCCTCTGTAATTAGATAATGAACGTAACTAACGCGGAGAAAGTATAGTTTGTTGCTATTTTTACGATACACTGAGATTTTCTTGTTATTATTTTGTTTATTGTTTTGGTAGTGTTTTTTAAACGATATTAGATGATTTTGATTTTCAAATCCGGTTTTATTTTTTTTATTTTTAGGGTTCCGTATGTCAAAAGAAAAAGTACTGAGCCTTTATAGAGTTAATTTATCGCATCGCTAGATATATGAAAATAACTATTTAATAATTTGATATTTTATATATATACATATTTACCGCATATAGGAGGGCGGGACTCTCTGGCATGCTTTGTCTTGTTACTAGATCGAGGCAACGAAAATTGATCATTCAATGGGTGTGGGAATCGAACCCACGACCGTCGGGTATACGAGACTATGCCACTGTCCTACGACGGCCTCAATATAAATATTTACTATTAATTTTATATTATTATGTTTTATTTAAAAAACAAAACTGAGTGTGTCACAGGCCTTTTTTACACGATCATAAAAAAATATTATACTCATGCAATATTACGCAATGTCATAACGTGACGGCTCAAGTAGATGACTGGACACTTTTCAGGAATTACAATTAATTTATTTATTTATATATGTGATTAGTGTAGGTTCGAATCCTGTCCTAGGGAAGGTTTTATTAATAGAACGGGGAAATGAATGTAATTAAAATTGTTAAATGTTCCAACCTTTCCCGTTGACGTTTTCAGCTCAATTTTTTCTTAATATTTGTATAATTTTATGTTCACTTTCAGCTATTATTTGTAGTGTAAGAAAATCGCTGCAGTGTTTTAAATATTTTATTAGCTTCACGCTGTACCCGTATAAAGCCGCCAGCGTAGGCAGAGGGAACATGGGAACCTAGTGGTGAGACTTTTGTTCCCCACTTTCAGGCGAATCCTGGAGGCATAGCGTGGTAGTTGTGGAACTCGATGTCGCGCTTTTGACCAGAGCGAAAAACTGAAAATATTAATTATGTCACGTTCTCGAGTGGTTTCGAACCCAGAACCGGTTGCGTTTACAGCCACGCACGCTTGTGCCTCTCTACGCCTCGACAGGCCTTAGCTGCTCTATAAAATTCGTACCTATAAGTTGAGTTATGTTTCTTTAATTATAACAATTTAGCATAAGTTATGATAAACATATAATACTTGAAAATTGAACCCGCTACCTCCTCCACCACCGCAGCTACTATTTAACTTAAATTACAACCTACGTTTTCCACTCAACGCTCACGCTTTCAAACCAAGTGAAACTACACAAATAAACCGTTATATTCTGTTATTACGATTAATTAGAGAAAAACTTTTCCCATTGTTCTGAAACAATATGCGATTGTGGCAATCATTTAATATCGAACATACCGACAGGCCTACTTTTATGTATGTATATATTAGTATCTACTTATATATAGATTTCACACGGGGTTTTTCTTGTATTTATAAGTAAATAGTTCATTTGTTTCAAGAAAACTCTAAGAATAGGTTCAATATGTTTTTCGCAATACGATATGTGATGCTAGTCGTGGCGAAGGTAATGAAATATTTAATATTTTAATTTCTTCACAAAGCAAAGCGCGGAGAGTTCTGCCACTCGACCCGCAACGCCTCCAAAAAAACATTACGTGTTGAGTAGAACATAACGCTAAGCTTTATCCCATCAAACGGGGAAAATAGATATAATTAAATTAAATATCATCAAGCACCTGATTGTAAATCGAACTCACAACCGTCAGCTGTCGCGTTTGCAGGCAGAGGCAGGAGACGTGTTTACGTATGAAATATCCAAAAATAATATGTGAATTACCCGTTTTTCCACATTTTTACTTCAAATCAAGAAAGTACGTAAGTTATTATTATTATGTTCAGGCTTTCCTTTTATATATAGTTTCTATTCACAGCATTGTCATTTTAATTCATACTATAGCTGCATTATACTTTTTACAAATTGGTAAACTGGAACAATTTTCTTAGCTCTTATTGTGGTAGCTACCTAACCTTCTATATATAGTTGTAGTGTTCAGCTGCAGCTGCAGGCTGTACCCCGCATAGGCACAGGGAACCTGGGTACCTGGTGTTCTCATTGAGACACTTCCGTTCCCCACTTTCCGCCGAGTTCTGTATTCATTGCTCGTTGAGTGGCAAAACAGAATTCGCCGAAAATGAATAGGAATATAGTATCTTTACACTAGGTTCCCAGGTTCCCTCTGCCTATACTACCATGTGCGCAATACAGCGTTAAGCTAAAAAAGGAAATGTATATTCTTAATTAGTAACTAAAGTGCAACGGGTGAACAATGTTACCGTGGCGGCCTTTTGCTTTCAATACCAAGGTCCAACTTTCACTCACTTTCGTTTTTACCGACGACCACATACAAACAGACATACGGAAATATTACGTTACGGAACTTAAACATGTATAATATAATAATAATAGGTATATTATATTTTATGTATTGTCTTGTTATATATTGTGTATTCGTTTAGTATTTTCTCGTAGGTATAGCCCTTAAATAATTTCGCATATAGGCGCATCGCATACAGGGTAGGCAGAGGAAACCTTGTGTTTGGAGGGAACCTTGATTTGTGAAGATAATTTGTGAAGATATCACGTGTGGATGTTTTGTCTAGTTCCTAGAGCGAAGAAATGAAAATAGTAAATAATTAATTCCTACAAATGGGAAACAAACCCATGCCACAGCCGTCGCGTTTACGGCCGGACGGTGTATTTAATATACATATAACGTTTTTTATGCTCTCTTTATGTTTTTGTTTTTAATTACTTCTTTATACAAAAGATGTTTAGATATTTAATTACGTTTGATCTCCAATTATGCGTATTCCATCGTGACGCAGCGAGTCATCATTTGACTTTAAACTGTGTGTTTTGGGTTCTATTTCCATAGGAAATGAATTATTTTTATTCCTTCACACTGGTACTAGATAGTAAGTAATGTCTCGAAACTTCTATTACTATAATTGTGTAAATCGTTATTTTTATTCAAAAGAAATATTTCTTTCTCATAGTAGGAAGTGTTAAGACACTCCGTTGCCACTAAGACACTTCCTTTATCTACTTTATTATAAAGACATGTAAATAAATTTGTCTTTATAATTGATTTCTTCATAATTAGCTTACTTATATATAACATATACATAATTCAAATTCTTTTACAACTTCTCATTTGGTTTCAAGATCTAAATTTAGTCCAAAAATTTAAAGAAAACAAGTGTTCACTTAAAAAATACATTAAAATTGTATAAAAAATGGGCATTCGAAATAATTGTTGAGAAAACCCGATATTAACCGGTTGGAAGCTTTCTATAGCTTTCGATACTACTTGTTTAAATAAACATTGATTTGAAATTTCACATACACGTTCTTTCGAGGTTCAATTAGAAAGTACAGGTGATGTATGTCGGTTCGATTCTCGTGCAAGAAAACTTTTGTATTTAAAGGTAGAGGCACAAGAGTGCGACTGAAAACGCGATAGGTTGTAGATTCGATTCTCATTCCAAGAAATGAAATACTTAATGTTTTCATTTCTTCGCTCTGGTAACAAGGCAAAGTGCGACGTTGAGTTCCGCATATCAACACGCAATGCCTTCAGAACTCGGCGGATAGTGTAGTCTCTTAATGGGAACAGAGTGTTAAAACACTCTGTTACCATTGACCTAGGGAACAGAGTGAGAGTAGGCAAAAGGGATAGGCAAAGGGGGTAGGCACCTAATGTTAAAACATTAGGTTCCCAGGTGGCCTTTGCCTATCCTCGCGGGATACAGCGTGAAGCTAAAAAAAACTAAAGAAATACTACCCACAAGTTTTGTACGCATTGCCTTTAAATGGAGCGCTTTATTTGGCCATGTTTTTTTTCGTTATATTATTTTTTATTAGAAAGGTCACCTAATAGAAAGCTTCTGAGCGCATATATTAGAGCTTGGCTCTCCGTTCTCTCTGGCTACTCCACTAGGGATGAAGCTTGGAGATAAAAGTAACTTTATTTTTTTACCTTCACAGTAAATTTTTCCACTTATATGTCTATTAGAACGACAGGTTTTAGAAACAAGTATTTTAACGACTTAGAAACTTTCTCTAAAGTCGTCTAACATTTTGTGGTCATATTTGGAAAATACATAATTATATAAGAGTTAACTCTTTTTTTTATTTAACTTAGGTAATATTTTAAGTTAATATTTAGCTGTCATTATATAATCAGTAATTAGGTAATTATATTATTAAATGAAAAATATATCATTTAAATTTATACGTTGCGACGGCGTGTGTGAACTGGATACGTTATGGGTTCGATTTCAGCTCGAGGAAATGAAATATTTTAATCGAGCGTGACATTGATTTGTAATATTCACGTAACGTCCCGAGAATACGACGGGAAGTGCGAATCGGAAGAGAGTGTCTTAAATTAGGTTCCCAAGTTCTTGACTATCACGGTGCGGGTTACAGCGTGAAGATAAAAAATCTTGAATTTTAGTATTGAATTATAGTTTTTTTTAATTTATGACCATGGGGTCATGGTAATTTCTTAACATATTCTTAAGCTTTACTAACTTTACTACAGGGAACGAAATGTTACCTACCCTATACTTACCATATCATTTCATTGTCTCTTAAGTCGAGATATATGGTTAGTCTACTAAAGCGGAAGCATAATAATAATTTAAATATATTTTTTTCCCCGAGTAAGCATCGAACCAATAACCACCGCTTTTCACTTATACACTATTCGTCTGACGAGCTCAACCCTGTATTTTAAGTATATAGTTTAGTATCATTAGTTATTTTAACTGGACGTAAAACAATGTATATCTAGACCAGGGTTAAATTTAATAATACAGTTATAATTTAACTCCAAGTTCTCAGCTTTACAATATATCATAATTCTTAATTAGATTAACTTTGGAGCGTGTGAAATATTATGAGATGTTTATTGTTTTAGTCATAGAAGAAGTAATTCAGTTAGAAGACTTAGAAATCATGGAAGATGTATATATGTATGTACGTTGGTAAACGTTTTTAACGATTTTGATAATTTTTACAGTAATCTATTTCTCTAATTAACAGTAGGAACCCATTTTTCATCCAATAAAATCTATTTAAAGAATCCTGTAAAATTTAAATGGGTCCCGTTTTTTAATGTTGGGCTTCTCTCTTAATTATTATTCTGAGAATCTGGTATCCTTATATATATGCTTTTCGACTCGAAATATTGAGCATTGAGTGCCGGAACTCAACGCCGCGCGTTAAATTATAATCTTAATACAAATGAAAGAAAATAATCTAAATATAATCATTCCCCCAACTGGGTATCGAACTCACAACGGCGTTCAAAAAATATATTCTTTAAACCTTTTTTAAAGTAAGTTTAATCTCTTGTATTATTTGAAGTTTTATAAAAGTTTATAATAAGATAGGCATGTACTCTAATATTAATATAACAATACAACAAAGCAGTTCAACATTTATTTATGTGCGAATTTAAACCTTTTCATTATTTTTTCTTTTAATATTTGATTTATATAATAACGATATGATTTATATAATAACAATTTATAGAATACGATGATTGTGGATTCGATTTCCATTCGAGGGAATGTTTTAATCGCTAAATATTTCCGATAGTCCGGCCAAGGGAGACTTCAATTAATATTAGGTTCCTTTATCTCGTCGAAAATTGGAAGATGCGTATATGTATAAACATTTTTTTAAATGTCGTTTGCTGCATATAGCATGTAAGGCAGACGAAGCAGAGAATATAAAGCAGTGTTAAGACATTCCGTTCTCCACACACCGCATAGTTGCCTTGTTATCAGGGCGAAGAAATGAAAATATTTAATTTCTCTGAGTGGGAATCGAACCCACTATCATTGTATTTTTTACAATCAGACGCTGTAACGACGGCGTCTATTTCTATGCTATCTATTTTTTATACAAAACCATATGTAAGCTACTTATATAAATATTTATATTTATTGCATTTTATATTTATATGTAAACTCAATTATTTAATACTAAATTTTACGAATTTGTTTTTATTTTTGCTATAAATAATTTATTTCAAACGAATTATAAGGAAGGAAATTGGATAGTTAAAACAGGAAAGGCATGCTTTAGTACACACGACGATTGTTTCAGGAAACGTAAATTATAGATATTTATAGAAGTTACTTAACTTACTTGGCTAACAGCGTTTGATTGTAAACACGCTGATTGCGGTCTACCATAATGTCTCACAAAAGTGCGTGAAGAACGGAGTGTCTTAAAATTATGTTCCATCTACCTACCCCCCTATGTGGATAGAAACGTGAAGTTTAAGTTAAGTTAGTTTTGACATTAAAGGCGTTGTGGTGATATTGGTAATGGCGATTTTAAGATTTTTCATACTTTGAATATTTTCTTCCCGACTGTATAATGCGTAAAAGTTCCTAATAACCTAACTGCACTACGGCCACGACTCGTCGACCATATAACTATATTAGCTACTTCATAACAAGAAGCTTAAAATACAAGTTAAGATGGGATTTTCGTAACATCTTCTAAGATTCGGTATTGAACAGGTGCCTACATCTAAAGATTTGTAAACCATTTCTCGGTTCAACGAGCGCATTGAGACACTGAGTGGACGCAATTATGCCTTTTGTTCATTCTTCTGGCAAAATAAATAAAGAAATGTATATTGATAAATATGAGCTGGACTCGAGGGCGATCATAATTTTTATAATATTTCTTACTTGTGCGAGTTAAAGTTAAATTAAATTAAATGATAATATAAGTAACTTTAGTAGAATTGTTGTGTTAACGCTGCGCTTTGTTTTACAGTATGAAAACAGAAATAATTCATTCCTTTAAGTGGAACACAAGCCTAAAATCTCTAAGTCTCATCATCACGGAGGTCTCTTATATGTAAACTTATAAAATCTTAGTATAATATAAAAAACATGTTGAAGATGTCGTAGGACATTGTCGGATTCGATGGTTGTGACTTCAATTCCCAATAGGGGAATTAATTAATTTAATTTCCTCGCTTTCGTAAAGGGAAACGAAGTGTCTTAAAACTGGGTTCCCCCTGTTCCTCCGCTATATGCGGGATACAGCAAAGTGCTAGTGCCTGTAACATAATTCCAGAGGCCGCGACATTGATTTAAAACGCCGTACAGAATATTGATTCGCGCGGATGTCATACATTTTGTATGTATTCAATGTTAGTTGCGCAATTTGACATTGTGTTTTTATAATATTGTTGATACGATTGTAATTTTGTATGGAGCACTTCTTGACCGAGGAAAATGTACGCTGACAAGGTACTTTAATAAGGTACAGAGTGTATATTCTGATTTTGATAATTAAATTAAATATCTTAGAGTTAAGGATTTTACCATACCCAGCACTAAAACTCTAGAATCTGGGCACCTAGTGTTAAGACATTCCCCAGTCCGTTCCCCACATTCCCCTGAATTCTAGAGGCAAATACATGAATAATAATAAACTATATTAAAAAGTAATTTTCTTCATTAATTCTATTCAACGGTGATCAGTACTAGAGTAGTTACTCTACAGTCTATACAATGGTCCGTTTAAATTGTCGCAAGTACTACATACGAGTATATCGGTAATTTAATAACTCACGGTTACAACACTAGTGTGGTACGTTACGTACGTAGTAAGTCGCACAATAGCTGTTTTTCTTTATGTATGTATGGGTACGTAAAATCTTAATGCGAGGCATTGATTGTTGGATGGCCGTTCTTAACGCCGGAGTGTCAATAATCAAATCGTTATTTCCACTCCGGCGTCGAGTTCCGCCAGTTTTTACTATGTATTTACTCATTTTTGTGATTTTTTTTTTTAATTTCTTAGTGATTTTTCTCTATTGATAACTGCACTGTACTCTCTTCCCGCTGTTTGACAGTCGCCCATTTCCATTGGTTGGCTGGAAGAGATTACTTTTAGAAATAAGCCCACCTTTGCTAACTAAACTTTTAATTTGGTATTTCTTATGTGTTTTTATTTGCAATAATGAATATATATAAACTATTAGATGTTGTGCTCCTACGTTACACCTTTACAAAGTTTAGCAAAAACTGTAACTGGCACTAATGAGAAATGAAATAGGTATTTAATATTTTCATTTCCTCGCTCTGGTAACCAGACATCCTTAACTTCCGCCATTTAACGCGGAATACCTCCAGAACTCGGCTAGGGTGGCCAGACCGCCAGACCTGGGGCGTTTAGAAAGAGTCATATTTGTTCTCACATATTCTATTTGATTACAAGGATGAAGTCGCAGGTAAAACCCACATTTTCCGTATAAAAATGTTACAAAATTAAAAAAAGAGTCAATCTCAAATTGTAATTCGAGAAACGTCCATATATTTTTTGCTACGAACAGAAATCGAACCTGTAAATCTAAAATAGAAATAGATCGTACAAAAAGTATACCTAACAAAGCTATTACAAACGTGTACGTGTTAAATTAGTTGAATTTTCAACACAATGTAGCGGTTTTTTGCACGCGTTGTAATCACGCAACTGATAAATTTATAACTTTTTAAATATCGTTCGTTTGTTTTCCCGTATATCCCGCATATTTCCCGTTTTTAATTAAAGCTGTAGGTATAAAGATTTTTTCGTTCATGGGTTATTCTTTTCCTTGATTAACATATGGTTTTTGTGAACTTTTTTACTTATCTGGATTAGAATCGTACTGTAATATAATTATTATTTTAAATACAATATTTATACATTAAAAACTAAGGTCCAACCCATTAAATAAGACAGCAATGTAAATAAAACTAACACTAAATATTTGAGGGAAGTTTGCCATATATAATAGTAAAAACTGCATTAAAACCGGTGAAGCCCTTTATGAGATTAGCGTAAACAAATGCGTAGGCAGACAAAAAGATAAATCGACAAACAGACAATTTTTAAAAAAATAATTGTTTTGGGTTCACTAACAATGCTGAGGGCATAACAATGTTTTCGTAAAAATATATATTTTTTGTACAGACACCGATCAGCTACGATTTTATTATATGTAAAGACAATATAGACCTTCCTTTATATTATTACAATAAATGATTAATTTTATCTAAAGCAATGTGAAATTACTGAAACATAAGAATTTAATTATTCTTTTAAGCATTTTTACCTTTTATTGAAAAAGTATTGCCTTTTGTCCGTCTGTTTGTTCACTACAAAGTCAGTGCCTTTTTTGTTTTAAACATTATGCAATGATATTTTCACTATAATCATTTCAGTATAATCATTTTCACGTTTATTTATTAAATTCATGCTGCATCTCGCACGTGGCAGGCAGAGGAAGTCTAGTGTTATGACACTACGTAATTTCCGCTGAACTATGGCGGCAATGTGTATTGAGTGGCGGAACTCAACGCCGCGATTTGCCTCGACAGCAGGGTGAAGAAATTACAATATCAAATATTTTATTACCTACAATCACTAGAACATAATATAATATAACTTAATTAAATACAACTAGAAACATATTCATTTATCCTGTTTAAAGTTTACTAGGACAAGTATTACCTAAGGAAGTCCTAAATTCTAAGGTTTTCAAATGATTCATCTTAGTTTACAGATTAAGCAATCTTAACGGATACAGCCTCTGATGGATGGATAATATTTTATCTTGTCTATATTGCAATTTAATTTACTACAATGTATTATTTATATGTATATTTGTATTTTTTTTATTGCTTGCCGTTGTATCTTACACATGGCAGGCAGAGGGAACCTGGGAACCCAATGATAAGACAGACTACCGTTCCCTACTTTTCGAATGGCGTTGGATTCTTACAATGTTGAGGCAATTTCCTTAAATATCTAAATTTTAATTAAATTTTGATGTCAATTTCCTTCTACCTTTCTTGCTATACGCGGGAACCTTTTTTTTTTTAGTGCCGTCTCTACATTGACGATGTTTCAACACTAAGTATATGATGGTATACTGAACTACCCTGACCCGCATACTTAGAACAAGTTTGAATCCTGTCCTTATAGTGCCTTTAGAGTTTTATATCTACGATAAATTTAATATTATTTTAATTTATGGATAAACAGAAAATACGTTTTAACAGTAAGTTGAGGAGCATGACAAGACGCAGCATCTAGTTTCGGAACGGAGTGTTCTACAAAGTTTCTTCTATCTATCCTGCTACATAAAACTATTAAATGTTAAAATTTATGTTTTAAGTGTTTTCTTTAGTACTATAGATTCAAATGTTTTCAGCTTCATCCAGTTTTTTTAGATACAGCGTGTGCATGTGGAGGTAAAAGGGAATAAGGAGAACTTACAGACAAGACCCTCTATTTTCTTCCTGTCTTAAATAATTAATCTTTTCTTATCATTAATGAAAAAAAAATTGAACCTATAATCCCTATATAATCCCTATTCATACATTATTATGCAATTCTCCATAACAGGAGCAAATCGTAAAAACCTAACGGTAGCGGGTTCAAATAAAAAAGAGGATATTAAAGCAATAAATAAAAAAAAACTGACTTGATAAGTTGTTTCAACTTGGCAGCAGCTTGCAACGACGCGTAACCGTATTTGGAGTATCTGGTAATATCTTCTGATGGAGCGTTGAATGCAGCCACGTAGCGAGCAGGCTCCTTCTCGTTTAGCATTAGACCTGGAAAGGGAGAAATATTTTTTATAATCTATAATTTTTATCTACACGGCGGTTAAAGTTGAAAAGAAAATAATTAACAATACATAATTATTATTATGATAAAATTGGAGAACAATAGAAAATGCCACTGGGTTTCCTTTAACTTTTTCGAAAAATAGATAACGAGATAGTTAATATATATAACTTCACGCTGTTACCCATAGTGGTGTAGGTAAAGGGAGCCTAATTTTTATATGTGTTCTTAATACGTAAAGGGAACATAATATTGAGACACTCAGTTCCTCATTTCTTGCCCAATTTCCAGGACATTGCGCAATAGGCGGTGGATTTCAACGCCTTTCTTAGTGAGTGTGAGTCGAACCTACAATCGTCAATTTCACAGTCCCACGCCACCGCACCACGACCTCTAGTGTTTATTTATTAAGTTACAACACTTACCCATAGAATAAAGCTTGGGTTCCAAAACACCGTATAGTTCGTGCATTTTCTGTACTCCATATTCGGCAGCTGCCAACACGTCTTTTCTTGGTTCCGTAACATTATTTGGTATTATATCATCTTTAAATTCATCATAATCTGTATCATCATCTATTTCATAATCATCATCTTCATCATCATCATCAGAACTGCTCGATGCTGATTTTGAAGCTTCAGTACTTTTTAAATCATCACCCTTTAGTTCTGTTAAATTCTCCTTATCACAATATTTTACAATTATAGTAGAAATATTCTTTGTTTCAGAATATGAATGATTTTTATTTTGATTTTTCTCAATAATTGTTATACTGTGAAGATCTTTATTCATAGACGTATTCAGTGTGGGCATTATGTTTTTCAGCACTTCTAAAATGGTGTGAGAGGTTGAATTACTAATACTAGTATTATTAGGTTCTATAGTCAATATTTCTACGTAATTAGATTTATTGGAATTTTTCATTACTGTTTCAGGTTGTCCTTTAACATTACTCTCCTTTTCTCGTGGTGCTGCTAAGAGCATATCTACTTTGTCTTCAATGCCGCTTTTGATTTGATTAACTTTTTTTATTGATGTTTTTTTATCATTCGGTACATTTAATATGATAGCCTCATTTAGCGTTTGGTTTTCAGCATAAGTGAGGTTAGCTTTAATTCTTTTTATTGAAGCAATTATATCATTAACTAGTTCATCTTGTATAGTTTTACTTATATTATGATTGTTATACAAGAAGTCAGTTGTAAAATTACCAACTCTATCGTTATCATTGTTGATTGAAGTTTGATTATTGAATTTAAATATATCTTCGATTATTCTTGTGAATGGACAATTGTGTGTCGTGTTTTCTATCTTAGGTTCAGTATCAGGGGTTTTTCCTTCGATTGTGATGATAAAGATACTGAGAAAGTGAATGAGGATATTGTATCTGAAATAATCACAAAAATGGTTATATTATTTATATACTCATATCTAAAAAAAAGTATATATAAATCTTAACCGAAATCTTTCATTTATTATAACTAAATTAAAAATATTGTACTTAGAAATGTATAAACTTTATTATTGCGGGTTAAGAACCTCTGCGTATTTTTTTTTGTTTCTGAATATTTTTCTTTCTCTAGTGTGTGATTAATAAATGTTAAAACACATTTTTTATAGTATCATTTTAACAATAAAATGTCATAAAATTATCATATAAGATTATAATAAACGAGTTTTATACACATGCTTGCAGAACTTGATTAATTAGTAATACTTTGTACAGATCAGGAAATATTAAAACGGGTTCTTATTTTGATTAAAACATGCATTTTTTACTACCTTCACGCTTTATCCTGCACATGCCGAGTAAGCAGAGAAAACCTGGGAACCTAGTTTTGGGATACTTCGTTGCCCATTAAGACACTTCCATTTCCGAATTTCCGCTGACTTCTCGAGGCTTTGAGTTGAATGGTGGAACTTAACGCTGCACTTTGGCTCATTACCAGACGAGGAAATGAAAATAATAAATATTACATTTTCTCGAGCTGGAAAGGAACCCACAATCTGTCGTATCTACAGTCGCACGCTTCTGCTCCTGCGCCACTATTGGCCTCAATATAATTTATTCTATTTTTCAAAAACATTATCAACAACCACTAACCTGACATCCATGTTGATCTTATTATCCTAGCATTATAACACAAATATTTATCCAAAAATTTTCACGAAATCTCCAAAGCTATCGCCAAACTTTAACACTGGTGCTCGACTGGCTCTAAATAAGTCACTGATCCCTTAACAGGTTTTTTTAAAAATTTATACATAAAACACGTATTTATATGTGTTTATATATATTATTATGTGCTTTTATATATATTTATGTGTATTTATGGGGTAGTTTCTCCTTAGAACGTGGTATGGGGCGGGCGGGCGAGAAGATACTAGTTACATAATGGTCTTTACAGTTATGAGACCTCGAGTCGAACGATGATCTCGGTGTTGGTTGTTTTGCAGCGAAATTAGCTTTCTTGGGGAGCTATCACACCGTTTGAGCTTCGAGCTTTTATTTTTTTTTTTATTTTTGGCTCGTATATAAGTAGGGTACGCAGAGGGAACCTGGGAACCTAGTGTTATACTTTCGTTCTCCACTTTTCACCGAATTCAAGAGGCGTTGCATGTTGAGTGGCGGAACTCCGATTTTGCGCTTTTGTCTCGTTTAGTAATTGTAGCTTATTTTTTTTTTAATATTTTTTTATTTTTCTTATATATATATTTGATATTATATAATTAGACTTAATTATAAAGGTGTGTAGCAGTATTCATTATATAAAATGACTTTAAGAGAGTGTGATTTTGCTTTCCGGCTTTTTTGTATAAATGACTTGTATTATGTAAACTTCTAATGTAAGGAAAATATGACATAAGGTTGCTAAAAAAATTACAACAATCTAATTATCAAATTATTTTAATTTAAAATAAATAATTTACAACTACCTAAAATAGGTGGACATTACAAAAAGTTTAAGAAATAATACTATATATATATATATATATATATATATATATAATTATACTATATATTAAATCTTCGCTCTCAATACTAACAAGACATAGCGCGGCGTTGCTTACCGCCACACAACACCGTGTGAACGGCGTGCCTTAATTCTAGGTTCCCTCTCCCTACCCTGCTACATACGGGTACAGAGTGAAGTTAAAAAAAATACAAAAAAATCAATTTAATATCGCTTCGGTGTAAAAGAGTTCTATCGCCAAAGGCTCAATCATTAGACGGCCATTCTCAGAGACCGAGCTCAGGTCCGGTGAAAGACCGCGGGACAAAAAAAACAATTATTATCAATACAATAGTTGTTTTTTAAATATTTTTTTTAGTATGGCGTGTCGTGTGATTGTGACAAAATTTATAACTACACGTTTTTCATGTAATGTATATGGATGATAACAAAAACTGTTCAGATAATTTGGTTTTTGCTGATTTTTGCTGAGGGAGGGAACCTGGTGGTGAGACACTCCGTTCCCCATTTTTTGTCCAAATTTCGACATGTCATGTATATTTAAGTTATAAAGTGGAACTCAACACCGAACTGTAATTTGAACAGAGGTAGGATAAAAAATTAAACATAAAATTCTCCTGAGTGGGAATCGAACGTAGGATTTTGCGTTCACAGTGAGCGTGAGCACCGCTGCGCTATGACAGCCTCTGGATTTTTAAAAAGGACAAAAATACACAATTCTCGTTTGAAATGCTTCCAAACGCAATAAGTGGTTGATAAAAAGAAGTGTTAATGACTTAAGAATTATTACAAAGATAACATGGGTTAGAGAGTATAAATAAAATTTACTTAAATTAAGAGATATAAAGCTATATTGCGGGCTTGCTAGCAGCGGGGTAGAGGCAGAGGGGAACACCTGAACCTGGGAACTTAATGTTATGATATTCCGTTCCTATTAAGACACTTCTGTTCCTGACTTTCCGTTGAATTCTGAGGTATCGCGTAACGAATAGCGGAACTGAAAGTCGCTCTTTGCCTCGTTACCAGAGTGAGAAAATGCAAAATATTAAATATTTAATTTTTTCAAGTAGAAATTGAACCCAACACCAGGACAGGCCTCATAATATTGCATTTCAATAATAACAGTAATATTAAATGTTAAATAATTCGAAATTTTATATGGATGCCATCTAAATTGTGATTAGGCTTTAATGGAATTACATTTTTATGATAATTTTGAGTAACAAATATTTTGATATTTCTGAATCTCTGTATAAATATACTCTTTTCATATAAACTAATATTAAAATGTGGGGGCACAAGCGTGCGACTGTAATCAGGGCAGGTTGTGTGTTCGATTCCTATTCGAGGAAATGAAATATTTAATATTTTTATATTCTCTCTTTGGCACTGAGGCACACTTAACACGCAGTATCTCTAGAATTCTTCGGAAAGTAAGCAATATAAGTCTTTTAATGGGAACGGAGTGTCTTTACACTAGGTTCCCAAGTTCCCTGCCGCTTCCCGCTACGGCGGGATACAGCGAAAAGTTAAAATTAATCGTAAATTTAGTTTGTAAGACGTTATCACCACACTTTTCGATTCGATCGATTTGTAGCTATATAATTTGCACGTTACATGCGTGTAGAGTGGCGGAACTCAACGCTGCATCATCCTTTTACCAGAGCGAAGAAATGAAATATTGTATGGTGAAACTTCATGGTGAAACACCCATAAACCCACTACTTGTCTTTCAATTGGGATCAAGGTACGTCCGTCCGCACGTGATATGTATAAGGATAGCATATATAATGTAACTTCAATTAAAGTGATGAATATTAAAATTGTATGACGTAAATAGTATATTATATTGATATACTAGTTGTTGCACGCTGCTTCGTGCGCGTTCATTTCTTGGTTTACGAGTTTTTTTTTCACGCTGTATCCCGCACACAGCAGGTTAGGCAGAGGAAAATTGTGCATTAAGTGGAAAACCGAAGAGTCTCTACACTGAATTTCTCTGACTACCTTTCTTTGCGGGAAAAGCGTGAAGCTGTTTTTCTTTTCTTTTTTGATAATTCAAAAGTACTTGCAATGTCTGTTTTAATAGAGAGTATTTCGAATTTGAGTAAAATTATAATAATAGAAAAATAAAAACTGCAATAACCTTATATAATTATTTATTTAATTTTATCCACAATATTCGAGTATTTGAACTAAAACTAGAAATTACAAA
Organism: Heliconius nattereri; assembly: GCA_013403645.1. Classification (NCBI taxonomy): domain Eukaryota; kingdom Metazoa; phylum Arthropoda; class Insecta; order Lepidoptera; family Nymphalidae; genus Heliconius; species Heliconius nattereri. The sequence goes on along the minus strand of JAAIXI010000220.1, from coordinate 4,267,271 downwards.
AAAATATATGTAAAATAATATGTATTAATATTTAAGAAAAATATAACTCTGTCATCCGAGATCACACCGTAGCTTCCATTATGTCGCCTTATCACAATTTCTTTATCTGTAACAAAAAAAAGAACTATCATACATACTATATCATGAGGGGCAAGGGGGCAAGGGCTAAAGCGTGCGAGAGGCAGTTCCTGGTCGAGGAAATATTTAATTTTTTCATTTCCTCCCTCTGATAACGAGGTTGGTTTGACACGTTATTCTCAAGAACTATTGAAGTCTGTCTGTAAAGGCGATGGTAGTCGGTTTGGTTTCCAGTCAATTTTTCTGTTACTCGCTGTGGTAACAAATAAAGCGCAGCGTTGCGATGACTTCCGCCAATCAACACGCCATGTCTGAAAAATTCAACGGGAAATAGGGAATGGAATATCTTTCATTCCCAATTTCCCGTTGAATTTTTGAAATGCAGGTATTCTTACAGTCGCTTCCCAATTTATATACTATAATACTCTCTTTGTCCGACAAAATATACATTGTCATAGTAAACATAGTGACAGTCATACGATAGGAACGAGAAATAAAGATAAGATTGCTACTCCAAGTTTTCGCCTCCAAAAAGTTAATAAATCTTTTATGGGTCTGAGCATACATGTATACAATAAAATTCCGCAGTGTATTTTAGGTTTGCCACTTCCAAAATTAAAAAATCAGTAAAAAAAATTCTGACAAGTAAAGCTTATTAAACTGTTTAAGAATATTTAGAGGACAAACATGTATGGAATTAATGTCTATTGAATGTCATGCAGGATAGCTGTAGCTGCCAACTAATGTAATAGATTGTACCATTGATTTTGAAAAGAGCAACTGTTGAGTTTCTTGCCGGCTCTTCTCAGCAGAACTGCCTTCCGAACCGGTGGTAGCTTTTTGTTCATATGTTCATTCGACGATTCAAAATTGCTTATATGTTTATTTGAATAAAGAATATTTTGAATTTGAATTTGAATTTGAATTTTACATCATTTTCTATACTGCTGTATGCGGAATAAGAAGCGTGAAGTTAAAAACTAAAAAGTAAAATATTCGAATGCAATATATTAGCGACAGCTATTATTAACCGAATGAAATTTTGTTTACCGCTAGACTTAGCGCCATCTATTATCACAATATGAAACTTTTCTTATATGACGACAATTTTTTTTATTGATTTCTTTAATATTAAATTATTTATTAAATTAAATTATGATGATTGCGAAGCCAAAATAAATAAATATCACCAATTGCTTATTATTGAAACAAAATTATCATTTTTAAGAAACTTTACAATTAATAAATAATCTTTATAAGCGCCATCTATTATCATTCCTTAGAACTAAGTTAAGACTAGTTCGCTTACTTGTCACGGGGTGGCGCTAGTGCGTCCGCTTGCCCGTCTGCTTGAGGTCATTGATCGCAGTCACGCTGCCGAACAGTACTTTCGCCGTCACCTTCTGTAAAAAGTTAATTAATATATAATTATTATTAAATGTTTGTAAGATGCTGTATGGAATATACAGGCCGTCGAAGCTCAGCGGTGGTTGTGGGTTCTATTTAGTGTTAGGGAATGATTTTTTAATTTCCTCACTCTAATAACAAAATTAATTGCGGCATTGATTTCCGCCATTCAACACTCAATGTCTTTAGAATTTGCCGGAAAATAGAGAACGGGAGAGTTTTAATGGAAATGAAGTGTATTAACACTGCTATGTGCTGTATGCACAGCGTGAAGCTAAAAAACATATATTACATTTATATCAATTATTACCGTAACAGCGAATACACATTACTTACGGATGCTTACAATATGCTTTGTTTGACCAGACCGGCGGAACAAAATTAATTGAAATATCAATATTACATTAAGTAACTTTAATTAAGGAGGCCAGTCCGTGCCGCAGGGACACAAACGTGCGACTGTAAGCGCGACGGGTTTGGATTCAATTCCAACTCGATGTAATGAAACATTTAATGATTTCATTCTCGCTCTGCCTTTCAGAAAATCGGGAACCGAAGTGTCTTGGAACGAAGCGTTTTAACACTAAATTCCTAGGTTCCCTCTGCTTACCCTGCTATGAGCGGGATACAGCGTGAAGCTAAAAAAAGTTACTCTAAATATATTATACATATGAATTTCAAATTTAATGTTTCAAAATTAGATTAAAAGAAGAGATTTGAAAACTAACTTAAAAAATAATCGATGGCTGGTTTATATTTTATTTTGTTAATAAAAAAATGTTCACGAAGCGGAAGAAGTATGCAGAGACCGTAGCGTATGACACTCCGTTATCTCTAACTACCACGCTTTAGCGTGAAGCATTAAAAAAATTAAACTGCAATGCGGGAAAAACTTTATACTAACTTTACTTTTCCCGCATTGCAGGGTTAGAAGCAACCTAACTCTGCGATCTTCATTTTCTGCTTTGTATTTCAAGAAATGTGTTAAGAGGCGGAACTCAACGCCAAGATTTGTCTACCAGAGCAGCCAAATGTAAATAATTCCTCTATTTCCAATACAGCTATTGTTATTAATATGGATTAGTTTTACCAGTAGTATTTACAACGAACGAATTCTCCACCAAGAGGCCAGTCGTGGCGTAAGGCACAGGCGTGCGATTGTAAGCGCGACATGTTTTGGGTTCGACCCCCTCATTAGGGGGGATAGAAATATTTCATATTTTCATTATTTCGCTATGGTAACGAGGCAAAGCACCGCGTTAACTACCGAATTCGGTGAAAATTCGTGAACGGAGTGTCTTACCAATAGGTTCCCATATTCCCTCTGTCCACCCTGCTAAGTGCGGAATATAAATAAAATATATTAAATATATGATCATTTTTAAAACTTTATAAACCTAACTAAATGAATTTACTCTGGGAAAGTGCTTTAGCAATTTGACAAATTTATTGCATCTCTCGAATTCTCAGTTGAAAGTTAAAATTCTAAAATAGTTCAAGTAAGCATTTAGAAAATGGCTCGAGGGGAATTTTTGTCAAGAAGACAAAAAATATTTTGGCTCGGGCTGTCTAAATGGTTGCATTTTGGCGGGGTGACCATGTTTTGTGTGTATGAAATGAGGTTTAAAATATTTAAATTATATTTTTTCTATTTTAAGGATATCGTTAAACACAACAAGGCAAAAGAGAAAGCCTATCTATTTAAATAGCAGTGTTAATCTTGAAACGCTGTAACTGAAGAACTAATTTTAACTGTAAATAAAAAATACCATGTATACGACATTACTGTGTGTTTTCCTTCAAAGACGTTTTTTTTGCTAAATGAGGGGTTTTGTATAGAAAGGGTAGGCAGAGGGTACCTAGTGTAAGACACTCTGTCACATGTTGAGTCCTGAAACTTTGCTCGAATGGGAATTGAACCTACAGCCGTAAAATTTACAGTCTGACGGTGTGTACGCTGCCCAACGTCGGCCTTGTAACCTCCTCGTTCGATTATTGAGAAAGAAACGGCAGATAAATATTTCAGACGGCAGATTTTAAGCCATATAGGCAGTAGGTTAGATTCCCAGTCGAGGATATTAAATAATTATTATTTTCATTTCCTAGCTCAGGTAACGAGGCAAAGCGCGGCGTTCAGTTTCATCACTCAGTGCGCATACCTCAAGAGTTTGGTAGAAAGTAGAAACGGGAGTGTCTTAATGGGAACGGAGTGTCTTAATATTAGGTTGCCAATTCCTTTCCGCCTACTCTGCTTTCGCGGGATAAAAAGTGAAGCTAAAAAAAAACTAATTCATACAGATTTTGAACTTCACATAAAAGAAACTTCCTTTTGAATTTCTTTGAAATAAAATTATTACCATAATTATATTCTCATTAAGAAATACACGAATCATTGTTAGTACTTTTTTCTTTTCAAAGTAATTATAATGTAAGTAACTGTTGTGAAGTATTTAAAATGCAATCTGCTTTACAGCTAGTTCGTTCAACTTTGAAATTTAATGTTCGGAATTAAAATTTTGTGCTTTGGTCACATTATGCAGCTTTTTTTGAGTTTCACCCTATATCTACCATATGTTACCTTTATGTTAAGATACCCTGTTCCCATTAAGCCATTCTCGTTACCAGAGTGATTGGGAATTGAACCCACAGCCTGTCGCGTTTTCAGTAGTATGCTTGCCCCCTGCGCCACGCTTGGCCTATTATTCATTGTTAGTCTTTTATTATTGGTATGTTATTTTTGCTATCATGGTTTCTGAGATATAAGCGACAGACGGATAGCAGCAGAGATCTCGCTAGGAATAAAGAGTGAAGATTAAGTAACCGAACTTAATATATGAGAACAAGGAAACATCAAATTTACAACCACCCTACACATTATAGTAGTGCAAAAAAATATTGGCATCACTTACTGAGCTTCTTCTGAGTGTGGTCGTTAGATATGTTATAGTTCACCTAGAAAGCTCTACTAATATACGAACTAACTCTCCCTTCGAGTGACGTAGAGTTCAGTAATTATGGCAATTGGGATTTTTAACCGACTTGAAAACTTTTCTTGGATCTCAGAAACTGATGTTTGAATAGGGTTTAAAATACCCTATAATATAGTCTTTCTCGATAAATGGACTGCCCAATACTCAAATATTTTTCCAATACAAACAAATAGTTCCCGAGGTTAGTGCGTCCAGCTTTATATTATTAGAATAGATGCATGGTGTCTGTTATACAAAACTTTTATTTGTTGATACTGATTGTGTAACACACGACCACAAATAATGGTGTAATGGTAACTATACTCTCAAGCATACAGCTGGGTAGGCAGAGGGAACCTGGGAATCTAACGTAACATCGTTCTAATTAAGATACTTCAGTTCCACATTTTCCGCTGAATTTCTGCTTTGCCTCTTTACCAGAGAGAAAAAAAATTAAAATATTCAATATTCCATTTTCTCGAGGTCCTTCGAGATTCTCGAGGAACGCGATAGGTTGTGGGTTCAATAAATCGAACAGTTTTGCCACAGCTTGTGCCACGATTGGTATATTATTATAACGAGCTTAAGCTTTGCACTAAATATCTGCATTTATACTTCACGAATGGTTGTGACCTAAAGAAATAAACGAAATGGTGAAATCGCTATACAATTAGCCGTTACGTGAAAGGTACGTATACGATTCTCGGCAATTCCGTTTTTTTGAGAACTCACTATATTATAATGATTGTAATAAAATGAATATGTTGTAGCGCAGGGACAGAAACTTTGAACGTGGAGAGTGTATATTCGATTCTTATTTGGGGGAATGTTGGATTTTTTTAGCTTCACGCTGTATCCCGTATATAGCAGAGTAGATAAAGGGACCCAGCGGTACGACACTCCGTTTCCCATTAAGATTATTTTGCTCCCTATTTGTGCCGAATTTAAGGTTTTGCGTGTTGAATGGAGGAACTAAACACCGCGTTTTGTCCACCAGAGCAGTTCTTCGAGTGGAGATTGAATCTGCGAGCATCGTATTTTAAGTCAGATACCACAGATGCGCCATAATGGCCATTTATTATTATAAAAGCAATAAAATTTCAATTAATTTCACTCATACAAACTTACAAATCGGGGTCTTCCATTTTGTATGAAAACATGTGAATTTATAATAAAATTGGAACGTAAGAGCTCATTCATATTCGAACCAATTACCTCAAATCGGTTGTAAAATTTTGACGATTTGCCGAATATTTTCAATTAAACACCAATATATAAAAGAAAACCCGACTACTTTGTGTGTGTGTTTATGTAAATGAATTTAATTTAAGAATAATATACCATTTTGTATGTTATTTCACGCTGTATCCCGCACATGGCAAGTGGACACTGTGGATCTAGTTAAGACACTTTCGTTCCCAGCTTACCGCCGAATTCTGACACTCACTGCCTTTTTTACATATATTCAGATATCGCTTAACATTGTATCCCTCATATAGCAGATAGGGAAAGTAAACTTAGTGTCAAGACACTCTGTTCTCTCTTCAATATCTTCTTCAAACAATAGTCACCATTCGTCCTTGCGACAGTTTCTCATAATATCGATTTCTCCAATAAATCAACCGTCAGTATTACTAGTGTACAGTAAATTAGCCGATTAATCCTAACAATTAATTTTGCTTGCTATAAATTGTAATTATCTGAAGCTTAATCCTTTGTTTTAATTAATAGGGAAAACATTAGGTTCCCTCTGCCTACCCTGTGCGGGATGCAGAGTGAGTTTTGGCGTATTACCCAACACGCCAAAATTCAGTAGAGAACAAAAGCACAATGGATGGATGGATAAATTCGGAGGAAAATGGGAAAGGGAGAGATTTAACTCTAGATGTCAAGTGGGAATCAAAACCACTACCTATCGCGATTACACTCGCAGCCTGGTGCCCCTGTGATACATTTGGGTTCAAGATAATAATTTCAATAATCCAAACATAATACTAAAACGTAAATCAGGGTAATCCCCAACATACAAAATATATAATATTGAATATACTATTTGTTGAACACATTTTGGCAACAAGCCCATCTCTTAATTCCATGGAACAGCCCAACTGACAGCTCCACATGTACTAGGTCTGAAGAGATTAGATACGACGCCTTTTGTTTTCTATACTAAAATAACTTACTAGTAATATAATAATAGAGGCAAGTTGTGACGCAAGGGCACAAAGTGTGACTGTAAACGTTATGGGTTCGATTTCCAGTCGAAGAAATTAAATATCGGGAATGGAAGTGTCTTAATGGGAATGTCTTAACTTTAGGTTTCCAGCTTCCCTCTGCCAACCTTGCTATGTACGAGATACAGCGTGCAGTAAAAAAAAGTAATAACTTCACGTTGTATCCCGCTTTCTTATAACAAACATTAGGATAATGAAAAGAAAAAAAATCAAGAAAATGAAAATAGTTAAATATTAATGCCTTCAAGTGGGAATCAAACCATCAACCCTTTCCAGTCAGATTTAAATATTTACTCTTTAAGCTTTATTCTTACCTTATAACTCCCATTGCTAGTCACGCTGGGCGGCGTGTACCCCCGTCCGCCGTACCCCGGGGTACTGCCGCCATGGTACAGGGTGTTATTGTTGGCATCCCGCGTCGTCGCCGCCGTATATGTGGATTTGCAGTTTTGAGACATGGTGTTCTGAAAAAGATGAAAAAAATCTTAGTAATATTTCCACAATTATATATACATATTAAAGGTAATCGAGGCATAGCGTTTTACCCAAGCGACGGTTGTAGATTCAATTCCCAATTACAGGAGTGAATTATTCGCACTGCGTTTAATTTTGTCACTCAGCACGCAATGTTTCAAAAATTCGGCAGTGCATGAGGAACGGAGTGCCTTAACGGGGAAGACGGGAGGGAAGGACGGGATTTAAATCAGAAAATGTATGTATGTGGGAATACAGGCGTGAGGCTAAAAAATAAAAGTTTCAAAACAAAAATTTACTCAGCAGCGTCAAATTTATATGACAAACTATAGTAATTTGCAATTCGATGTTCTCAGCCCGACTCGGACTGCGCCGCTCTAGATATTCAAAACAGAGGTTTCATTAAAAGATGCCATTAATTAAATATTTTTAACTTTGTAAAACGGTATTTTTTCTACAAAAAAATATAAAATAAACCATATTATAGTCACGACTATAACGTCACTGATATGTCACTTCTATGGCAGTTATGCCATTATTTATATTTTTATAAGGACGCCAATATAACGGAGTGGTCCGATAGGTGATGGTTGTAAGTTCAATTCTGGAGGCATTGTGTATTGAGAGGCTGAATTCAACAGCGCTTTGCCTTGTTACCAGAACGAAGAAATGAATTTTTAGTCTTTAATTCCTCCCAATGGAAATCGAACCCACTGGACTTGGCCTGGAAACCAAAATTTACTTCCTTTTATAAAACCACATAACTCCAGCAAGCCTTAAAAGACAAGTGAAATTCGGTCGTCAGTATTCAATATTTTGTGTAAGAGTAACTCAATATTGTCCAAGTATAATCACTGAACCGTTCCACGTGAAACTTTATAATTTCGTCTTGGTAGGCGATTGGGTTCCCAAAAGTAAAAAATGTCTGTATACATACTTACGCGTCTCTTACGCTCAGAGCTAGCACTTTTATACTAGTTGTGAATTCGCGGCTTTGTCGTCGTGATTTTCGATATTTCCGGATTTTTTTACAATTACGCGCTTCTCGCATAGATGGGTTAGTCAGAGGGAATCTAGTGTTATAATTTTTTATGAGACAGCTGGTTGAGTGTAGTGAAGTGTTTGCTTTGGTGAAGGGGGGGGCAAAAGAAATTATAAAATAAAATATTTAGAAATAAAGTGATTAGTAATTTATTTCCTCGAGTGAGAATCGGACCCGCAACTGTCACGCCTGCAGTCAAAGGCTGCGCTGCGATGTTTCATACAATACAAACTTGACCCTTATTTGCGATCCTCACAATAGTCTTTATATCTTTGTCTCTTTACCATAGCAAGGAAATAAAACTAGTCCACTCTTTAAAGAAGGAATCGAACTCAATACCGTCGTGCTTTTACACTACGACGATAAAAATAATAATAATACAAAAAAATACTATAATTTCACCTCTTTGAAGTATTGCTTGCGAGCAATTAAAAATACTGGTACCACCAAAACTGTTACAGTTTCGGGCTGGGAACAAGTCACTGTTACATTAACTGTAATACGAGATCACTTAACCGCGGGGTCTAAGTTATAAGATATGATGGTTATCTAAAAATATATAAATTTCTATAATATTATTATGTGAGGCGAGTAGTGGCACACAGTGTGACTGTAGACGCGACTGGTCGTGGGTTCGATCCCCACTCGAGGAAATGAAATATTTATTTAAATTTATATTCCATCTATGTCTTCGCTCTAGTGTAGAAGTAAAGCGCGGCGTTGAGTTCTGCTACTCAGCACCCAATGCGTCTAGGATGCGGCGGAAAATGAGGAACGCAGTGTCTTAGTGCTAAATTCTGTCTGCGTACCCTGCTATAAGCGGGATACAACGTGAAACGAAAAAAAAATTGAATATTGCTCAATCACTACAGCGAATGGAACCAATTTCACGAGTCTACTATTTCCAACTATCCTTACTCAACGTTTGATAGCGGTATCGGGTTTCGTACATTTACATAGCAAATTATAAGTTGTGAACTACTTGACGTTAGTGAGCTTTATTATAATAAAGTTTCTGGCGCCGGCGGTGTCCTGTCTTGACGCCCGGGCGTGGAAATTAAATATTAAATAATTCATTCCCCCAAGCGGGTGCCGATTCCACACACGGGGTGTTCGCAGTCATAAGCTGTGCCGCTGCTCCAGCTTCAATTTGTGTATTGGATAGTTCATTTATTGATGTTATTTTCCATCACCTGGGGCATTCAGAATGTGTCACCTGTCATACAACAACACTTTTGTTGTTATTTCCTTTTTGTGTGAGCGAAGTAATACATATGACTTCAAGAGCTGGGGTATAAAGGGTGAATCTGGGAATCTACAGTTAAGTCACTCCATTCCCATTAAGACATTTATTTAGTTCTCCACTTTCCGCCGAAAGTGTCTTTCAAAGCATTGCGTGTTGAATGGCGGAACTTAACGAGCGCTTTGCCTCTTTACGGGAGCAAGGAAATGAAAATATAAAATATTGCATTCCCTCGAGTCAGAATCGAACCGCCAGCTGTCGCGTTTACAGTCACACCTTTGTGCTACTGACCTACAACGGCCTCCTATGGATTAATTTATTCTATAATAATAAAGTGTAAACATTATTTAAATATGAGTACTTACGTACGTTATTATATCAGGTAAGCTTCCTAGATGCTACTATTAACCATAATCTTACATAATTTACGCACTTTATTTATGAGACTAAAGTAATGATATATGTATTTGTAATACATACATTAATATTAAATGTTTTTTAACCGACTTCTGTAAAAGGAGGAGGTCATCAATTCGACAGTTTTTATAATGGTTGTTATATCAGATCTTTTGACAGGATGAACCGATTTTAATGTTACTTTTTTAAAATAAAAAGTTATACTTCTTGTATGGTCCCATTTTAATTTGGTCCATTTTTGACAATGGTATTCATGAGAGCACTTAACACTGGATTCCCTCTCCCTATTGTGCTATATGCGGGATCGCCCGCTGGCGAAGAAAAAATATAAAGTATTGCACAACCACAGTAAATGGTAATAGTAAGTAATGGTTTACATTAAGTAATAAGCTTCACGCTGTATCCCGCACATAGCAGAGTAGACAGAGGCAACCTGGGAGGGAACCTCGTGTTAAAAATTAAGCATTAGGACACCTCCGTTTTCTTTTCGAATTTTGTATATTGAGTGGCGGAACTTAATACTACGCTTTGAATCTTCAATGGAGCGATAAAATGAAAATATTAAATATATCATCCCCCCGACTGACGCCTTAGCCGCCTTAGTCTCTTTTACTCTATAAATTATTAATTTTACAGAGTAGTTTCATATATTAGTACAAATAAGCTACCATTTCTTTGGCTTCCGCGTAACACCCATTTATTTCAATCTATATGAGAACGCTAACCGCTTATTATAGTGTCGATAATTATATACTTGAATAACCATTTTATAATATTAAAGTCATTTATTTAATACGCGTTAAATGTACGGTTTAATTTTTTGTTTTAATTTTTTTTATGAATTATAAATAATTATTTACAATGTTGTTTTTATTGAGATTGATAGAAATATTTGAGAATTAAAGATATATTTTTTGGTCTCACGCTATAATTCGCCTTGCAGAGACAGGATTTTAAGTATTAAAAATTTTGGCAGTCGTGGCGCTAGGGCGAAGTTTATGACTTTAACACGACGGTTGTGAGTTCGATTCACACTGAGGAGAATGATATATTCAATATTTTAAACGGAATCTCAAAAAAATAATCTAAAATAAAATAAAAATCTCTCGGCAAAATAATAAAGTTTATATTTAACTTTAATCTAGTTTAATTTAAGACAAAGCAGCACGTTAAAAAGCAGACCTTAATTTTGAACTCGTTTCAATAATCGCTTAGTAACCGTATATTACCTTGAGCACTAACTGGTCTGAGATTTTTTAATATTATAGGTATAGGTAGGTACAGTAATTATAAATGTACTAAATTTTTCTTAGGGTACAAGCTAAAATGATCTTTACAATGTATGACAGACGTTATAGTTCACATCCAATTAGAGTACTTTACCGCACTGCTATATTTATATATTCATATTCTTCTATATACTCATATTATGGCTTTTGTCCGTCTGTATAGGAATTCGATTCCCGCTTGTAGGACTTGATTGTTATTAAGATCTTTTAGTAACAAAATAGAGAACGGTCTTAAGTTCCTCAACTCAACAAGCAAAGTTTCAATTCTAGGTCCCCCCCTGTCTACCCTTTTAACTTGATTTAAAATGTTGTTTTATTCTCAAGTTAAGTGTTGTTTTATGCCAAACATACAGGTTGGCGGAGGGAACCGTTTACCACTATCCGTTTAATTCAGAAGACATTCCGTATTGAATAACAGATATCAACGCCGCGCATTTCCTCGTTATCAAAGCGAATAAATGAAACTATTATATATATAATTTCCTCGAGTGGGAATCGAATCCTGCAACCGTTCGCACAGCGCCACTGCACCACGACAGAGCTTATAATATCTAGAGTAAAATAAGAACAAAAAACCACATAAAAAACGCGCTCTCTTTTCATTAAAGTTATATATATTTTACCAATTTACCTGATTACAATTTTACCTTATACGATACGATATCGAGGTTGCATTTCGGCGATATCCAATTATTATTGCTCACTTTAAATTGGTGCATATTTACTCGTATTATGCACTTGCCAAGTGGCACGTAAACAAGTCATTATGGCCGAAATATTTTTTATACTATACTAACGACCCGTTTGCTTTGAGAGTGATGTATTTTTTTTAAATTTAATAATGAATTATAAAACAAACACTAAATGTTCAGGATAGTTCGCCAAAATACAAAAGTGAATACTATAATCAATAAATCGGTTACGTCGTTTCTGAGATTAGTGTGCCCAAATGCACATACAAAGCGACTAACAGACAAAAATTATAAATCAAGTTTTTGAGCTTCGCACTGTATTACATTCATTAGGATAGGCGAGAGTTACTTGATTGCTGATAACGAAAAGAGTGGTGGAACTTAACGCAGCAGCTTGCACTTGGTTGCTAACTATAACCTACAGCAGGATATATGAGAAAGCGATAAGCTTAGAAAACTTCTAAATAAGATCTGGTACTCAAAACCAAACGTAAGATTTCATTTGTGACCTAATAATTTAATTACTAACTAAACCAGCTATCCAAGCTGTTATTTTACAATAAAATTTAAATTAACCTTCGCTGTAGAATTTTATATTACAAATTCAGGTCATGTAAAAAAAATCCTGCAAAATCCTTTTTGCCTCGGAGTGTCATAAACAGTCTGGAAAATTATTTGGAGCGTCGAATCAAATCGTGATAAGAATTCGGAAACAAAAGAAAATGATAAGAGATAAGGCTATAGATTATATTATGTAATATTTTTATATATAATATTATGATTAGTGGCGGAACTCAACGCTGCATTTTGCTACAGAACGAGAGTGAGGAAATTAAAAAATATATATTTAAATTTTTCAAGTGGATTTGAATCCACAGCTGCCGCTGGGCCACGAATGGCCTCTTGGTTCTGATCACTATAAATCTCAAGAACTATTGGCTAATTTTTTTTGTATCGGATAGCCCATTTATCGAGCAAGACTATGAGCTATTTATTTCTATTGAGTTACTTTCTCTGCTTATTTTATTTTATCTTTATAGATCATATTTGGCCGTCGTTGTTTAGCGGCGCGGAGTCTAACCGCAAACAACGGTGGTGGGTTTTGGGTGGGGTGGGTCCGAGTCCCACTCGGAGGAATTAATTATTTGCATCTCGTCGCTTTAGTACCACCAAATTACTTTAATAAATAAGTTTTAATAATTTAATAAATATTAATATTTTATTTTTGTAGGGTTTGCTTTTGTTTAGGTTTCTCTATATTCTGCGCAGAGGAATCAGAGGGAACCTAGTGTAAAATCAATCCGTTCCTCACCTTCAATTTTCAAGACATGCCTTCTTAGTAATGCGACGAAATAAAAATAATTTATTCTCCTGAGTAGAAATCGAACCCACAATCAACATGTTTACAGACAACCTCACTACTATCATTTAAACCAAATAATTGTCTAGTAAAAACTAAATGTAACTGTTGAAGAGATGGACAAAAATAACTAAGAAATTGACTAATATTAGATAATAATGACGATTACTAAAACCCCCAAGGCATATTGGAAACACTAATCGCGTCAAATCTGTACCGGATCTATAGAGGATGTCCGGGTTGAGGTGACATATCGTAATAACTTGGGTTTTTATGAACGTTAAGGTATCAATAAAGTTATAAATAGCTATAAATTGTTGTAAAAAAGAAAAAGAAACAGTGCTTTACAAAGGAAAATAACCAGAGCGGAAATATGAAAATAATTTAAATATAATTATCCCCCAGAAATTGAAGCCACAAAAATCCCGTTTACAGTTATTAATTATTTAATTGTTTTAATTACTATTTAAATATTTTAATCTTAACTCATCTCCGCTCGCGGTTTTACTTGCGTGTATTGAACGCTTATAGCCATTTGAGTAGCGGAACTCAACGCTATACAATATGAAGCAAAATAATAAAAATATATCTTGAAGATATATTTCATAATACTCACTTATCCAATTACACAATTTCGAAATAACCAAAACAAAACTACTAATAATACAAAAAAAACACGAATAATTACTAAATTTATATACACTATTTATTATATTAGAAAAACACTAAAATTACAAATGTAAGAAGTAGAAAAACACAATTACGTCCGGTTACCTACAATGTGTGATTTTTTATTTAGAATTATCCACCATTAAATACTCTAGTGTAACGGTACCGGTAGTCCACATCCGGGTTCGCGGAATATAACCGGGACAAGAGTGGCAAATAAAAAATCAAAATAAAGTGTATGTACTGTACACACAAACACGTGTTATTATGGGCTAGTTTAGATGAATATTAATATATTTTTCTTTCAATTGCACGTTTCATCCCGCATCACAAATCAGCTTCACGCTGTATCCCGCACACAGCAGGGTAGGCAGAGATTTCTATAGTTTTAAGACACTCCGTTCCTTATTTTCCGCTGAATTTTGGAAACATGAAATGTGGTGAATTGAGTAATGTTAAAAACGGAATAAAATATATAGTATTTTAAAACCTTTTAACTTATTGACTGTATACCCGCCATTGTCTATTCAATGTCAGCTTATAGGATTTATTTCTTAGTGCTAGTGCTGCTTTCATAGCTTAATATATAAGGGATTTGCTTGCTCTTGTTTTTACTTTTTCTTTACGCTGTATGCCGGAAGGAACCTAGGAAGCTAGTGTCGACGCTCTCCGTTCCCATCAAGACATTTCTATTCCGCACTTTCCGCCGAATTCTCGAGATATTGCGTATTTAATCACGGAAATCCACTCGCACCCCAACGAGGAAATGAAAATATTATATATATATATGTATATACATATATCCAAATGATGTTTCCGTCTGTCGTAACACTGTTTACTATTGCAAGTGCACTAGACGGTCCCCTACACTTGTGTGCCAATTCTTGGTGATATGTATGGCTATGAATACAGCGATGTTATACTGTTTTTTGTTTGGTTTTGTTATTACTTGCTAGCCAGAGAGAACGGAGAGTCAAACTCTACCGTATGGTCCGCTATGATCTACCTCTCCATACAAACCCCTATCCTCATGCTATTTACGTGGCCTTTCTCCTAAGATCATTGGTACTGTTTTATCAATTGTCAACTGACGGCTCCCCCTGCTTCTCTTACGGCTTACTCTATTTTCATATAATTTTTGCGTTTTAGTGTGTCGATTAAAATCGATGTTATTATTTAAAATCGAAATGTATATAGACTAATATAAAGCGTATACACCACGTGACATGAAAATAATTTAAGTATAAGCATTCCTTCTGGAAAATCGAACCCACGATCATCGTTTACAGTCAGACGCTTTACCACTGCGCTGCGACGGCTAGTTATAATTGTTTACAACATATATTTTCGCTATACTATTGGCCTACTACCGAGGTGAGTTCATTGTACCGCGTATCTCGAACATCCGGCGAAGCATAGAAAAACTTATGTATAAGTTTTTCTATAGTCTACCATCCGGTTTGGCAATAGTGTGGTGATCTAACGATTTAGTTCATTGTTTTTCTTTCACGCTTCACGCTGTATCCCGCGTATAGTAGGGTAGGCTGAGGGAAGTTAAGAGAGTCCCCACTTTCCATCGAATTTTGTGGCGGGTTTTAACGGCGCAATTTTATTATTTTGTATGAAAATTATTGTTAAATACGTTTTAAAAGGACCTGCTCGAACCTGCGTCTCTTGTCTTGTCCTGTTATAACTTTCCAAAACTTGGGTGAATCATGATTGGACCAACGGTCCATATAACGAAATAATTGACAAATATATTTAAAAAAATCTATACTACAATAAAATAGCAATTTCTATACTACATAAATATTTCTAGTACTAAAGTAATTAGAAACAGAACTAGAACTAATAGAAGTAGAAAACCCAATACAAGCTAATGCGACACAAAAATCCTGTTCGTAATCGAAAGTGGACGTTGATCCACGTTGGCAATAACAGACACATGTATGTACGTAGGTTAGGATTGTATAAGCCTGTTCAGGATATGCTGAGGCTATGTTCTGCTATATTTTTACTTTTAAAAAAAATATATATTTGTGAGGCCATTAATAAACGCGACAGATTGTGGGTTCGATTTCCAGTCGAGGAAATTAAATATTTAATATTTTAATTTCCTCGTTCTGGTGTCGAGTCAAGGCGCGATGTTCCACCACTCAACATGCAGTCCCTCGAGAAAGAAGAAAGCGGAAGTGCCTGAATGGGAACGGAGTGTAGGCTATCAGGTTCCCTCTGCCTACTTTGCCGTGTAAAGGGTAGAGCGTAACAAGCCTAACCTAAAAATTTAAAAAAGGGGGTTAAGTCGATAACCATCATGCATACTGTAGTTTCTATATCCCTGCACTATGATGACGTCAACAGTGTTTTTAATAATTAAAATATTTAGCAATGCGATTTCTTTGAAAAAAATGTTTGTACCTCTTACTATTAGCAAACACTAGACTAAAAATATGGAGATGTTATCTTATTAATGAAGGCAAGGATTTTTAGTTGGTTTTTAGTTTCATACAAATTAAACTATCTCTATACAAAATGCTTATTAACATCTTGTAAGAACTATGTATGTAACTATGTATTTGTAAATGAGTCAAATTTAATAATATAACATGTTTATTATGTAATAAATTCAAATAGGAAAATGCAACTTATTAAAAAAAATACCTTGACTTTAAATCTGTATTGAACATTTTGTGTTAGCTTTTTCAAATTTTTTTAGGCTTAATTTATCCACCAGGTCCCTGCCATTACTGACCGCTGAAAAGATCCATAAAGTAACTGATATTTTTTATGACAGACTGCCGACTGTTCGCCTAAAATCACTAAGAAATAACACATACCTGTACAGTTATAAAATTTTAAAACATATGTACTTATAGAACAATAGGAAGATTCTAATCTCAATAAATGAGGTCTCAGATCGTTTTGTCTTCGAAACTATAAATTAAAACGTACAAAACAATAGCTATGAATTAATATGTGTGAATGTAGCGGCGTTTGTGATGCGCTCTTAATGAGTGGTTGTCTTCGATGAGAGATATTCATTATTTTATGAGTGAAAAATTCCCTTACATTACTGTAAGCTATGAGTCAAGTTTCAGTTTGATATTTTCATTCCTTAAATTCGTTGGTCACCACATAATACTAAAAAAGAGCAGAAAAGAGAACGAACACTGCAAATCTATAGTGTAATTTATTGCTGATAAAAATATGGATGTTTAAAAATATAAAACCAAAAATAAAGCATAAAATACTCGGTCAGACCTAAGCCTAACGGAAAATGTCCTGTTACCAACGTGGCCAAATCTATAGTGTACGATCTTCATTTCTATATCTAATGCGATATTACGCACATTACTTAGTATATACAGAAAAAAAGTAAAAATAAAAGTAATAGTAATAAAACTTATTTTTTTTTCTAAATAAAAAAAATCTGCTTTATAGAAGCTTTTGAGGGCAGTCGTGGTGCAGGGGCACAAGCGTGCGACTGTAAACGTATGGGTTTGTTGGTTCGATTCCCATTCGACGAAAATTATTAATTAATATTTTCATTTCCTGGCTCTAGTAACGAGGCGCCGCCGTCAAGTTCTGCTGGTTAACACGCAATGCCTCCAGAATTCAGCGGAAATTGGGGAACGAAGTGACTGAACCCTAAGTTCCCAGGTTCCCCCTGCCTATCTTGTGCGGTTCCTATGCTGTGTGCGGTATATTGTGTGAAACTAAAAAAAAATGGACGACATATGATAAATTTTTCTTTTTTTATGAGCACGAGGCAACAGAAATATTTAGTTACATCAAAACGACTGACCTGATGCCCCTTTTCTCTACAAATGAACTATCCAAAACAAAAAAAAAACAAATACTACCAATAGTTCCCGACATTTCCACCATCAACCAAACAAACAAGCTCTCTAACTTTACAATATTGGCATAGATTAGACTCATTTGAAAAGGAATTCGAAGGTCGTTATATTTTTATTAAATATGCACCTTTTCATATTCATAGCGTTATCAACGTGTCAATATGTTATTATTATACGAGTATACTACGATCTAATAATATAACGTAACGACGACCGGTCCTTATCAGTTATGTATTATTACTAGATAAAATAATTACTTTATGCTTTCCTGGTTTCTTGTCATTTTTCTAAAATATGTTACACTATATACGTATACTAGCGGACGCCCGCAGCTCCGCCTGTTTTTTTGCATCCTTAGGAGTGAATTCTAATAAACTTACCTATAAAACTTGAAACATAGACTCTAGAGTCTTAAGTTCAATTTTTATTAAAATTAGTGACGATTTAAAGATTTTTCCATACAAACTTTGAACCCTTAGGGGGTGAATTAAAATAAACCACGAAACGCGTGTTCAATGAAATATTTTTAAGAGTCTAAATTTAGTAGTTTCGTCAAGAATATTAGTGAACGGTTATTACACCATTGAAATGACTTAGAGCTGATATCCCAAGCAAATCATATTATTTTTGTGCAAAACTGAAAGATTGACGAAGATGAAGACTATTTATTTTGAGATCGCGTGAAGGTATCAGGCTGACATTAATATATATTCATATTTAGGGTTCTGAAATTTCGACTCGCTTTTTTTGTTTCACGCTGTATCCCGCATATTCCTACACCTGTTCCCGTGATACAACTCAAAAAATCTCAAAATAAAGAGCAATTCTCATAATAAAAAAAAAATACAAACCATTACAAATCCAAGAATGAAATTGTTCAGATATCCCATACCCGAATTTATGGTTTGGTAAACAAAAAAAGGGCCCCGCCAGTACATACCCGTTGGCACGCGTCCAGCTCGCAATATGCTTCTATCAATCACGAGGTACAGAGATACCCACATTTCATAATAATAAATATAAAACTGGAATGGCTGTTGTTTTTACGTATAAAGTTAATTCGATTAGCTACATTTTTTTTCAGCTTCACGCTGTATCACGCACGTAGTAGATATTAAATATTACCATTTCCTCGAATGGGAATCGAACGCGCAACATGTCGCGTTTACAGCCACACCCTTGTGTCCCTGCTCCACGACGGTTGTATTATTAACGTTAATGTGTCATTTATTATTATGTTTATTGGGACGATCGTGGTTTTCGTCATTTCCTTTACATAATAAGTCTCGAAAATTAGAAAATTGCAAATTGCAAAAGGCGGTGCATAGAGGGCGGTGAGCCTTAACATTAGGTTCCCCTTGCCTACCACGCTGTGTACGGGATACCGAGTGAAGTTGTTTTTTTACATAAATCGAAACTCAATGAACTCTCTGTGTGATTTAAATCGAGTGTTACTGCACTAGTTAAAACTTTCCAGTAAGTCGAATGGACAGACATACGTCCAATTTGGCTTTGAGAACTAAAGATGTTCAATTTGCTTCGATTCAACTTAGTTTCTAACAAATAGGTTATTTTGTAATATTATAATAGTCGAAGGTGATTGTAAGCACTACAGGCTGTGAGTTCGATTCCCACTGGAGGAAATGAAATATTTAATATTTACGTTTTCTCACTGTTAGTGAAGTACAGCGCGGCGTTGAGTTTAATTCACCAAACTTTCAGTGTTTCCAGAATTTTGTTGAAAGTGGAGAATGGAGTGTCTTAATACTAGGTTCCCTCTGCATACTTTGCTATATGACGCAAGCTATAAAAAATACTTGAAAAGATAGAACGGAATATTTTAACACTAGGTTCTCTCAAAGAAAAAAAATATATATTTTAAGTAATTTTTATTTTCTACCACAAATATTTCACTTCGCCCAACCTTGCATTTATAAAACTAAATATCTTATGCATTTTACTGTATATATTTTAAGTTGCATTTATAACATTCCTTTTATTTTTTTTTCCAGTTCGATTAATTATAATTATACTAGAACACGAATATGAATTGCAACTTGTTTGTTGAATTGCAATTGCAAATTGGCGATTTTAGTGGCCGTCGCGGCGCAGCGCACAGCGTCTATATGTGTAACGGCTGTGGATTCGATTTAAAGGTGGGGAGCGCGTAGAGTTTCACCACTCAACTCGGAATGTCTTCCACGCTGTATCCCGTACATAGCTCGGTAGGTAGAGGGAACCTGGAAACTCAGTGTTAAGCACACTCCGTTACCATTAAGACACTTCCGTTTCTTACTTTGCGCCGAATTCTGGAGGCATTGCGTGCTGAGTGGTGGAACTCAATTCCGCGCTTTACATCGTTACCAGAGCGAGGTAATGAAAATATTATATATTTAATTTCCTCGAGTGGAAGTTGAACCCACGACCTGTCGGATTTTCAGTAGTGGTAGTGAAGCTCTCTAGTAACCATTTACTATAAATTCCATTTAATAGATTTTCCGGTAATCGGAAGTGCTGGTCGTAATTTGTGCAATTTGATAGTATAATTAGTTATCAAGAAGAATTTATTAATAAATTATTAGATTTTCGCGTTTTTCTTAATCATCAATAATGAATAGAATATTTTAGAAATTGATGCAATCCGCAATATATAAAATTATAATTTGTTAAATTATTTTTTTCACTGCACACAGTTGGGTAGGCAGAGGGAACCTAGTGTTAAGACGTTCCTCACTTTCAATCTGTTCCAATTAGTTTTATAGTTAAGAAATGTATGAGGTCCTCGTGGCGTAGCGGAAGACTAGACTGAAAATGTGGGTTGCAATTCCAACGGGGGCAATGAATATCTTAGTTACACTTCTCTATTAAGACAATACACGGCGTTGAGCTTCGTCACTTAATACGCACTGTTTAGAAAATTGGACTGAAAGTGGAGAACGGAGTATCTGAATACAAGGTTCTTTCTGTTTGAATTTATTATTTATTTCACAATTATCAAATTATCTAAGTGTGTTGTAAAAATTAAATTCAATTATCAAATTGAATTAAATGAATTGAATTTAATTTGAATTCAACTCGACAATTTTTTTATATTAAAATGAATATTTGTAATTGTAAGTATTATAATTCCAGACACAGTCAGTTAAATGACGAATTTTTTTTTTCAATATCAATTCAAGGTTAGGCAGAGGGAGCCTAGTGTGAAGGCTCTCCTCTCCTCACTTTCCACAGTTATATACATCATACGTAATACATAAATTTAAATTTATATTAAATTATCAATACGTTTATCATTCTCAGATCAGAAATTTATTCAAGTCAGAGTAAGATTCATTACCAGATATAGTGGATTACAATAGCACCGAGGTCGATGGAAAATCCGATCAATTCTTAAAAGCCTACTTACTTTGATTTGCCTTTTGTAGCAGGGTGGTACGAAATACCTAGTGTTAAGACACTCCGTTCCCCAATTTCCGCTGAATTCTGGAAGCATTTTGTGTTGAGTGGCGGAACTCAACGCCGCGCTTTGCCTAGACACCAGAGCGAAGAAATGAAAGAAATAATAAATATTTCATTCCCTCGAGTGGGGATAGAACCTACTCTCTTGTGTGCGGGATACAGCGTGCGGGATACAGCTGATTTTAATAAGAGTTTGAATCGAACCCACAATTCCCTTTGTGCTCCGACGGCCTCCACTTCACCACTTATTATTGCTATTACAATTAAAATAGTTTCTGCGAAGTCACGGATAATTTTTGTATTTATATGACTAACAACTTATCATCCGGTCACCCTTGCTTTCTTTGTTTAAGGTCGTCTGATTCAGTGTTTGACTAAGACCAAAAGAACTTGCGCCAATAAAATGTTATTATTTTTCATTATATTTAATCTGTAAGGAATATTTTTATATATAGTTTTGTTTAAAATGTTAACTGTTGAAATTATAGTGGTGTAAACGCGACGGTGTAGTAGGTTCGATCTCCGCTCGAAGGTATGAATTATTTTCATTTCCTCGCTCTACTAACAACATAAAGAGCGGCGTTAAGTTCCGTCACTCAACATGCTATGCCTAGAAAATTCGGCGTCGAAAAGTAGGAACGGAGTGTTCTCACAGAATATTCTCTCTCTGCCTACTCTATGTGCAGGAAATTATTAAATATTCTTATTTTTATAATTCTTATTAGGGAAACTAAAGGGAAAATGAAAAGTTCTCCAACATTTTTTTTTTAAATATTATACAATCTAATGAAGTTATAAAAAGTTATAGTAAAATAATAAAATAAAAAAAATAATAAAGCTAGTAAAATTATATTATAGTAGACCACTCCGGGCGGGCGGAGCCGCGAGTGGGCACTAGTATCTTAATGAAATAAAAATAAAATGCATTGTTGACCTTTCTATAATCAAATTTTATGTACTTACAGGAAATGCAGTTATAAATAAATGGGTATTTTTATCTAATTACTTGCATATCCAAGCGTAAAGGTCACAGGTTCAGTTCTCAATAATGACATTGACGTAATAAAAAAAATTCTAGGGCTTTTTATTTTTACTTCCAGTATCGTAAAGCTTTTGAATATTAATTTGTAATACAAGGTCGTCGTAACAACGAAATGAAAGTGAAATGAAATACGAATAAAGAACGAAAGACTAGTGCTTCGTCTGTGTCTTTGCCAGCGCGGATTCCATGTTTGTAGGTTTTTTTTATTTGCATTAGTGTGAGTACATAATCCCTTGAGAATTCCGCAGAAAGTGGGAAAGGGAAGCGCTTTCATGGGAACGGAGTGTCTGAAGACTAGGTTTCCACGTTCCTTTTGCCCACCAAAACCAAAGAAAAGAAAGTACTGTTTTGAATTCCACGACTCAACAAGCAATATCACCTGGAAAACTGGGCGAAAGTTAGAAGCGGTGTGTCCCACCTGTATATTTCCCTGTTATTCCTCCAATACTAAAGAAAAACAAAGTGTTTTTATTAAAAGTTTACCTATACTTTAAGAGTTTTCTACAGATCTTGAGAACAAAGAACCGTATTTCTTTCTATACCAATAGAAACAGTTAAGCACTAGAAAGTGAGACCTTTGATCCTAGGTATAGAAAGTTGAATACTAAAGGCCATTCAAGCTGTTCTTATAGCAACCCTAGATTATCTAAGAAAAGTTAATGCTTATATTTATATACTACTGGAACAGCGTGTTACTGGTAAAGGTTGCAGGTTTGATTCCACTCGAGGCAATGAATTGCTGGTTTTTCTCTGCTAAGGTAAGCGAAAGTTCAACGTTAAGTTCGTGAGGTAAGTGGAGAATGGAGTGTTGGATGGAATTGCACTAGGCACTCTCTGCTAAAAGCAGATTATGTATTATTCAATTTAATAAAAAAATATCGATCCTTTAGTCACTCCTACAAGAAGTTACCACTGGCTCGAAATAATACTAAGTATATGTATGTAAAAAATCTCCATTAGGAGACAAAAAATATAAAAATCTCCTTTCAAATATATTTAATTCAGTTATTGATTCGGGGTGTCGTTGTGAGTTTTATACCCATTTGGCGATATTATTCTTAAATTATTTTTTTTCCCTAGTGGCAAACTCTGGCGTAAACCGTAACTCAACACGAAATGTCACTAAAATTACCAATTGCTTGCCTACTCGGCTATATCCAGAATACTGCATAAAGCTGAAATCAAAGTTAATAGTTCTAGAAACTTAGTTCTTTTCATCCAACCATAATTTTAATTTACTCAAAAACCAAATATTTTCAATATAATTGTAATTTTTCTTTAATAAAAAAAACTGAAAGGGTATTTCCAAGAAGGCTAAACGTGACCCCATTATGCTAGGACCTAGTACCACAATATTATAAGAAAAACGTACATAGCGATCATTATGTGACCACAAATGACATACTACTTCTTGTCAAATACTAATTATATATTCCTGTTAAACGAACCGGAGTCATTATTGGTTTTTTTACCATTTTAATAATAACTAATCTTTGCTATCTAAACTAATAGTATCGATCTGAGGAATTTGTTTGGTTATTTTGCAAATTATTATAATTAAATAATGTTCATTTCTCTTCTAGGTAAAACGCGGCGTTAAGTTCACCGCCACCGAAGTAAGAAATAGAAATTCTCAACCCTCCCTACGAGATGGAATCTACCTACCCTGTCCCATGCGGGATAAATCGTGAAGCTGATTTAGTTAAATTTAAATTTAATTAAAGTCCCTCATGTATAAATTTCATTCCGTAAAGTCACTAACATAAATTGATTTTCCGAAATCCGGTCCCTCATCGATGAAGTAGTAAAACAACAATTATTACGGATTGATCGTACATTAAGGAAATTGACTACACTGAATAATAAATGAAGGCCCATATGCCTACGACGGGTTTCAGGGGCCACGAAACGTAAGCAAATCTCAGCTTCACGCTTTTTCACGCTGAAAAACCTAACCTGCTAAGCGTGAAAGAGCGTATAGTGTCAAATTACTGCTATCTTTACTATCCGCTCGACTATTTTAGACATTCACATTCAGTGGCGCAACTAAACACCGCGCCTTTACTAAAAACGAACATAATGAACGAAGCTGAGTCAAGGTGCTCCAAATTTTAATTCCGGAAAATAAAAACAAAAATCCTCTCCAATTTAGCTTATAATAATTGACCTAAAAGTGAAATAAAAGCTTTTACGAGTAAGCCTAACGTTACTTTGTGATGATAAAACTTAATTGCGAATTAAATGCAACATAAAGATAACGAATAAAACGATCTGTACCAATTACATTGTTTCATATCAATATGTTTCAATCGGAATTTGAACTGGTTACCCACTTTCTAAATGCTCCAGTACTTGGATCCGTAAGCGTACATCCGTTCTATACTATTTATGGTATATACGTATAAGATCACGTTAAGACGTTTGGCGAAGAGGAACAAGCTTTTTGTAGGTTCGATTCCCACTCGGAGTTCATTTTCGCTCTCTGGTAACGAGAGATAGTCCAGTGTTGAGTGTCGTAAATCAACACGCTGTGCCTCTATAATTTGGCGGAGGCGGAACAATAGTGTCTTAATCAGAACAGTTTAATACTAAGTTCCCAGGCTACCTCTGTCAATGCTGCTATCTGAGGGATACAGAATAACACTTTAAAAAATATGTGGGTCTTGTTAACAAACTCTCTCAAAAATGTAGAGCAGAATGTATCATTCCTTACATTAAGGAAAAAAATATGGAGAAACTAGTCTTTACAGTCTAAAGGATTACCATATAAAAAAGGTAAAAGCAGAATACCTTGTGATAAATTATATAATTTATTATGTTTATTTGTTTATTCATATTGAGTCTTTGAACTTATGTTAATAGCAGCCTTATAATCGTCAATAAATGCATGTCTTATTACCGAGGAAGGGCGCTAAAAGAAACTGGGGCATTTGTAATGAGTTTGTTGTTTATATTGATTTTATATGATGTTTTTTTTATTTTCTCTAAAGGACACAGCCATGGTAAAGCGGTAAAGCGTGTCATTGGAAACATGACGTTTGTGGGTTCGATTTTTATTTGGCAGACTGGATTATTTCCTTGCTCTGGTAGCACGACAACATGTGGGTTGAGTTCCACTACTCAACTCACAATGTTTCGATATGGGCGGAAAGTGAGAAACAAAGTGTCTTAACACTAGGTCCTCTTAACCTAACCAGCTAAATGTGCTCCTCCGCGGAAAACGCAATGTCTCGAAAATTGGGGAACGAAATCTTAATATTGGGTCCTAATTGCTACCATTTTATAAGCGGGATACAGCGTGAAATTGTTTTTCTTCTCTAAAGAAGAAGGATTTCTATCTGTTAGAATAACAAATATTATAGTGTTATAGGTTCACGATTTAACAGGGTGGGCGTTGGGAACGTAGATATCCGCGTATACTTGAGTAGACAGATAGAACCTATTTCTTCAAGCCATTGAGTTTTGGTGGTGGGAATCATAGCCACACTATATCTTCTTATATTCCACCGAGAGGTAATCGAACCTACACTTCAGGCTACGATGATCTAAAATTTTTATTTTTTAAACCTTTTTTTAATCTCATAATAGTGATTTGTGAGAGCAATATAACGATACAATGCTTGCACAGTGGCAAATATTTACTAGAGACCGTCAAATGCCATCCGAGCGACTGTCTCAAGGCTGTGTACGTACCGACGACCAAAATTGAGGTTCCCGCTCTATAAGGAACGTTGCCATTGAACATATTATGGGTATAGCTTTATATAGCTTATATATTATTTTAAATATGACTTTTTTGAATATTTTAACTATCATCCCAAAGACACGTGGTCCATGTTTTTTTGCAACGTGTCCCAATTGGAGACACAAAAGAAAAAATAGAAGTTAACTCGGAGAATTAACTATTAACATTTATTCCCACGAGTGGGAATGGAGCTCATAACCTTTCGCGTTCATTGTAAAGGCGATGATGGCTGTGGGTTCGATCTTCACTTGAGGAATGGTTTTAAAAATAAATTCATATGTATGCGTGTTTATATAACCCACTGTACCTGCAGAGCTGCCCTTGGCATTTAAAATGTGTCATGTGTCATACGCAATAATAAATCTAAATATATAATCTAATAATAATATATCGTTCTATATTTGATGGTTAACGAGCTTTAACTGCATTATTTTCATTTGAGCGTTTTAATTAAAATTTCAGTTATTCGAGTTTTTCAATTTACAATAAACGTACGAGTTGTATTGTATTATTAGAAGTAATTGAATTTTCATAGTTTGTTGTATGACTATGTTTATATGTAAGTATAAAAATATAATGTTTACTATAGTGTATAGTACAATTATATTGGGAGAATGATTCTTTATGTATTTCCATACGAGAGAAGAAAATAAATCGTGTGCCTGTAGACTTGATAGGCTGTGGGTTCGATTCCCACTCAAAATAATGAAATATTTAACATTTTCATTTCTTCCCTCCGTTTTTGGAGTAATGATTCTAGAATTCGGCTAAAAATGAGGAACGGAGTTTCTTGGCACTAGGTTCCCCCGTGCACGATACAGTGTGAAGTCAAATACCATATATACACACTACCTACCAAGGCTAATGAAGGTAAAATTTCTTATTTGCTATGAATATGAATCGGTAATCCTTGCCAAAATAGACTAAATTTGTCACGCAACTATACCAGTTGGTCATAAAATCGCCAAACAATTTAGCGGACGTACAAGAATTTATCGATGTTCAATATTGTTCAATTGGTAGCGTTAGCAAAATATCAATAAATTATATTATTTAGGATTTATTGAATGTTCATTTGTATTCGTAAGCGTTGTATATAGATACGATTATGCATAAATATTCGTTTTTTATTTATCCGGTCTAGTAACGCGGTGTTGAGTACTGGCACTCAACTTGTCGTAAATTAAGTGGAATATGGGGAACGGAGTCTTTTAGCAATCCATTTCCCATGTTCCCTCTGCTTGAGTGGATAGATTTATTAGTACTGTAATAGTTTATTCAGTTCAAGCACTTGCAAATTTTGAACTATAAAAAATTGTGCTCTTATAAAAATAATAAGAATAGAACAAAGAAAAACAATAATATCGAAATTAAGTTTTAAATAGGTACTCCCATAAAAATGAGTGATTTGCAACACGTAATATTAATGTTTTTGATTAGTTTCACTCTATATTCCTCATATATCAGAGTATACTTAACGCTCCCCAGGCTTTGCCTAATTTATTTCACCAGAGTGAAGACATTATTGTCTTATTACCAGAGTGGAAATCGAAGGTTCTCTCAGCTTAAAATCAAATTAAATCAGCTTTCCGCTGTATCTCGCACTCAGCAGGCAGCGGGAACCTAGTGTTAAGACACTCCGTTCCCCACATTACGCTGAATTTTGGAAGCATTGCGAGTTGACTGGCGAAACTCAATGCTGCTCTCTCTTCACTTAAACTATCATAGGTATTCGGAGCGCATCGTAAAATTTGAAAAATAACAAAATTAACTCATAATTTTGTCATCAGTACATAAAGGATATTAAATATCAGCTAAATCCGATGATTTATGGATAAAATACAGCCTCTAGTCCTTTCTTGGATATGTTCAAAATTGTTTAAGCACACATTAATTTTGAGCTGGGTAAATTTTAAAGTTTAATTAACACTTTTAATAGTAATATATGAAGTTATGTACAGCTTAAGGTTTTTCTCATGTAGAAGAAAATGATTTTAATTTCCTCTCTTTATAAGAAGAATGTTATATGCGGGATACATGCGGGGCACATGTGGGATTCATAAAAAAAATATTTTATCCTCTATAGTTGTAATTAATTTTGCAGGTTGTATTCCAAATTGGGGTTGTAATTACATATCGACGCGGTCGAGGCAAGCATTTCTCCGCTCTGACGGTGTCTAGGAGAAGGTGCGGCGTTAAATTCCGCAACCCCTGCTATGATGTACAGGGAGGAGAGGGAGGGACGTAAGCCAAAAAATACGCCTAATATCAATATAACTACACAACTAGAATATGAAATATGATCTATGTCGAATTAAAATCGTTTTCTCATGTCCACCCGAAATCAAGATATTGAGTGCTGAGTAGCGGAACTCAAATTTTGACAAATTGACAAATTTACATAAAAATATAATTAATTTAAAACAATTTACATAAAAAAATATTTTTATTAATATTAATGCAATACATTTTTATTTAAAAAAAATTGCAAAAAAATAAAAAATAATGGTTACTAATTAAAAGCAAAAATAAAATAAAAAAAAAACTCACCTGTCAATAAAAAAATCTCCAAAAGCAAATCAACAAAAAAAACACACACACACACAAGAAAAAGCAAAGCAAAAAAACTTGAAATAAATACAAAAAAAAATTGTATTATTTAAAAAAAAAATGGAAAAAATACAAAAAATGCACGTATTAATACAACTTCAAGTAGATGGTGCATGTATCGCGTTTCGCGCGGTAATGAATGGCGGTACGTTCTTGTACGGACGTGGTAGGAGTGATTGAGATACTTACTATATTTTGCTCTCGATTTTTTAGGTGGTTAGGATGGTTGCCGGTTCGTTACCGGCTTAGGGAAATAATCTGTTCTATACTCTATTAAGAGAAATGCCGTTCAGTAGCGTCTTTAAAAGAATGAAAAACGGCGTTTAACTATGCTTAAAATAAACATATACATACCTAGCATTCTTAGACTTAATCTAAAAAAACATAATATGTATATTGTAATTTACCATTAGGTTGCCTCTGGCAACCCTGCTGTGCGGGATACATTATGAAGCGAATAAAATTTTTAATTTTTCTATAGCCGCATGTGATATAGCTTATAACATTCTATGAAGATATCTAGAAAAACTATTTTTTCAATTAAAACTCCTAGTTCCTGAGATAACCACGTTCAATCAAACAAACTCAGCTTTATAGCTATATATATTAGTTTAGATAAAGAGAAACAAGTTGGCATTTCGGCTGACAAATGCTCGCAAGTCTTCGTTAGACTAGGGCTATCAATTATCTACATAACGGATACCGTTAAGTGTTCACTATAATTTCGCTTATAGTAATTTCTTAAACATTTGTCTGTCTGTTTGTTTTTGGTTTTACGGCTCTTCCCCCATAGCATAGTAGAGGGAAGCTAATGCTTAACTGCTTACGTGGCAATAACAGAGGCCAAAGTAGGTCATTTTCAGGCGTCTCACTGAAAATCCGATTTTACTGATATGAGTTCGATTCCCGTTCAGGGGAATAAATTTTGGGATTTCTTTGCTCTGGTATGGGAGAGTATGGGTTTGAGGTCCCCCACGATGCGCTGTTTCAAAATAAAAAGTTGTGAGAAAAAAAGGGGAGTGGAGTGATAGTAGGATCCCTCTGTCTACTTGTTATTTGCAGTATTCAGCTCTATTGAGCTGAAAAATAAATATAAAAAAAATATGGTATAAGATATAGATGATATTGCGGCACTAAGTAGTATTAGGAACAAATTAAACCGTGAAATTGATGAGTTGTACTATAAATTTTCTTATAGCTGTTACTTGTAATTAGTTTCTAGAAACATAATTCTTCTCCACTTATTAAGGCTTAGCAATCTGAACACTTATCAATTACCTATGAATGTGCCTAAATTAGACGTGGCTATGCTTGCTGGAGATACCTTCAGAAATGCGTAGGAAGCCATGTCTTTAAGACTACTAAATCTATTTAGATAAAACTTGGATTGTTTCCTGAGTTAAAATTTATGGTACATTTAAAACATAAGACAGAGGGAGGTAATCTCGATTTGGCCGTTTCTTTCCAAGATATTCGTGGATAAACATATTATGCTTACATATTATGCATACTAGATCTAGGTTCTTTTTTCTCAACTAATATAAAAAAATGCTTGTATTTGTCTTGTAAAATAAAAAGTATCATTCACAGTGTACTCGTAGTATGACTTATCCAAAGTAGTTAGGTTTCCCACGTCTCGCAGACACCGTGATGCAATCCTGCACTAATGTCAGAGGTTCTCGTTTTTTGTACACCGTTAGCCCTGCAATGTATAGTACTATTTATAAGCGATAGCGATTTATAAAAGAAAGATTTAATGCTGACAGCGACTTTACTTAAAATAACAAAAACTATTTAATTAGATTATAATTTCCAATCAACCAGTAACTATATACAACAGGCGTTATTAATTAATCAGCCTCACGCTGTATCCCACACACAGCAGTGGGAACCTCGTGATTTAAGACACTCCGTTCCTCACTTTTCGCCGAATTCTTAAGGCATTGCGTGTTAAGTTGCCGAAATTAACGCCGCGCTTTTTCTTGTTACCAGAGCAAGAAAATGAATTCTCTTGAATAGGAATCGACTCCACAAGCGTTATGTCTACAATCTGGTGTTGTCCTGTTGTATAATACCGGCCCCATTATATATTATGTCAAGCTTTGAAATAAACACAAAGTTACATAAACAAACAAAGCTTAGAAATCATAAACAACATAAATTAAAATTATTACCATTATTTTTATATAAAATAAATGTGTATTGCAAATATATCACAGATTTATTACTCCTTTGTACAGCTGAAATGCCAAGTGTGTACAGACTCAGTTTCGTGTATGGTACAAAAGTATACACGTAAGCGATTTCTGTTTAATGTTTTTATTTTTCACATTTATATTATTTCATTCACTCAATTCTGTTTCTATACGTATGTATTATATGACTTAGTAATTATATAGTATACAAAACAGCCAAGTGTATGTCGGACTCGCGTATAATTTTCCATAAAACAGAAAAAAAAGAACGTTTGTTGTGTAGAGGCTCCCTTAAATATTTATATATGATATTGGGGTCTTAACAATAGTGTACCTTTTGGATACAGAACCCTAAAAATATGTTAATAGTGTTTTATATATATTTTTTAATGCTTTTACTAGATAAAGTGCTTCATTTATTTCTCCATTCGTCATATGATAATTTGTCTTTCACAGAAGTTATTATTTTCTTTTTATGTAAGTAGCTAGTTTTTTTCCACGCTCGTTTTATTCTTCTTATAAGTAATAATTAATTAAAACAGAGAAACAACCTTTTTACCAAATTTAAAGTATATAGGAAGTAACTGTTATTTTAGTTGTAATTCTTTGTTGTATGTGCTGGTTATGATTAGTTGTTATTATTAAAATTACTATTAAAAAAACATATTTTTCTTGAGTTATATGACTTTAAAGAGCATAATATATTAAAGGAGTTAAAAGAAATTGTAACTGCAAACGTAAACCTGAATGTCTC
This sequence comes from Heliconius nattereri, assembly GCA_013403645.1. Lineage (NCBI taxonomy): Eukaryota > Metazoa > Arthropoda > Insecta > Lepidoptera > Nymphalidae > Heliconius > Heliconius nattereri. The sequence goes on along the minus strand of JAAIXI010000220.1, from coordinate 4,235,732 downwards.
ATATAACGATGCCAAATCTCTTGGTGCTTAGCCAAGAAAAAATCTAGCCATTCTGGCCAACGTCTAAATAACGTAGTAAATCATTAACGTTTGTTGTACACGAATACGTTCTGATATATTGTTGATCGTTGTCCTTGATTTGGAAGCTTACAAACTAGATGTTTCCTGCTGATACATCCCTATAGCTCAATGGAAATAATTAGTAATATTTTTACCATCTGTATGACTATATATGACTATCGTTTCGAACATGCCTATTGGTTTTTTTAATTATATATTTTTTTACATTGCAACATATTAGATTCACATTGTCAAATTGCATACATTGATAGACTCTATTAATATTATTTTTATTGTTTTCTAGCTTTCAAATTTAGGAACATAAAGAAAACAATAGTATATATAGAATATTTATGTATTATTACGTAATTATTATTCTTATAAGAATTTTTGGATTTGAACCAAAACCTATGTATGTTTTTTAAACCCCCACCACCCAAAAACGAGTAGAGTAAAAGGCGTCTCAATGACTGTATAAACAATTGAAACGTAACATATTGTTTTTATTTACGACATAAGCTAGCTGAAATGGAACGTTACTTTTATAGTCAGTTAAATTCGATGCTACCAATGTATGGGTGCCGTAATTTAATAGCGGAGGCGGGAAAAACTTAAATTTTTTAAAATAATTGAAATTTATTTTAAAAAATTTAAGTAAAAAAATATATATTTTATTTAAAATTGCTTAAATTTATAAATAAGCAGTGCATATAATAGACGGAATAGTTGATGTGAAGATATTTTTAAGCATAGCAGGCTAAGGGAATTTATGAATCCAGTGTCAAGACACTCCGTTCCCATTAAAACACTTGCATATCCAACTTTCCGCTGAATTCTCGAACACGTGTTGAATGGAGGAACTCAATGCAGCGTTTTGTCTCGTTTTCAGACCGAGGAAATGAAAATGTTAAATATTTAATTTCCCCTAGTGAGAGATCGAATCAAGTAGGTGCTTTTACTAGATAAAGTTTAAAGCAGAGAAAGCAAAGACAGGCAGAGGGAACTCAGTGTTAAGACACTCCATTCTCTCTACATTCTACCAAATTTTGAACAGATTGTTTGTTGTGTTATCAAAAGTTTGTCTGGGGTATCACGCCGCCCTTTGTTTTAATACGAGCATAAGAAATTAAAAATAATTCATTCTCCGAGTACAAATCGGCACAACCATCGCGTTTACTGTCAGTCTGAGCCACTGCACCACGAAAGCCTCTAATATTAATAGCATAATAAACTTCTATAGTTTTCAATAAAATTAAGATAACATAATGCATTTAATCCACACAGAAAGATTGTACCGATAGCTGAGTACAGGGACAAAGGTCTTGTGGAAGAGTACGCGATTATTTGAACGTGGGACTCGATATGAACGTTTTCATTGTGTCATACGTCATTTTTTGTAAGTTTCGCCCAAATGCATATATATAACTAGCTTTTGCACGTGGTTCTGCCCCTAATGTCAATTGAAAATAGCTAATTGTACGAATAGACTACGATAGAAATCCTAATATAAATATATATGTCAGATATTAATATATGTAGCATTCAAACTTGCAGAGTATGAAAGGAAAACTGAGTCTCTGTGTAAAGTGTTAAGATACTCCGTTCCCCATTTAGATACTCACGTTCCCAACTTTCTAGCGAATTCTTGAAGCATTGTATCTTGAGTGACGGAACTTAAGGTTATCAAATTAATTTCGTAGTTCGTCAAGTGGGAATCGAACGTACAACCGTCGCGTTTACGGTCGCATGCTTGCGCCCCTACGCCGCGAGGGTCATTTTATGGGTTCTATTCTCTAATTAAATAATTAATAACAAAGTGAAATGGAAACAAGTCTTCTAAGATTCCGTAACGAGTACATTTAGTGTTAATGATGGGGCCATATCTTTACGCTTCGTTTAGAAAAGGGATATAGCTTAGATAACAGCGGTTGAGGTTATTGAGGAAGGATTTATTTGTGATATTTTTGTTTGACCTTTTTTTTACTTTTAATTGAATTGTGTTTTATCTACAATTACTAATATAAAATTTCGACAATTTTGATATATTTAGCTTAACGTTATATCTAGCTAATAGCAAAATAGAAAAAGGGAACCTAGTGTTCTGTTGTAAATAAATTCAATCTAGGTTTCCTCTGCATGCCCTGTAATGAAATTTTCCCAAGTTAGGATTGAACCCACAAACCTTTATTATTCTTACACTGTTCCATTGCTCAACCATAGCCTAAAAGATGTATACAAATCTTCAATCAGGAATCAAACAGAAACCGTTCTCCATCTGTATAGAATGAGATGAATGATCTTTTTGTTACAACCAAAGAAGTGGAATTGGTATCGCTGTATTCAAAGTAACGTATCCTCTATACGTTAAATTTAAGTGTACGATGTAGAATATGACCTGAAAGTGGCATAAAAACATATTTCACGTTTGTCTTTATTACGCAAAGTGCTTTATGTTAAACAGTTTTTTCGTTTTACGCTATACGCAGCTGGGTAGGTAAAGGGAACCTAGGAACGCTAGAAACTGAAAATAAATAATGAAAATAATAAGCTTGTGCCCCTGCGCCACGACTGGCCTCATATAAATATATACAATATAATATATACATAATAATATAATATATAATACATATAATAATATTATATGTATTATATATTATATGTATTATATATATATATATATATATATATATATATATAATACATATAATAACATATATATATATATATATAATACTTTTAACGCACACCACCTCTATCTTTCTACGTTCTCTGCCACACGATGTCCGCACAGACCAGTTTCTGCATTTTGCATATCCTCTCACATGGCCCTTTGAAATTTTGCAATATTCATGAAATATTTTTAAACTCTTTCGCTCAAAGCTCTTTACAGATTATTTTCATTTCGTTCAGTCTCTAGTATGATACGTTTATGTTATATACGTATGTGTATGTATTACGTATAAAGTACGTATATTTGTTAGCCGCAACGTTCTTTGAATGTGGTTTGTAATGAAAACAAAATAAAGACATACTTAATAGGCAGGCACGGTTTTTTCTGCAAGGCGGGTAAAGAGAATCTAGTGCTAAGACACTCTGTTTCCTTTTTCAGTCCAATGCTCGACATCAAATTGAAGATTTGATAGAAAAATGAAAATAAATTCAAGAATCGAACCCATAACCGTTGTGTTCACATTTCAATTGAGGTCAACGTGGTACAAGGGCACAAATGTGCAATTGAAAAATTATAGAAAATAATAGCATTCTCTCTCGCCAAATAATAATTCTAATTAATTATCTTTAGGTATCGGAAATTAGTAAAAATCTAAGCTAAGAAGCTAGCTACTAGCAAAAAATAAAATTCAGTGGAAAGGGGGATTCGAGGATTTCCAGGTTCCCTCGGCCTACCCTGTACCGACGTACCTGTATATACGGGATAGTGTGAACCTAAAAAAGAAAAGAAAACGAAGTTTTACTTTAGAACTAAAACGTCACTTTAAGCCACTCTACCCTAAATTGAAGAAATTTAAGGACGTGAGATAAGAAAAGTCTTACGAGATATACGGCGAGCAGGAAGCTAGTATACACTAAAAGCTTAATCTTGTAAGTTCTAGACTTTGAGCCAATTAAATACTCAAATTTGTTGCTACGAACGAAAGAGCAATTTATAAATGCTATATTAGATTAGAGTTAATTTGACACCATAGTGGAAGTTTCTGTTGTGGATCACAAGATATGGATTACTATTTTATTTATTTTTTATTTCAAAAGCCGTAAAGAAATATGATCATTAGTAGCAGATATTTGTATTATAAAAGAAATTCTTTATTAAAATAAAAGCTTTTAAATAGTATAAAACTATTGTTATATCAACTTTTTTATTCTTTTCTTATATCTATAACAAACCTTTATTTTGTTCAAATTACATTAAATTATATTGTTTTCCTACCATATAATATTTCAATATAAATACTGTCAACAATTTAAATGAAAACAAAAATCCAAAAATTGCCTTACACATACGTACAGTACATTTAACATTTTCTACCAAAAATCTGTACCAAATTCAAAAGAATTAGCAAATTCATCATTATTATTCAGTTCTACATCATCGATAGCCTCGTAATTGGTTAAATCGAACTTATCAGCTAGGAATGTATCTGCTGCATATGTTGTAGCTTTTTCAGTTGAAAAGAATTCTTCTACTTTATAAATTCGCTTGGGTGTAGATTTTGCCAATTTATTACTTTTTTCAACTTCACTATCCTCTTTAGAGGCACTGCTTGAATTTTCCTCTTTAGATTTCTTGGATTCCTTGTCTTCTACGTTTTTAATTTGATTGATTTTAGGCTCTGGACGACAGTAGTAATCCCAGAAATACCACCCATGCGGACATATAAAAATTTGAGGATACATGTTGCCATGTCTAGAAAGACATACATAGTAATGATTTGGACTGCTAACTAGTGCATCAGATTGACCAACTTTCATACATTTTGGAACATTAGTTTGATTGCATTGACCGTTCTTTAATTTTATCTGAAAAAAAAAAGCATAAGAAATACAAATCCTTTTTTATATATTTCACACCTTTCACAAATAGTACGGTAGACAGATTGAATCCTCTTCCAGTTTTAGTTTTACACAAAATGGCACCCATATGGTTGTTTCTTTAGAATGATGTCCAAATTTTCCAAGAGTTTCGATCATCATTAGATTAGACGTAGAGTTGAGTGGTTTAACTCAGGATTCTTCCAGCCTTTCTCGCTATGTACTGAAAATTCTACTGAGCTAGCTAGATTGTAAAAGTTAATTTAAATTTAAACTTACTGAACACTGCGCAGTTCTAGGATCATACCCATAATTTCTTGGACACAAAGCTGGTCTGTGTTCAGCAGGTTTCCCATCAGGGAGTCCGTCAGGCGGAGAACAGAGGTGAAACTTTCTGCAGTCGTATGCATCTGGAAATATTCCCACCTGCAGATGATACGAAAGAAGGATTTTACAATTTGTTATCTTGCTTTTAGTTTTGCTATCATCATAGACACTATGACATCATCATAACCACCTCTGCTACATAGGGAATTAATAAGTATATTTATACACTCACATATAATAGGCTTATATATTACATTACATTGAAGCCAGTCATGGCACAGCTTGTGCCCCACAAGCACGTGAATGTAAACGCGGCTGGTTGAGGGTTGAATTCCCACTCGAAGAAATGAAATATCTTAATATTTTCATTTTCGCGCTTTGGTGTCGGGGCAAAGCGCGGCGTTGAATTCCGCCACTCCACTTACAATAACTCCAGAATTCAGAGGAAAATGGGAATCAGAGTGTCTTACCACTAAGTTCCCTCTGAAGCTAATAAAAAAACATTTTCACATACTTTATATAAACACACATAAAAGAGCTTTTGTAATAAAAGAAAAGCTAAAAAATAAATCCCTATATGATTTGAAATTGCGTGGAAGGTATATTTTTGTTGAAGCTTAAATCTTTATAAATACACAAACTGTATACACGTCGAAACTCAATAGAGCTTTGTAAGCCAAATTTCATTTGTACGAGTACATACAAACTCGTATATTCAATTAAAGTTCAGGCCGTCGGCTGTCGGCCGAGGGGAACGGAGTGTATTAACACTAGGTTCCCTCTGCCTACCTTATTGTGTGCGGGATACAGCGTGAAACTGAAGTTTACACAGTTGTGGGTTCGATCCCCGTCAACGGCGTTTATAGATATTTGCTTTGGTCTGGGAGCTTTGAATTAATAAAAGTTTATATAACGTTTTTTATAGCTTATAAAAATCCAGGTTATTTCTTGACACCGTTAAGGAGGTATTATTTTTTTTCTATTTATTGAATGTAAAATTTTGGGGTCAGCACAAGACAATTCTGGAGAGAGCATGGACCACCCGGCCCCAAACAAACAAATGACTATATTTAAGTTATGACAAATAATTATATTTCATTTGTCTTTATTTCCTTGCTCTGGTAGACCAAACGCGGCGTTGAGTTGCATCACTCAACGCACAGTCTCTAAAGTTCAGATGAAGGTCGAGAAAAGCGAGACATAAGTCTACGTTCTGCCTGCCTACCCTGCTATGGGGGAAAAACCGTGAAGCTATTTTATTTTGTATACAGGATGAAAATCAATGGAGCTTTGTAAAACATATTTTATTTGTTCATACTACATACATTCGATAAAAGTTCCATTCATATACAGGAGGCTTAACGATCTGTATACGAGTGTTTTAGTGTTAACCAGTATTTTTTAACCGTGAACAAAAAATGATTGTTTTTTCTAAATAAAGTTATGATTTAGTTTTTTGAAAGTATATAAGCGGAGCGGTTGTGGGTTCAATAACACACGAGGTAAGTGAATTATTTTAAAAAATGGCGGAAAGTGAGGAACGGAGTGCCTCGACTTTTCTTTTGACTATTCCTCGAAAGCTTAAAAAATAATCACTAGAATCGAACTCACAAGTCACACCATCTCCTTCACCCTACTTTGCCTTTATAGCGTTAGTTATTTACAAAACAAATACGCAGTTAGCTTCTTACATCACAATCGTTAATTTTCCAGTGCACTAAATCTCCTTGACATTTTGATATTTCGTATCTACTACAACCGTGCATTTGTATATCTAAGCAATATGATTTGAACTATTAAGTAATATAATGTAATATGGCAAGAGAAAATTGGATTTTAGTCATCTGATGTCTGACGATAAACGCGACGTTTGTAGGTTCGATTCCCACTCAAAACTCCCTTCTTCATTTCCTATCTGCTATGCTCTGGTTACATTATAAAGCATTGCGTGAAGGTGCATCGCCAATGTCTCAAAAAACACCAAAATTGAAACGGAGTATCTTAGCGCTAGGTTTCCTCTGTCTACTCTAAAAGCGGGATACCGCGTAAAGCTACGAAAACCAAATAGAGATAAGCAGTTATTAGGAACAAAGGGAAGTACAGCAGGTACCTGTTCGCAAACATGACGATACTTTAGTGTGACAGCATCACATTCAGGAACCGTTTCGTCGGAGCACTGGCGAGCGTGGGCGTTGCAAGTTTGACCAGCCGAGCATTGTTGGAGAGGGACCTGGTTAGCAAAAAAATATTTTATTAGTGGTTTGGAAGGCGTTTTGAACGTTTCCAAGAGGCGTTGGTCGCAATATCGTTAATTTAAATTTTTTTTGATTAACTATATTTGTACCATTTACAATATACAATATACATTTTACAGCTTCACACTATATTCCGCATGCACCCTGCTGGTTAGACATATGCGCTTTTGCCTTGTTACCAAAATTCAGAAAATGGGGAACGAAGTGTCTTAACACTAAGTTCCCACTGCCTACCTTGCTGTGTTTGGGATACAGCGTGACGCTAAAGATAATATAAATATATAAAACTAATAAAATACTTCTGTTAATGGACAATTGCAATTCTACGTATGTCTGATAAACAAGTATCAGAAGAAAAACTATATATACATATTTAAGTTGGTCACATATTTTTCAAAGAAGAATTATGCAATATAAATTAGAATGATTCTATAAAGTGAGTGGATAGACAGACTGACAAACAGACTAACAGACAGACAAACTAACTGACGGACAGACAGACAGACAGACACATTCATCCCGACAAACAGTTAGACTGACAGACATGCTTATAATAAAAGTGACAGCTTGTCAATAATACAATCCGAACAAAAGGTAACATCACGTATAACAAAGATCTGGACTTGACTGACATTTCGTAAGCGAGTAGGTAAATGCAAATTTAAAAATGCAATTTGACATTTACACTTAAAGTATTAACCACTCAGGACGTTTACAGTAATTTAATATTTTTTTGTTTATATTGTCTTTTTGTGATGAAAGATTATTTTTTTCCTTGTTTTTTATTTATGCTTCTTAAGATAAATTAAGCGAAAAGTAGAGTAAAGACACTTCGCATGTTTTACTGGTAGACAATAAACTTAGTATTAAGAACCCATCTCCGACACATCGTTCATTTAGCGCGAATTAGATAGAGTAATAATGACTTTAATACGAGTACGCTTAAAAAATAGGCTAAGTATTTCTATGTATAAATCCTATTTTAGTTATATACTTTGAATCTCCTGTCATTTTAAAAGAATGGAAATGTATAATAACATTTATTTTAGCTTCACGCTGTATCCCGGGAGCAGGGTAGGCAAAGGGAACCTAGAAATCTAATGTTACTTCTCTACTTCGTCTACCTTTGTACACGAAATGTCTTTATATATTGTTTATTATGTATTTTTTAGTGCAATAAAGAATATTATATATATATACTTCGAATTCTGGAGACATTGGGTGATGATTGGCGGAACTCAACGTCGTGCTTTGCCTCATTACCAGAGCGAAGATAAGGAAAATATAAAATATTTCATTTCATCGAGCCACGACCAACTGGCCTTATTACCTACATCATTATTTAGATATATATATACGATATATATATATATATATATATGTATGTATATATAACTATTCCGTTACTAAAAAAAATATAGACAACGAATAGCCGGAATTACGCAGAGTAGAACGCTGAAATATATCGTGTGCATTCCGAGATTGTTGAGAGAAATGTAGAGATAAACTAAAAGATGATTTCCCGAAAACGATTTTGTGGGATTACGACTCGTGTTATTCAAATTATTGTTATTATTTTTATGGTAAAAAAACGCTGCGTTGAGTTGCATTAGTTATTCAACGTCTCAAATTTGGGCGGAAAGTGGGGGACGGAGTGTCTTAACACTACATTCTCTACTCGTCCTCTCGTTTCGCAATGAGCTTAACCATATATTTTACAAGCGGAACACTCAAATCGTCCCACATCCACTCACAAGTCCACTTCATTATCTCGAGTGATAATTATGTGAGAATTAGAGCAAAACGACGGAACTTTAAACGTAAATATGTTTATTTCGTCGTTTTTCTAGAACGATTGTTTTGTTTTGTGAACGAATCATGATTATGAAAATAAGAACGGTATTTAAATAATATATTGTTGGTCATTTAGGACGCGACGGTTGTGCGTTCGATCCCCACTCGAAGGAATTAATTATTCTTCCTTAATATTTTCATTTCTTCGCTCTGGCCACTTCGTCCGGCGTTGAGTTTCGCCACTCAACTCATTCGGCGGAAAGTGGAAAATGGAGTGTCTTAACATTAGCTTCCCATATACCCTTTGTCTACCCTGCTATGACGGGGTACAGGAGTAACGTGATAAAAAATAAAATATTAATATCACTCTTATTTCAAATCGGTTAAACCTAACTTAAGTAAACAATATTTTCTCGTTTCAAAGAAAATGAGGATAGCAACTGTATAACATTACTTAGAACCTTTCTTTATGTGCACCTAAACCTTTGTTTTGAACAAAGCTGGCTTAATTTAGTATGCGGGGAACAAACTTACATATTTTTTCTTATTTTTTTGCTTCACGCTGTATTCCGTGCGCAGGATAGGTAGAAGGAACCTGGGAACCTAATGTTATATCACTTTACTCCTATAAAGATATTTCCGTTCCCCACTAAACACAAATTTTCTTATTCTTACGCATTTTTTGTCTCATTTAGATACTTTCGTTCTCGACTCGGCATGGTGATTGGCGGAACTCAACGCCACATTGTAATTTTCTCGAGTGGGTATCAAACTTACAACCCACCGAATGCTAAACTCCATGCCTTTGTCTATCATATACATAGTTTCACGCTTTTTCCCGCACAGCAGAGTAAGTATAGGGAACCTTGGTTTAGGGCTTTTCATTCAGCACTTTTCACTCAAATTTGGAGACAATACGTATGTCGAAGTGGGAATCGAATCTAAAACCGTTGAGATTATAGTCCTTTTTTATATAAATAATATAGATATTTTCACATTTTCATACGACGTCGTTGGGATGGGATTATAAAGGTTCCCAAATAAGCCACATCATAATTTTGCGTGAGTTTCTTACATGATATTGTAAATCTCTGGAATCCTTATCATAAAGAGTTGAAGGCTTAGGGTGTTGATAATATTGTGTGTAAGTTATTTTATATTTTTTTGTTAAATTAATAAAAGATGTCTCATTTCATTGCCTTTACGCCTTCTTTTATTTTAGCAAGATAGAAAGAAGGAACCTATGGATATACTGCTTCCTGTCCGATTTTGAAATATTGCGGGTTGAGAAGCGGAACTGATCCACGCACTGTCTTTTTCCACAAACTATAAAGCAGGGCAAAATTTGCAACTAAATTCCAATTATATTTTTTTAATTTATCGATTAACAAGTTGTAAAGTGGAAAAAATTATTAATATTATACATTTATGCCTTTACCGTCTCCAAATGAGCAAACAAGAAGAGAAATAAAGAAAAAGAATGTAGCAAGAATTACCTTAAGCCAACCAACAGGTAAAGGTATGCAAGTGACAGCATGGGTACAGTTCTGGCAGGCCATGCCAGCTTCCTGGCACACTCCTTCTATGTCCAGTTCCCCTTCTCCTAAAGACCTGCCTAGAGGCACCGCGGCCATACGATTACCTGTCACTATACCACTCACATCGAAGGAATGGGACAGCTGCAACAAAATTAAGGAAAAAAGTATTATGATTTAAATGCCAAAAAATAATTCACTCCCCCTCCTGGGAATCGAACCTTGTCGTGTACAGTCACAGTTTACGACAGCCTCACAGCATTAATAGTGAATATTTAAATTATCTGAGTAAGCGCAATGGGTTAGGGTACGATTTTCATTCAGAGGAATGGTTTATTTTCTTTTCATCGTTCTGGTAACATAAAGTTCCGTCTCTTTACACGTAGTATCTCGCAAATTGGGCGATACGTGGACGACAGAGTGTGGTAACGTTACATTCCCTCTGCTATTACCAATTACCAGGATACAGCGTGAAGCTAAACTAAAACTACCCTTAAAATTTACTTGTTTATTTTACCCATATGTAAATGTTTTAATCTAAATGAAATTTAATCCTAACTCAGAGTGGATGAGCGAAATTCAATTACTCTGGGGAGAATGCATTCACTTAACGAGGTAATTTGAGCGTTTGTTGTTGAAATAATTAAGCTCATATTATGTCCTTAATAACTTGTGTCTAAAATATATAATTATAATATGGTCCCTTTGTGTATCGTAGGGTAGGCAAAAACAACCTAAACTAGCTTCTTAAGACACTATTTTCTCTGCAGTTTAAAATATTATCCATGCTGGTGCTTGGAACCAGCGGGGCTGTTATTAAGACAATTACTTTCTTTCTCTCTTACTCTTTTCTTACTCACTTTCCGCTAAATTTTGTTAGTATTTTGTATTCAATGGAGGAACTCGACGCCGCGCTTTGTTCTATTACCAAAGCAAGAAAATGACAATATTAAATATTTCTTTTCCGCGAGTGGGAATAGAACTGACAACTTGTCGCGTTTAAAGCCACACGCTGCTTCCCCTGCAACACGACTGGCCTTAAAAAAATCTATACAAAAATAACTTACAATAGAATTGCAGCCAAAAACCGATATGAAAATTAATTTTAACCACATTTTTAACAAATACTCTCCCCAGTATTCGATATAGAACTAAACACGCAAATTATTTTGGAGGCCAGTACTCTATGACCTTATTATCTTAAACTTAAAACATTGATATGGCGATTAAACAAGTGTATGTATAAAAATATAAAAACACAAAGTATTTATGTATGTATATAAAAATATATTTAAATATATGTATAAGCTTCGCCCGAGGCCATATAACAAAAAAATATTTAAAGGACAACGAAGTCTCCTCATATAACTGTTAGAGAAGAGAAGCGTTAGACAAGGCGCGTTGTTAAGCTACACCATTCTGCTCAGAATATTCGGCAAATAGCAGAAACGCCTGAAACTTCCTTTGTTATTTAAATTCAAATTCAATTTTCTAGCCGTGAGTTGTCTATCAGTCATTCTTTAACTAAAGAGTTTTTTACTATTTTTGGAATATGACACCTACAAACAAAAACACCATAGAAATTGTAATATTTATGTCGACAATTCCAGAATCCGGTGGAAAGTGGGGAACGGAAGTATCTTAATGGGTATGGAGTCTTAATTTAATGCTTAAATAATTATAATAGTTCTTTATAAATTTGTAATAGCGCCTACTTAATATGGCAAAGCAAAATTATTATTTGACGTCCTTATGTAGTTTTGCCAGTCATGAACATATGCGACTGTAAACGCGACAGGTAGTGGGTTCGATTCCCCTTCGACGAAATGAAATATTTATTATTTTAGTTTTCTCACACTGGTTACGAGACCAAGCTCGGCGTTGTTCTTAGTTCCACCATTCAACACTAAAAGCCTCCCTAATTCGGCGGAAAGTCGGAAACAGAAGTTTCTTATATATTGTCACATGACATCGTAAGTGATAAGACTTGAAATAAACACAATATCTATAATCAATCTGTATCTCAAATGAAAAGTTCCAACTTTTCATTTGAGATACAGATTTCGAAACCCTAAAAATGATCTGATATTTTCTTTGATATTTTCGTATATTTTATATTGAAATTCAGCAACATATCGCTACTGAGTCCTGTGTAAATATTACTTAATAAAATTTAAAGCTTTCTTTCGCCTAAGAATTATAATCATCGCGATAAAGAATTGAAAAAAAAAACACTTTAGAATTCCTAGTGAGGATCGAACCTACGACCATTGTATTTACAATCACACTCGGTGCCGCTCAATGCGATTACCACTTTAAAATACTCGTATATAACAAATAAATAAATTTTACCAAAATCAGCACTTCCAGAATAAATAAAACAAAGAAAGCGCTAAGTCTATTAACGATTTCAGTGATAAGTTTGTCATTGCGGAACTCTAAAAGAGAATTGCCCCGCTAGCTAACAAGGAGAGAGGAATTAGATTTTAAGTTGTTGGTTTTTCCTTGAGTAAAACAAAAAGTAACTACCAAGCAACCTTTCTTGGCTAGGTGTAGTACTCGTTTCTATTTTTCAGGATAATTTTTATTATTTTTAACATGTCTATATCAGGTTGATTTGTTCCGTATATTATAGTTAATTTTATAAAATCTATGTAATCAAAATAATTACAGGCCAGAGGCCACCGTGGCGCAGGGATACAAGCTTGTGAATGTAGTGAATGAATGAATGAATTATTAATTTCGTTTCTGCGCACCAAGACAATATAAATTTCTTCATACCAATTTCTGGTAGTAAGGCAAAAAGCGCGGCGATGAGTTCCCTTACTCCACACGCAATGCCTCGGAAAATCAGCAGAGTGAGTAACCACGTGTCTTAACACTAGGTTCCCCCTGCTTAAGGATACAGCGTGAAGCTAAAAAAACAATTATTTATCAGCGCATAACTTGCACTCATATATCAGGCAGCATTTATATGTAGCTTAAGAGAAATTATAGCAACATAACATATAACAACGTCAATTTAGGCTGTTGATACAGCCAGGACCACTAGTTGACATTATGCCACCCACAGTTTTAATTACAGTTATGTCTTTACTATAATACTGGCATAAATAAAATAAATGGATTGAACTTTGAATTTACAAAATGAAAAAAAAAATGTTTGTACCTACCTTTAAGATAATCTACGTAATGACTAGACTTATAAATACATAACCTTCCTCCAAGTTATACAGTCGATCAAATAGTGTGGCAAAAACAACAAAATTCTCTTATATATCCCAGGAGAACTATTTTTATGGTGAACGTCCTTAAGACTTTAGTTGCAGAACATCTTTAGAGGTCCGCAACTTCCAGAGTTAATAAACAATGTTGAGAGGAGAGGCTCCCTCGCCTCTATCACCCTTTCCGCTTCACTTGCTACTAATTATCTTTAGACATCTATTCATATTTAGGTTCCTGAACTGAAAACCTTAGATAAAGTAAATTTAATGATTAATATTAATCAAATATTTTTATTTATTTTGGAAGATGTAGTACACTAGCACACTGTTCTTTGGATACGTGAAATTTTCGAGACATTGCGTTTTGAGTAGTGGAACTTAACGCTGTTTTGTTTTATTACCAGAGCGGGAGAAAGAAAAAAAATCACCTTCCGACTTGGCATCGAATTCACAACGTTTATATCCAGATAGGTAATATGTAATACCTAAACAATTAACAAGTGACTTTTCTTTTGGCTCCCTCCATAAAGGTCCTAACCTTTGACTGCCTACATATAATCATATCGGCTGTTCATTAGATTCGTTTTATTAATATGTTTTATCTAAAAAATACCTTTTGTTAGTTTTTAAAATCTATGATTTTTTGTAAAATCGAACCCAGAAAACCCGTAAGTTTCAACAAAACCCTCTTAAATCTTCCATTTCACTATACCTCGGTTAGTAGAAGCTGGATATCTGCAATGCCGCATCACGTAGAATAAATTTGGCTAGGTCGCGTCCCGCGTTGCCAAAACTATCTCAATTTTAAATTGATATCTTTATGAAGAATAGGGAATTTACAAAACTCATTTTAGCGTATGATTGTTCTCGTATATTATATCAGAAAGTTAGCCCTGGATCTGAGCACTGATGAGAGCTGATACATAATTTAGATAGTATGGTAAACAAAGACACATTGACGCTAGTCGTGGTGCAGGGGCACAAGCATCCGCGAGGGTTCTGGATTGGATTCCCAATCCCACTTTTTGACAATATGTGGCAATTTAGTGTCAAGACAATCCGCTTTCCGCTCGAATTTTAAATATCAAGGTTGCCTGGAAGAGATTGCTCATTTAGCAATAAGGCCTATTGTACTATCATATGAACATCTTTGTAATAGTTATAGCTGCTGTACAATAAAGAGTATTTTACATTTTTACATTACTTCTTGAATAGCTGAACGCCACGCCGATGTTTATATTATCAGAGCTAAGGATTAGAATTTAAATTTTTATTTATTTTAGCTTCGACCTGTATTCTCTATATATAAGGGTAGGAAGAGGGAACCTGACAACTTAACGTTAAGACATTCCATTCTCCATTAAAACACTTTTGTTCCCTACGTCTTTTCGAATTCCTGAGGCATTCGAGTGGCGGAACTCACCATCATATTTAAATTCCCATGCTTTTGGTCATAGAATCCAAGGACTAGAAATAATCAATTATATTTGATATAGCATTATTGCTTTAATAGCTTTGCCATAAATAAAAAGCTATTCAACTGCCCCAGTGCACTGTTATTTTAGAATATTTTAATTGTATAAAATTTCAGACCAATTCGAAGCTGTACAGCCACAGTGTGGTTAGCTAACTCTCAGCGAGGCTCGGTGAGCCGTAGTTTAGTTTTAACTGTTATTTCATTCGGTTAAATTTTAAAACTTCTTTTTGAATGTAGTGAGAATTAGTATTTGGGTTAGTTGAATGTGGTCTGCCTTTCATATTGGTTTAAGTTAATTTTAGAATATTTGATGTATATACTAGTGTTTGACTATAATGAAGGGAGCAATGAGAACGTAGTGTTATGACTCCGTTTTTCTCTGTTTTCCGTAATTCTCCGATTGAATTTATCCATTCTTGTATCTATAGTAACTGCTCTGGGATTATTTTGTGTTTTTCTTAACATATCTCAATTTGTTTGACAGGTAAGTATAAAAGTTAAGAATTACCCAAATAAAAAAGGTTAAATTGCAAAAGTTCCAAACAGTTTGGGCAAGTCGAATCTTGTTACATTTAATTACTACCAAACTTTCATCCTTAAGTTAATGGAGGGTTGACTCAAAGACGTTAGCAGCAGATGATGTGATTGTTAAAGTAACTTCACTTTTCTACTTGAAAAGAACTTGAAATTGAATTTTTGTACAATATAAGGCTTAGGGAGACGATAAAGTACAGGGTTGTTTCCCTACGCAATAGAACGGAAGAGATCAAAACGGAGTGTTTAACTCTAGGTCCACAGAGCTGGAAGCGAAGTACGGCCTATAGTAGAAGTTATGACCGCTTAGGTCAAACTTTATACATCCCAAGCTTCCTAACCTCCGGGTTACTTGAGATTCTATACAAACGATACCTAAATAAAACTACTGGTAATAGGCAAAAAGTGGAGTTCCGAAGTGTTTTATGGAAACAGAATATCTTAACACTAGGTTCTCAGGTTCCCTCTGCCTATATCTATCTGCTTGCCTCTGTTACTAATAGTATAGATTTGCTTATACAGAATAATATTCACTAATTATGTTTGTACAACATTATATTACATGCCACCAATTCCTAGCACTAATAAGCGCGAATAGTATCATAATGCAATTATAGGCCTGCATTATCGTCTAAGTATAACTTACTATCTATACTAATATAATATACTATAGGCCTCCACGCGGCTCCGCCTGCTTAAACTATACGAGTATTTATTTAATGTTATTTAAATTAATTTAGGGACAGTTAGTTGATTATTTTAATATGATTATCTATACTGTATGTAGTAAATATTTAATATTTCAATTACCTTCGTCCATCACGCTATGTTTCAAGAAATCAACGGAAATTGAGGAAGGAAAGTGTGTTAATGGGAAACAGAGTGCCTTAACACTAGGTTCCCACGTTCCCTCTACCTGCTGAGGTACTGGACGGAATACAGCCTAAAAAACATCATATATAGAACATTTTATAAAGAAACATATTTCATTTTCGCCAAGATCATTAGAAGCACCATTTTAAAGCATTTCCCGCATTCAGGATGGTTATGCACCTATCTCCAAGGCACAGGCGACGCAAAACGCGGACCCTCATCAAAAAGTCATTGGTGACGGCTCGGTTTGTTTATAGCCGATGCCACAACGTAATGTTAACGTACTTTTCTGTAGACGCTACTACTGTAGTTGCGTTTTAATATATTTTCTTATATTATAATATTAAGTTATAAATATAATACGTATTAGGTGTTAAGTGTGGTTGAGGCCGTAGCGCAGGGACTCAGAGTGTGACTGTAAGAGCGACAGGCTGTGGGTTCCATTATTATTTGGCAATTCGTGGCGTTGAGTTCCGCCACTCGACACAAAATTTGGAGGAAAATGGGAGTGGCGTGTTTTAACACTCGGTTCCTTCTGCCTCTGGTAAGCGCTGTGGGAATAAGAACAACTAAGAATTTTGTTGATATATGACATTCTTATCTGACCACAGGTCCAAAAGGTTACATAAGAAACCTTCATCAAAAAAGTAACTATTCAAAGCAAAAATAATTTTTGATCTTGCTTCTGTAGTTTCGGAGATTAGCGCGTTCAAATAAACAAATTCCTTATCGTTATCCTAATATTATATAGATAGATTTCTAAAAAATATAAAGAAAAACGAATTGAGTAGGTACTTTTTAAATTACTTAATTATTTGGCAGAAAGTGGAAAACGAAAGGGAAATCGGTATGGAGTGTTTAGCACTAGGTTCCCAGGTTCCTCTGATCTAATTGCATTGTGGGGGATACAGCATAATAATATTTACCTACTGTCTAATCTTATACTTTAATATACCAAGGTAATTAGATGAGCAACTAAGGTTAAAATATTCTCCTAAAACAAAATAGAACCCGCAACCAATGCAGTATACTTTAAGCTTGCTACAACTATACCTAATAGCCTATTGTTATCCATTCCCAATGACATACAGACTGACAAAAGGTCCATATATATGCTATACGTACAATACATATATAGTTGTTAATGACTGTCTTTATAAGCTATACAATGGTGACCGCTAGTTAAGCCACAGCCAACATTTGCGGTGAGGACCCTGTAATGAGAAGATATCAATGTTTATTAGATATAAGCAGGTTCGCGCTTTATCCCGCATATAGCAGGATATGGGTAATAGGGAATCTACTTTTAAGACAGTTTCCTATTAATAGTACCTATTTTTGAGACATTGTGTATTGAGTGGTGGAGCCGAACATTGGGCAGGAAGAGATAGAAAGAGAAATGAAATTAATTTATATATCTATAATTTATAAATCTCCGTGGTGGCACGGGGGCACAAGGTTGCGACTGTAAGCGCGATGGTTATGGGTTCAATTCCCATTCTAGGTAATGAAAAAAAAATAATATTTTCTAGTAACGAGGCAAAGTATAGCGTTGAGTTTCGCTACTCAACACGCAATGCCTTCAGAATTCGGCGGAAAGTGGACCCCTCTACTTTCCCTATTGCATTGATTATTATTTACATAAATAAAACCATCATAGTAGGGGTACCAAAAAAGGCAGAAGGTCAGATCGACAGGCGCTAACGACCGCGTCGATTTATGTCCTCATTGGCTGCCGAATTAAAATTGAAAGCAGTTCATTTTATAGCCTATATTTATAGCAGCTTGGAAATATAAGTTTTATAAATATCCATGTTTTAAAATCAGTCTTTTAATTTAATTTCTTGTAGCCATTTTTGAGTTATAAGTTAATTAACAACAGTGGTAGTGGACAAACCAAATATTATATTATTAAACCAATTTTTTTATAAAAATAACCTTCTATTAATACAAGCTTTCTAGATTTTTTAATAGTGTAATGTAAACAAAAAATTGTAATCGGCCATTTTGTTATAAGTATAGTTGACCAATCAACTTGATATCTTGGAGCTCATGGCGCGGCGGAACAGCTTATAGGCTTGACGGTTGTAGATTCCATTTCCATTCGGTATGATTATTATTTAAATTTTCTCCTTTTTCTTATTATCAAATAAGACCCAACCTGGCGGGTGTGTTTCACCATTCAACACGTGTTTATTATTTGGTTTCCTCAGCGAGAAATAAAATAAAATATGGATATGTATGTATATACTATATGTAATACATATCCTGTAAACGCTTGTGTGATCAAAGCCTTTATATCGCTTTGTGTATAGGTAGCGACGCGTGATGTACTTGTGCATTGGTAAATTATCCCGCACAGCAGGGTAGGCAGAGGGAACCTTGTGATAAGACACTCCGTTCGCCATATTAACAGGTATTGCGGGTTGAGTGGCATTGGCAAAATATGATTCATAATGTAATAAAGAATTTATTATTAAATTATACTATATTCACAGTCCAATCTTAAAACCGTCGTGGGGCTCGTTTGTGCGACTGTGAACGCGACGGTTGTAGGTTTGATTTCCTTTCGGAGGAATTTTGTCATTTT
Organism: Heliconius nattereri; assembly: GCA_013403645.1. Taxonomy (NCBI): domain Eukaryota; kingdom Metazoa; phylum Arthropoda; class Insecta; order Lepidoptera; family Nymphalidae; genus Heliconius; species Heliconius nattereri. The sequence continues at coordinate 4,216,515 of JAAIXI010000220.1, read as the reverse complement.
CCACTTATTCTTGTGGGATTACATGTTGAGTGGCGGATCATATTGCCGCGCTTTGCCTGCTTACCAGAGCTCGCTCTGAAAGTAAAATAAATAAAATAAAATAAATAAATAAAAAAAATAATTAAAATTAAAATAAATAATAAATATTTCATTCCCCTGATTGAGAATCCAACACACATTCGCGTTTATAGTCGCGCCCTTCTGCCCCAGTGCCACGACTTCTCCGATAGCTGTGTCCATTAGTAAACACCGTATTAAAACCTGTTGTTTTCTTTGAAGAATAAAAAACTTAGATCATTGGAAGCCACTTCTTCCTAAGAAGAAAAAAATGGAGAAAATGATTAAAGCGACTCAATTTGAAAAGGTTATTGAGTTGAAATATTTTATATTTCACGGCTATCCGGCGTCCCGATATATGAATATTTTAGTGTCCAATCAAACGTTGTATGTATACGAGCACAATATTATTCATTTTCAAGGCAACCTTTAAAATTTGTACATTACAGGAAAATATAGGAGATTTTCTTGGAGCAGTGGTACCACAATCGACGTGGTGGACCACCACCATCGACTAACTCAAACATTCGAAGAGTATCTTCAAGTACAGGAAATGACTTTTAGAAGGTCTCTTCTACTCTTTCTTTTTTTTTATATCGAAGAGGAACTCAAGCTATTAGTCAATTATACTGACTACTGACTGACTGAAAATTACAGGATCAAAACAGGCACGGGTCTATGGCGTTAAACAGCACATAAGTAAAAACACCATGTACATAGCCCATAAGCCCTACCAGATAAATGGACTACCCAGCGCAAAAATATTTCTTTAATTCGAATTAGAGCACAGACGTGGTGCAGGAGCACAAAGTGTGATTTAGTCGCGGCTGTTTGTGGGTTCCATCCGCACTCGAGAAAATGAAATATTTATTCATATTTTTAATTTCCTTTCTTTGCTCTTGTGTCAATAGGCAATGTCAGAGAGTGTCTTGACACAAATGTCCCTCTACTGCGTGCGGGATACAGCGTGAAGTTGGTTTTATTTTTTTTACTTCTTGAGATTACCGAGCTCAACCAAACTTTTCAGTTTTATAATATAAGTGTAAGTAATTTATAAGAAACTATGCGACGCGACCAATCTATGCACAAGGGAAATCAAAAGCTGTAAAGGTCCAAAAACGTTTTCGTTAAAACTGAATTTTTTACACATTTCATACTGACGAAAATTAAATTATTACTTTTGGCTGCCGATTTTAGAAAAAAACTTGCTCAAGACGCTAAAGAAAAACACTTAGCTACTATTTTTTTTTCAGCTTCACGTTTCAACCTGTATATAGCAAGATAGGTAGTTTTTAGACACTATATTTTTCGCTTTCCATTGTAATTAGAGACGAGAGAGATAGTGGATTCTAAGCCTTCTCTGCTAAAATAAATATACCCGGCCGAGACAACCTAAGCCGAGATTTTGATAAAATGGTACCATACATACCATCGTATATCTTATAAGTACTTATATACAAATAAAATATAATAAGTTTATTTAATTGAATCCATAACACGCGCCTACATTTTAGTACTTCTAAACTGCGCCACCATAGAAAAGAAATACCTTTCTAAAGCTTAGCAAACCCTCCCTTAGTTCAAGGCAACATTTTAATGTTTGTTTACAAAGTAAAGTATTCATAAAGAAAATTCACATAAAATGTGAACAATTTAAATTAATAATTATTTTTGGCTCAGAATTTGGGAAATTTTGTGTTAAATTACGTCAATCAACGTTATATTAAAGGGAACAAATTCACATATTACATTTGCGAAGAATGCTGTGCCCTTCTGTCGTGTTTCTCCTTTTTACCGACTGCGCGACACAAAGGAGAATAATGTATTTATGAGTGATTAGATGATCCTCACCTGCACCACGACGGCGTAAATAATATAATAATATTGTATTATCACCAAAGTTACGTATTAATGACTGACAAATACTCACATTTTACTACAAAGTTACAAATCGACCTTAAAGAGCATGTTAAAAATTACAAAGGCAGCGTCAGGGAAAAATCTCATAAGTTCAACCATAATTTAAATCTTAGATAAGAAATATGGGCATTATAAAAGGTTTTGAATTCGCAGTCAGCAGTCTTTGGAGCTGCGTTGCTTGGATTAACCTCGCTGAAAAAATATCATTATTAATTCTTTGAAATGTTTTTTACATTAAATTCTGATATTCTACTTTTGATTTAAAAAGTTCTAATGATAAATATGTTTAATTCTTGTACATTTTCGAACAAAAATGTACCCAGTGTATATTTTGTAGCAAGACAAAGCACGGCGCTTAGTTCCGCCACTCTATACTTTTTATTAGCAGCTGCACCCATACATAGCAGGATAGGTAGAGGGACGCTGTATTGTACCTTCCCGTACTGTTTCCTTTACCTGTACCTTCTCTATTGTCCACGTAAAGCAAAACAAATACATTGTACCTTCGAGTTGGAATCGATTCCACAACAAACACGCAGTAATACATTTTTAAACTGCCAAAGTCCAAAACCAAAGTCTCTAAACACTCTAATCTGAAAATTATCAACGTCTTCAAGAGCTTTATTAAAAAACTTTCCGTTTATTCAACTGAAACAGAAAAAAAACGTTGAAAAAAACTCCCGAGTAATTACACAGGCGCAAACAAAACTAAGTTTTTCTTAGATTTTTAAAACTTCTCTTTTCCTAAACTTCACGACTTTGTACACAATCGAATGCCACTCTCATATAATCTGTAAGAAATTGACATAAAATATTATATTTCGAAAATGGGTTCACGTTGTATCCCGCAAATAGTAAGCTAAAGTGGAACCTAGTGTTAAGACACCCCGTTTCCCCACTTTCCATCCACGTTGAGTCATTTAACTCGACGCCGAGCTTTCTCTTATCTTTATATTCTTATAATTATATTTCTCTTCCACACAGTGTGGAAGATAAATATAATTGATTCCCCTGAAGGGTATAGAGGGCACAACGAAGCCCCAATTCAATGTAGATATCATAAGATCTTTGATTATTACGATTATTACACATTTTAAATGAGACTAATAAATAGCCAAATTAATCACGATTTACACTGCCTCCTTCCTATGTGTTGAGGGTACAAGGTGAAGCTAAAAAAATCTTATACCAAGACCGTGCTTTAAGCTATCAAAGCAGGGCAACGAAAATAGTGAAAAAAAACCTCAAGGTTTTTAATAATGAATACTATAGTATTTAGTACTTTTTTGTATCAGCTATAATTAAACTGAGAAATTTCATCAGGGCGGAATATTTACTGCACCTAAAGTCTAAGCAAAGTGGAAAAGGGGTAATTAACGTCTTGGCAAACTTTGAAGAAGAACTTCATTTGCATTCTGGCCATCTGATCTATAGAGTTTTTTTTTCTATTTAGTACATTAAAAAGAAAAAATGGAATTCTTATAGGTTCTCTTTGTCATTTAATTTCGGATTGAGTGGAGGTTTCCAGCTAAACTTAATGGCAAATATTCTGATTGGCTTTAATAAAAAATTGTACTCAAAGCATCAGACCCCTTCTGAACCTCATAGCGGTCTTGGCTGTTACTATTCATTTGTGGGCGTTGTAGCAACAGAGATGTTTAAATAAAAGTCACACTTATATTCTACAATGTCTTATTTACTCGTTTACATAACAGTTTTACAATAAATCTCACAAGATCAACACAATTACAATAGATTAGGAGCCAATAGGTTAATTGGTGAACAACTCACGCCATAGCTGTCAACCAATGACGTCTGCTATTCCTCGTGGCTACACCTACTACCCTATTCGGGGTTACCCGCTCCATTTTAAATATTATTCTAATATAATACATTACATAAAACAATTAACATCCAAACGTAATAATTGCGAAATTATAATTAAAACTAATACATAGCAGCGCGCCGTCATATATATGTATATATATATATATATATATATATATAATGGAAAAAGGACAAGGCAAACGAGCGTTCGGGTCACCTGATGATGATCACCGCCGTGCAGCACCAGAGGAGCTACAGGTGCGTTGCCGGCCTTTGAGGTGGAGATAGACGCGCTTTTTGAAGGTACCCATATCGTACCGACCTGGAAATACTGCCGCGGGTAGGCCATTCCACAGTTCGGTGGCGCGTGGGAGGAAATTTCTACGAAACCGCACAGTAGTGGAGTGCCACGTATCCAGGTGGTGTGGATGGTATTTAAGTTTGTGACGTACTGTGCGGTTGGAAAATTCGGCGGCAGGTAACAGGTCGAACAGTTCCTCAGAACACTCACCATGAAAAATGCGATAGAGAACGCACAGCGAGGAGACGTCTCTACGCAGACCCAAAGTGTCAAGCCTTTCACAGCTCATTGGGTCCTTAATGATTCGAACGGCTCTACGTTGTATGCGATCAAATGGGTACACCTGATACTGGGGTGCACCAGCCCAGAGATGAGAACAGTACTCCATATGAGGCCGAACCTGGGCCCTATATAGGGCCAATCGGTGTTTTGGCGTGAAGTACCGTCTCACTCTATTGATGACTCCCAGTTTCTTCGAGGCCAACTTGGTCTTGCTTTCCAGATGATCGAGATACTGGCAGTCACTCGAAACATTAAGGCCCAATATGCTGATACTGGGCGCGGCTGTAAGTGTTCGCCATTATTACTTCTCGTGGATCAACAGTTTTCAATTTTGTAATCTAGTCCATTCTCCACTTTCCATTTAATTTAAAATTTCTATTTGTCCTATCCTTCCGGAGCGAAGTAATGAAATATTTCAAATATAATTTTTCCTTCGTGTGGATATCGAATCTACAATCCTGGTGTGTACAGTCGAAAGTAAGTTGCGAAGGTGTACTTAATATATAGTAAGGTCGACAGTTCGTGGGTACTTTGACCTTAGCAAACCAACCTTTGACTATTTTTTTCCTGAGTGAACAATGCTCCTTCCCATAATCAAATAGAGCGGCCACGGCTCGTCGAACGTATTATACCAGTATAATATTATTGTAATTACAAAAAACACTTAGATACTACGTACTCTTATCATATCGATCGTTTATCGACTCGAGAGCTTGCGCATAGTCTGTGTTTGCTTAAACAAGATAATGTTCCATTTAAAAACACTTGAACGATATAAAAATATAATATAAACAACGATTTAAATAAGAACGAGCTCAATTTTTTTACCTTTTGCAATATCTCCTACATAGCCGGGTAAATAGAAGGAACCTGTGAATAATCTCTGTGTGTGTGGGGACACACACATTTTCGTTTCTTACTTTCCGCCGAATTTTTGACGCATTGTTTGTTGTTGAGTGGCGGAACTAACGCTGCACTTTGCCTGGTTGCCACAGGAAAAAAAAAATAATAATATTACTTTTCCCCTAGTGAGGATCGATCCCACAACAGTCCCTGCCCCTGCCCCTGCGCCAAGACGGCCTCTATTATTTGTTGATTTGTCCGTATTTAATTATGATAAGTTACAAATGAAATATAAATATAAATACAGTATGGCCGCTGTAATAAAATTGCAGATTATACAAATGATGAATCATATAATATGTCATTTCTTGAAAAAAATATGACAATTCAAGATGGCAGCCGTCACAAAATGGCGGATGGCAACTTGTATAAAATTTGTATCTATCTAAAGGATCGCTGTTTATTATCTATTAAGTTTAATTATATTTTATATTTTTTTATATTTTAATTATCACACTATCGCGCATGCAGCAAGGAAACAAGTGTTAAAATATTCCATATATATAAAAAAGAAACCATAGCTATTGAAAATATAAATAATTTATTTAATCAACATATTTTACATGAATGAAAGAGAATGTTTAAGACAAATTACATATCTTTAGCTAAAACTAACCCGACGATTAGAAATAGAAAGGATGATACTTGCAAGTTCATTCCGCTATCAGTTTCACATGCTTCTCGGGAATGACTGCCTACGTTCCAGGTAGCATTAGTAAAATCTGTAACTGCTTTTAGAGCTTCATTTATAGCAGTTGTTACTGCCTCTGATACATTAGTGTCCCTGGTGTATATTTGTCCGTAAACTGAAATGTATGAATATATATTATACACTACCTTCAAGCTTTGAGTTCCACCACTCAACACGCAATGATGGGCATTGCAAATTGAGTGGCGGAACTCACTTCAGTGTCTTGACACGAGAGTCCCAGATTCCCTCAGCCTACTCGGTGGGTATTAACTATTACACAATCGAGTATAGCTAATATAATAATAGAAACATCCTAGATAGATGGACTAGCCAACGTCAAAAGAAAGTTTTAATATGAACCAGTATTACCTAAGATTAGCGCTAATGCGTTCAACCAAATCCCCAACCAAACCCATGGTGGTTGGTACGCCACGTGGTTCGAAATTATTTAATTTCGATATTTGAGATGGTAACAAAGGCTATATAAGTATGAATGTTAGCTTATTACATGTGTTTTACTTACCAGATTTTGCAGAGTCGTGTGCACTGCAGCCGTGGATTATAACGTAATTTTTATTATCAGTGCCCTGTATGACCATATCGTATTGAATACCATCTGAAAAATAATTATTAAATAATAAAATTCATTCACCCTTCACGGGTTGTTTAACAGTGATGCTACTTTTTAAAGGAGGCACGGCACACAAGTCTTGTGTCTCCAGATCGTTAAAAAAATATATTTCCCAGTTTTCATATTTTTTTTTAAATAAAAACCTATTAACTGCTTGTTGGACTGGCACAACGAGGCTACCGTACGAATTTTAGGATTGTAGGTCATCAAGTACAAATTATAAATTTTGGCAAACGTAAGTTTGCGGGAATATGCACTCATTCTGTATGAAACGAAGTACACATATACGTTTGTAATCATTTATAAAAAAAACAGTCTCACACTGTATCCCGCACATAGCAGGCTAGGCAGAGTGAACCTAGTGTTAAGATATTACGTTCTCCACTTACCGCCGAATTTTTCGAGGCATGTTGAGAAGTGTGTTGAGTGGCGGAACTCAACGCCGGTAACTGACAATAGATTATGTTTATTTTTTATAAAATACATTATCACTTTTTGGATTTTTTCCTTTATTTGTATTATAACTTTTTACTTAGTGTCAAATTTCATATCATAGGTCCACGGACTGACGGACTTCAGTCCAGACCGCAAGGTATGCAGTGTCTAAGCACTATGTTCCCAGGATCCCTTGCCCCGCTACCTGCGGGATACAGCGTAATACCAAAAAAAATATTACCTGTATAAATGATATTTAGAATACCAGTTGTGGCATCCTTTAATGTGATAGTCGCATTACGAGACACCTTCGTTCTATTTGTAACAGAGGTGGTGGTGAAGTGAGCTGTGATAGCGGTCTCGTTGTATGCAAAATTTAGAGATAGACAATTTCCATCGACACTGCCTGCTTCATTTATTCTTTTTAGTTGACGCCAATTACCAGTAAGCTGTAAAATTGTTGATTTTATTTTAATATTTTTAGATCTTAGAGTAAACAGAAAGGAATGGAGGAATTAAGGAATGAAGGAATTATGGTTACACGATAAAACGCGGCGATGAGCTCCACTCAATACGCAATGTCTCGAAAATACCTAGCGTGCTATATTGTCGGGACAGAGCGTGACGTTAAAAAACAATGTAGCTTTCACACAGTAATTTGATATCTATTTATTATTATTTTTTTTATTCTTTGTAGAGTAGGCAAAGAGAATCTAAATAAATCATTTTTAATAATTATCGAAACCACAGCCGTCACATTTATCATACACTATGCCACTACGCCACTGGGGCCTCCGTAGGCCTCCTACTCCAACCTAACTTAAACTTATCGACACTTACTGTGGTGAAATTTGCGGTGAGCGCCGCCTTTAATTCACATTTCCCCTGCAAGTGAATTTGGGCAAAGGCGACCGAGGACAGGCACAAAAGGACAACGAGTTTATGCATTTTTTTAGGCCTTGTCTGTAATACTATTTTTTGTATATATATAAACTGTACGTTGCAGACTAACTGCTTACCTAGTCGAGTGCTTACTTAAATACTATTATTTTATCGATAAGGATGAGTGCACAGTGTTATTTTACTAGTGACCGGATCGCAGCTCCACCCGCTTAAACTTAATGTTATATTATAGCCAAATGATGCTAAATCAAAGTGAGCTTTACGCTGTATCCCGCAAACAGCAGGGTAGACAGAGGTAACCTAGTATTAAGACACTCCGTTTCTCACATTCCGCTGAATTCTGGAGGCATTGCGTGTTGAATGACGGAATTCAACGCCGCCCTTTGCCTCGACACCAGAGCGAAGAAATAGAATTGTTGCCTTTATATATAATATGGGAGATATATAAGCTATATTACTCTGAACATTCACTCAATAAGGCGGTCAGCTCTATGACCTTGGTCACGTATAGACAGATGTGGTCACGGATGACATCGAAACAAAGAACTGAAAATATTAAATATTTAATTTCATCAAGTTGGAATCGAATCCACAATCTGTCGCGTTTATAGTCACATGGCCGTGCCCAGCGAATCAGATAAAGATAATAGAATAATCATAATAAAAAAATCATATATAAAATATGCAAAATTATTAATCTTTGTGTATGTGATGCAACGAATTGATAAAATATAAACAAGTAGCCCGCCTGCGGCTTCGCCCGCGTGAATAACATAGTTATTGTCTCCATGAGTACCTACGTCCTATAAGTGACGTCCTTGCAAAATTTGAGACTTCTAGCATTTGTAGTAACGAAGTTTGTATGAAACAACCCCTTAGAAGTCGAATGTTGCAAATTCCCGCCTTAGCGAGCACCTACGTCCTATAAATAACTCCTATGCAAAATTTCAGATTCCTAGCACTTGTAGTTTCTGAGATTTCGTGATGAGTGTCGGTCACTCACGGTGAATATATATATATATATATATATATATATATAAAAAGCATAGCATAGCATATAACGCATATATATAATATATATAATGCATAAACACTTGATTCAATAGCACATAGTGATAAGTGGTTCACTATATTAACATATGATAGGACGTCTGGGTGTAAACACGACGGTTGTAGGTTCGATTCCCATCTACGAAAGATGAAATATTTACTATATCGTACTAGGTTACCTTTGCTTAGGGTAGGTATCAACTGGGATAAATGTTTTAGATTCACGATGCACATATCTTTTGTTTGCAATGCAAATACTTAGAAGTTTGATTTTTCCTCTGCATCAAGGAATCGTAGACTTGGATATTTGATATTATGATACGTAACTTAGAGATAAATGGTCTAACAGACAGACAAACATATCTTCAAAGTTATTCTTAAAGGGATCCTTTGTTTACCCTAAATCAAAGCTTTATCCAAACAAACGAGCAAGAAGATTACTAGAAAAATATTTCAATAACAGCAGAAACTATTATACAGCCTGATGCAGAGCTGTCGGTTTTGCATATTTATACGTGTTGGCACAAAGCCATGGACTGCAATAATCAAAATTAATTTTATACAACTAACAAATTAATATTAAAATTTGAAATATACTTATGAATATGTATTTATTCAGCCTGTTATGGATCAGTGAGGGAATGTTCACATATTCTGTACCCGCGATGACTGTGGGTTCGATTTTAATTCAGAGGAACTATTATATTTAATTATTTAATGTCTCTGGTGGCGTTGAGTTCCAACGCAATCTCTCAATAACTGCAAATGGAGATCACAATATTTTGCTTAGTTTTACGAAGAATATATTTATGGTGTTCGTAAGATCACCTTCCTTTATATCTCAATATGGTTAACTTTTATAGGATGAGTATGAGTTATCAAGTATTCATGGTCGCCTAAGTTATTATTAGGTGGCGTTTAATTACCAACTTAGAAACTTCACAGATTTTAACTTTACCAGAGGTAAAAGAATCACAATCACAATTATAATATTTTTACATTATTCAATTTAGAATGGGGCAGCAGCAAGCCGTGCGACTGTAAACTGCAGCCGCGTGACTGTGACGACTGGGGGTTCGATTCCCACCCGGGGGAATAAAATATTTAATATTTTCTCTTCCTCACTCAAAACGCAATATCTCGAGAATTTGGCAGAACATGAGGAACGGAAGTGCCTTAATAGGGAATAGAGTGTCTTAATACTAGTGTGGTAGTTATAGGGGCATTAAGCTTATGAGTCATACCATGAAGCTCTTCGAGCGCATAATCGACCTCAGGCTTCGCCGAGAGTGTACTGTCTCTGAGTCTCAATATGGATTTCAGCCAGGATCGGGCACCATGGCCGCCATTTTCGCCCTCAGAACTNCATACAATTGTTGGAAGACATGGTAGCTTAGAGGACTGGATGATTCATTATAAGCTAAACATGTTATTTTATAATATTTCGAAATATTATTTACATATTTAGAATATTAAAACACTAGTTGCCGCATATAATTTGTTAATTCAGTAAAAGGAGGAAGTTATCAATTCGACTGTACTTTTTAAGAAGAGATGTTTCTATTATTATTAAAAGCTTTTATTTAACTTGCAATGTATGTATGTGGGTTCGGGTGAAATCTTAGAGCTCAATTTTGAAGTAGATATCTTTAATCGATTGAGCTGAAATTTTGTATACACGTTTATTTTGGATGACAATGCTCGATAAGGTTTGTGACTTCATTCTAAATACAATATGGCGGACCACCCAAGATGGCGGAATAGTTATATTTCATGAACTTCTATAATATGGGTATCAAATGAAAGGGCTTATTGAGAGTAACTGGAAAAATAATATAACGTCATTCTAAATCTAATATGGCGGACCATCCAAAGTAACAGAATAGTCTTTTTTGATGCACTTGTACATTATGGGTATCAAATGAAAGGGCTTCTTGAGAGCAACGTGAAAAATGATGTAACGTCATTCTAAATTCAATATGGCGGACCAGCCAAGATGGCGGAATAGTTATATTTAATGCACTTCTATAATATGGGTATCAAATAAAAGGGCTTGTTGAGAGTAACTCGAAAATTAGTGTAACCTCATTCTAAATCCAATCCAAAGTAACGGAAAAGTTATTTTTGATGCACTTGTACATTATGGGTATCAAATGAGAGGGATTCTTGAGAGCAACTGGAAAAATGATGTGCCGTTATTTTAAACAATTTATACACAATTTATATGATCATAAAACTTGTCACGTTAATCAATATTTAATTAAATTGAAACTTTAAAAATTTTACATAATTAAATTGGTACTACTTTATTTACACAAGTAAATCGCGCGACAAGCTTTTATGATCATATAAATTGTGTACAATGAGGAGTTGATAGTTAAAATTTAAAAGACTAATTTTATTTTCTCCTTTTTAGAGCGTTTAAATAAAAGCTTATTCTAAAAATGATTTTTTGCCTATTTATTTATAATTATAATAATAATAATATATTTATTTTTTATGTCCTCATTTTTTTAGGCACGTAGTATGTGTTTTATATAATTTCTTGTTAAAATTATATATGTGCTTGACATATTCCTCATGACTTTACTGAGCTGATGATGACGATAGGAGACCGAACTCCTTAAGAAATGGGAGTTAGGAAATAGTCTTTTACATATTATAGGAGCCAGGCTTTTTGTATAGTATCAAGGTATTCCGGTAAGCTGATGACTGTAGATATAATTCTATTAATTTCTATTGCTTAAATTGTGTGTTTGAACTTGCCGATATTAACTCATTTATTCTGTAAAGATTAATAAATGAACTGAATAACAATGCAGCTATTACTTGGAGAGTAAAAGGCGAACAAAAATAGAAGAAGTAAGAAGTAAGAAGAAAGAACTAATCAAGAAAAAAATGACGAAACGAAATACGACGAAGAAACGAAAAACACAATTAAGAGATAGCTACTAAATACATAGAACTAAAGCTAAAAACACACTTATGTTGCCACCGACTTTAAGACAGTGGATTGAAAATAGTAAATAGGTACATAAGTATCAGTAATTTCACTTATTATTTTTCAGTTTTCCTTACTTTGAAGTGATTAAAATATTATTTTCTATAATTTAGTTTCTGTTTAAGATTGTGTACATAAATATAGTTTTAAAGTTGGTCTATATTTTTTAAATGTATTCAATGTATTCCAATTATGATATTTCCGTTTCCCACTTTCTTAAAGCATTGCGTGTTGTGTGGCGTAACTCAACGTCGCTCTTGTCTCGCTCCGCTCGTTCCTAATAATTATCTATTCTATCCTGCTATGAGGAAAAAGTGAAGCTACTTCTTACAATATATACACTTCGTGAATGGATCACGTAAATAATATTGAGGCAGCTAGCCTGATAAATGTGACAGAAAATGGTTACAGGGCTGTAACAGAATTATAATGATTATTTTATTTTGTTTTTTTTTTGGATTCACGATGTATTCCGCACATAGCAGAATATATAGAAGGAACCTGGAGACCTATTGTTAAGTTAATTTAACCATAATTATTTCAGCATTGTAGCCTAAAAACCGTCCTGCCCCAGAATCCATTAGAAATCAAATTCACGACCATCAGTGTTCCCATCTCATAATTCATATTATAGCAACCCTGTTTCATTATAAAGGAGTCTACGACGAGAGGCGAGCTTTATGCAAGGACACGTTTCTTGCCTTTGCGAGTCACTTGAGGGCGTATCGCGTTCACTAACCCTCTATATCACAATATATTTACAATTACTTTTAGACCACTTTGTCTAGACATTCTTTATATAATCAATCACCCCTGGTTAAAGTTTCATACTTCAAAAGGTGAAAAGGAATCCGAATAGGATCATTTTTTTGTCCGTCTCGTTCATAGCGGGGAAGGCAGAGAGAACCTACACTAAGACACTTAGTTTCTCACCCTCCGCCCAATTTTCCCAAACATAAACGTTGCGATCACCCTCCTTTACCACGATCTTGAAATTTCATTATTGCTCTACAATTTTATTTCTATTAATAAAATTATAAACATGAACAATGTTGTGGTCGACGTTAACCACGTGTGTTGAGTGGCGGACTTCAACGTTAGGCTTGTGCCCTTGTTTGGTGTCAAAGCGAAATAATGAAAATATTAAGACAATAATAATACATTCTCTCGAGTAGTGATCAAACTCACATCCGTCGCATTACAATTCCCACCTTCGTGCCCCTACGGCCTTGCAATCTAAAAAACTGTATTATTCCTGAATAATTTATTATAGCCGAGCCTACGTGTAGAGCCTTGATTAATAAAAACTTTATAGGTACTCAACTTATAGATAAAATGCTTTTAACATTATATCAATCAGGGATTTTTCCTTATCGATCAATAAATTTCATAGGTATATATTATTTTAATAAACTTTCCCAGAAAGAAGATCTATTTGAGTTTTCACTTGTCTGTAGTTTTTGAAATATGCTGTCTTCTATATCTAAACTTCATATAAAGTTTTGGAAGATAGCTAGTGTTAAGACACTCCGTTCTTGACTAACTTTTGAGACATTACTAGGAAATGGAGATAATACATTTTCCTGGGTGGTAATCGAACCCGCAATAATCGCGTTTATAATCAGCTGCTGTACAGCTGTGCCACGACCTCAATAATGATTTTAAAGTCGACACAATAATATATTAATTTCTTACCTCGATTGGCAGAGAAAAGAGTGATTAATTAATATTCTCCTATGGAATAAACTTTAGTAGGCATGTTTCTTTATATATTGTATATAGAATTAAATAAAGTGGCAAGATATGATAGCGTATGCCCATAAAACCGATGATTGAAGGTTCGATTTACTTTCAGGGGAGCGATTATATTTATAAAAGATTTCATGCCTTCACAATGCAAAAGAATAATAGAATTTCACGATTTATCCTTCTATCTTAAAAAGCGGAAATCGAAATGTGTCAACTCTACTTTCTTTAACCAACCCTGCAACAGAGAAATAAGTACTATTATTTTAATCAATCTGTTTGATGACTATTTTCTTGTGAACATCAATATACGACCGACGTGACATTGTAACCTACATTCGAAGAAAACGCTCGTGACATTCTTTGACAAGGAGTTCAAACCGAGTGATTTTTATGGTACAAAAAAATTGGGCCGAACATTTTGGTTTTCTGATGAGTTTTCTTTAATAAGTTCACGCTGTATGCCATGTATAGCTATAGGGTAGGCAGGGGGAACTTAGTGTTCAGGCACTGCGTTTCCCATCAACTCGTTAAGTGACAATATTTTATTCAAATAAGACTTATGCAAGAATATTCAGCAGTTTAGTAGCGAGTCGTTGGTGAAGCCTATCCAGCTCCTCCTCCTTTTCCAGCGGTGGGTAAGGAGAGGCTGATGAGCACTTGCAAATTAATCAGTCTATCAACATAAAAACATCAACTATTGTTAGTTTTACTGGTAAGACTGCAGACCTGCAGTTGTACTGAGAAGGGTCTAATATTGTTCTCTTATAATATAAATTTGCAATATGTTTAAAATTTTACTATACCTTAAATTCAGGATGGAGGCACAGCATCTGACTGAAAACGCAACGGTTTTGGGCTTGACTCCTACTCGAGGGAATAAATTCTAATCGTTTTCTAGCTCTAGCAAAAAGACAAAGTGCAGCGTTTGATTCCGCCATTCAACTCACAATATATCGAAAATATAGCGAAGTAAGGAACGAAGCGTCTTAACACTAGTTTTCTTCTGCCTATCCTGCTATGTGGGAAAAAAACGTGAAACTTCTTTTTTCTATTATTACATTCTCTCAATTCACTCAAAACTCAAGCCTCATAAATATTACAAATTGTGTAGAAAAAAAGTTTCTTATTCATTGGTTAGGGTCATTTTGCGGTTAGCACTTACTCTCATGACATTATAATAGGTGCTGAAATATCAAGATTCCCCCGTCATTTTATATTGTAAAATAAAATACACTTGATCCGCCGTAAAATAAAATGGTCTAACCAACGATTTTTAAAGATAATAAGCAGCAGGGAAGGCAGCGGGAACCATTTGTTAAGTCTGTTATTCTGTTATTCCGTTCTATACGCACCGCACTATTTTTAGGGCATAACGTGGTGAGTGGCGGAGCTCAACGCCATGTATTTTTATTCAAAACAGAAAATGACATAATTCATATTCGTTCGTCCATTTCTCCACGTTCTGCTCATAGTAGTTGTGTATTTTGGATCACCGAAATTTCTACGTGTGCTATAAATATTGCCATCTTACGGGTATCCTTGCAGAGAATGCATCAAATACCATGGGGAAGTGATGAAGCGAAGTGTTTTAACACTAAGTTTCCTCTGTTTATTTTGCTATGCGGGGAAAAGCTGGAGCTGCCTTTTTAAAAAGAGAGTTTTATTGAATTTTATTTTATTTTATGTTTCCAATACTTCTTTATTATTAATATCTTAGGCCACTTTTTCGTTCGGTTTCGTTTATAAATATTAAGCATCGAAATGGTTTCAAAGTGCTAGAAGATGCACTTGACCGATTTTTATTATTTTTTTTATTTCTATTTCAATGTTATATTGTTTGTCAGAATATGAGACCACACCAGAGTAAAGACCATTTGCTAAAACAGGTCTAATTCGGTCACTCCGTTCTTGCGTTGGAGTTGGAGATTCTGGAGGCTTTGCGTATTGAGTGGTGAAACTCAACGCACCAGGCACGACAGCGAAGAAATGAAAACACTAAATATTCCATTTCCACGAGTAGGAATCGAACCCACACACTTGTGACCCTGCGCCGCAACTGGCTTCACTTCTAGCTATATATTGATAATACTGTTATCTATTTTATGTTGTTATTAGCTAGCCACGTTTCACACCTCATTTATTAGGGGTGCAAATTTGCTCGCCATCCTCTAAAATAATTACCCACTGTCGACTCGCAAAGGCAACAAGATTTACTGCGGACGCTTGTTTGAAATGAAAATTAACTGTTTACCTTGGGAAAACATTAACGATAACGATAAGATGTACTAGGTTCGATTTATGCAAGAGTTTGTTTGCTATGTTTACTTATATTATAAAGATCAGAATTTCATCCAGAGGAAGTCCTGACTAATATCTGTCCAATATTTGTTTGTCATACAATACATACGCGTACACATCGCCATACACCTGCGACAAGTGGGCCAGGTCTACCGTGTCATGTACGGGCACGGCTAAAGACGCTAGTACCCAGACGGAAACTCCACTCTGCAACGTGGAATAATGGCTCTCTGACCGGACGATGCAGGGAATTCGCAGATGTACTCATGAGACGTCGGGTCCAGCGTGTTTTCGTGTGGAGGACGGGCAATAAGTCCCGTAACATCTGACAGGGTTACCGGCTTATATACACTGGGTCACCTTCAGGTAGAAACGGTGTGGCGGTAGTGCTTTCTGAAGAACTTCAGAATGGACTCCTTGAAGTTGACCGTCGCTCCGACCGCTTGATGCGGGTGAGGGTACTGATTGAGGGCGTTACCACAAACTTAATCAGTGCCTATGCTCCCCAGGCGGGAAATAGCGCGGACATTAGGGAGACATAAGGGAGACATTTTGGGAGCAGTGTGAAGGGGTTCTACTTGCTGTACCGTCTACCAAAGTGGTCTTAATTGGAGGGGACTTGAACGGTCACGTTGGTAAGGCGTATGCACGGGGGTTTTGGGCACGGTCTTCCCAATGCAGAGGGAGAAAATATGCTGAGAACCTGTATTGCGTCTGATCTGGCCATCGTGAATACGTTCTTCTAAAAGAATCCTCAGCACCTTATCACGTATAAGAGCGGGTCCCACTCAACTCAAATTGACTGCTTATTGACCAGACGGTGTCATATGGGCAGGGTAACTAACTGTAAGGTCATTCCAGGCGAAAGCCTAACGGCCCAACATCGTCTTCTTGTCATGGACTCACTCCGAAGAAGAAAGTAGCCGAGAAACTTAGCCCTCGGATCAAGTGGTGGTTGCTGAATGGACCGATGCAGACCGGCTTCCTGGCAGAGGTGAAAAGTCATAATCTTTCGACTACCACCGAGACTGCTCAGGATGCTTGGGATCGGGCTCAGTCGGCAATCATTGCGGCGGGCAGGCGAGTTCTTGGCCTTTCTAGGGGAGGACGTGTCATCGACAAGGAGACATGGTGGTGGAATGACGAGGTGCAGGAGATGACTCGTGAAAAGAAGGCTGCCTTCAAAAGCGGTGGGACCTGACGACATTCCGATCGAATCGTGGAAATCGTTGGGCTCTCTTGGTGTGCTCATGCTTACTGACCTTTTTAACCATATCTTGAACACTGGTAAGATGCCGCATCAGTGGCGGCTTAGCTTTATTACCCCTGTTTACAAGGGAAGGGGCAGTGTTCAAGATTGTGGTAGTTATAGGGACATAAAGCTTATGAGTCATACTATGAAGCTCTTCGAGCGCATGATCGACCTCAGGCTCCGCCGAGAGTCTACTGTCTCTGAGTCTCAATATATATTTCAGCCAGGATCGGGCACCATGGACGCCATTTTCGCCCTCAGAACTTATTGAGATTATCAGGGGCATGTATCACTATTCCGCTTCTATGGTTAGGACTGCTGTTGGCGACACTAGACCCTTCCGGATTATAGTGGGGGTTCACCAGGGCTCGGCTCTTAGTCCGTTCTTATTCAATGTAGTGCTACATACTGTCTCAGCTCACATCCAGGACCGGCCTCCATGGCTGATGATGTATGCCGACGACATAGCACTCATTGCCGAGAACCAACTGACGCTGGAGCGTAAAGTGAACCTCTGGAAGGGTACGCTTGACAACGGTGATCTTAAACTAAATGTGTCGAAGGCAGAGTACATGGCCTGCGGGAGCCGGGACTCGAGCACCATCCTTATAGGTCATGAGCTAGCCGTTAAGTCGGAGAAGTTCAGGTACCTTGGATCCGTTATGCACGAGTCTGGAGGCATCGATCACGATGTCCATGGCCGAATAAGCGCTGCCTGGACCAAATGGCGGGAGGTCACTGGTGTGGTCTGCGACCGCATAGGTACCGACCGATAGGTTGAGTAGGAAGGCAGACCCTGGTAATAGCCGGAAATAATGCCAGGAAGAAGGAATTTACTTATATTATAAATATGTAGAGTAGTAGGAGTAGAGTATGTTTGGTTGTTCATTGTAATCTCAGGAATTACTAAGATTTAACCAATTTTTTAAAACATTGCCAGAATAGCAACAACGAGGCGAACTCAACGCCGCGATGAAATAATTAAAATAAAATCATTCTTATTGTTAAAGTTGATCGAACTTAAAACTATCATATTCATATTGACATTTGCTTAGCTAACCTTACATAAAAAAAAAATAGTAAATCATAGTAAATAATTGCAACAGATAAGGGCGATCCGTTTCTAAAACTATAAGTAACTTTCTATCTCTAACAAGTAACAACCACTATGTCATAGGCGCTGCCGCCGAGAACACGGCTTTGGGCTGTCGCCAATAGTTCTATACAGGCAGTATATCAAGGTACTAAATGGTTTACCCGAAATACACTTATCGAGAAAAGGCTTTACATATTTTTCTAGTATATATCAGATAGAGATACTGCGTGTTAAGTACTGCGATAGCTATATAATAAAAATAGTTTAAATCAAATGATAATTCGATTCTTATTCTATTCGATTCTATTTTACGTTAAAGTAATTTTGCTATTGAATTTATTTCAGGAGTTTATATGGTTCAAAACTATGAATACCTAAAATCTAGGTGTATATGAAAAAAAATAGCTTCCGATTTTTTCCTGTAGAGCATTGCAGATAGTATTAAGATACTCAGTTTCTCAATTTCCAAGACATTGAGAATAGAATCGAATCTACACCACGGAGTGTCATGACACTAGTAGATTCTTTCTGTTACACTACGGACAAAAATGTTAAGCTGTGAATAAAAAAACACCTTTCTTGTAAAAATTGTAAAATAGTGAAATCTTATCCCGTGGAATACAGGCTTAAGGGATTCAACGAATGATTCACGCGATACCAAAAATAGGAATATCCTGTAATAACATCGGGATAGGGCAACGAGATTTTATTAAACCTAGGATATATTTGTGGCTGAATTGATATTATTATATTAGAAGTAGCTAGGAATATATGGGATAATATACACTGTGGTGAAGTGGTTGGTGTCTCTATATAGAGACCATGGTTTTCGATCCGAGACAAGGAAGAGAGAATGATTGTATTATTAATCTTGAAAGAAAAATTCTTATAAAATTTTATTATTATTCATGTATAATATGTATAACTATTTTATTATTTATTGTTTTGTATAAATACTTATTTTCAAATACTATTTTTTTTTCTTAGAGGAATGGAAATACTAAATAATTAATTTCGCTGAGTGGGATTTGAACCCATAACGGTCTCAACAATAACCTTAATTATTAAATTATTACAAAATTTTGAATAATTGTGAATGATTATTAATTGATTTAAAATTGTATTCTTTAATTAATTTTTATTTATTTAATTTACTGATATAATGTTTAATATAAAATTGAACTTTAGAAGGAAGGGTTCAAAGGAAATAAACACAAAACGTACAGACTTTGATTTATTTCAGTGAATTACTGATTACATATTAATAATAACATATAATACCTTAAACCTATTGATTCTAAAAAAATCATTTCCAATATCACCTTACCTATTTATTAAATTTTGGATTAATCCATTTAAAAGTACCGATTAATTAAGTTTATTAGCTTAAATAAAACATGAATATTAATAAGAAATTCACTTTGGGTAGTGATATTTCATTATCTAACGATATAGCTAACCGTTACTTTAAACTTACAAGGGACAACCCGTCCGTCAACTAAAAATCTTTGGTTTCATTCAAAATTAACAACAAAATAATAAAAATAAATAAAATTTAATAAATAATACACAATTACTAAAATAAACTATGAAATTAATAACATCTTAAAATGGCTCGAACGATTGATAACGATTGATAACGATCGATAACGCTAAAATGTAACGGAAAGAAAAATACTTTGCCATCGCGCAACTCCAATAGAGTCTGCCTTAGACTATTTGCTAGTTATATATATTATATTATTTTAAATAAACTCGTTACTTTTATACTTTTATTATAAGACTACAGCTAATTCTCTGAATTGCATCTTTTATCGTATAAGTTAACAAACAACTTTTGATTTTTGTTTTTTTTTGTTTAATTTATCACTAAAACTACTAATTACTCACTAAATTTTCTAATTTTTAAAACTATTCTCGACCAAGAAAGGACAGTTATAATAAACTTATAAATGAAGTCGAAGTAGATAGAGTTCAAGATGATAGAGTCAAGCAAGTGTGGAATGTAATGGATAAAGAAGGACGTATAGAAGGCGTCGAAGAGGAAGCCTACGAAGTATATATAAGAGATATATTGATATTGATTAATTATTGTCGGCATTAGCAAATACAAACGCCAATGGGGAGCATCTAAACAATCGGGAAGTATTCACAGCCAGAATGATTCTTCGTAGATCGTGTCCTAGATATGGATAAGGAAGAAGGTAATTTAACATTTAATTTTAGGTTTTAATTTAATCTAAGTAACTACAGTGCTTTAGTTTAATTTTTTTTCTCTATTTAATGAAATTTAGGATTAAATGCAATCCGTTAATGGAATGCTACATTAATAGCGCTACTTGAGATAATTTTGCTAACAACTTTTTCTGATTAAAATGACATTTTCTACAATTTGGATGAAGAATTTGTCTTCAATCAAAAACAGTTTTAGCATATCTTAGATATTATATATATATTTATATAAATTTAGAAGAATTTTATTTTGGAAACTACAATAGTTCATTTTAGTGAATAATTTTCGTGATAGGTAAAGTTACTTCGATTTAAATTTTGAATTAATTCTAAGCTATTCAAGTGCTAGATTTAAAATTGTAGTCAATAGTTTATTTATCTAAAATTTATATGAGAGGGGAAAGGGGGAAGTTTGTATGTGATTAAACAATAGAAATGGGGGATCTAGTGGATGTGGACATAGAACATAATACACTTAAGAGTAATGACGAGCGTAGAAGACCAGAATCTAATAGTAAATAGAAGCATTACGAGATAATGGCACCGCGGAATGTACCACCTTTATAAAAAAGTTACCCTAAATCAACTTATTATTTATGTAAATTTACGTTTTTTTCGAACGAGAATATGTTTTGTATTTTATCAATGATTATCTTAATAGTAATTTCACAGTCCTACGTTTTAACATTTTGCCATTTTAACTTCATCTACGTTCTTTATTGCCAATACCTACATTTAAATCTTGATTAGCCTTATATCTGTGATCCAGCAAATAGTAGTTAAGTTGTGATGTGCGATATAACCCTATATTTTAATTATTATTATTTAATAATACATCGTTTAAATATAAAGATTCATGAGCTCACTGAATCTTCACATTTAATTTGTCATTTATCAACTAGACGCGATGGCAAAGTTTTCTTTCAAATTCTGGATCAGAATTTGGATTAAGATGAGTTAAAAGTGACCGAATTGGAAGAATTCGTCTTTGTTCCTTCGGTCGTTCGAGATTCGAATCCAGGGCGGAACCACGCAAATATCTAAGAGGAAGTTGCTTTGCTTTGCATCGAAGCGCCTGGATTCAAGCTTGTTGTGTCATGTCATGTCATTCCAACCATTTTGAAGACGCTCCTTAAAACATAAATTGATAAAGACGCCCAAATAACGTCGGTTTATTTTTAATTTTTTAATTTTATATTTCATCTCGTCCACCGTTAACATTCCCATTTAACTCTACCGATAGACTCCGAACGTTACTTTACTAGAAATACAAAATTTAACGTATTTACAACCATTTTTTTATCTTTCAACATAACATTCACAAATAACATACTCGTTTCGCGCAGTCATGTTGTACATTTATAATATTCGTTAAAAGGACTAGATTTCGGGGAACAAAAACCGTATATTGAAAACATCGGTAAACAAATCTAAAGTTTTGGCCTGGCGTGTGTTTGCCCACTATTGGACCTTTGTCACTATATGACTAACAGCTCGTGTTGTCTGGCAGTTGCTTTTGACTCAGTACTGACGGTGGTAGTCTTGCTTTTCCATACCGATCTTGAGACCAGACTGATGAATTAATTTGTCTTGCCAAAACAGTGTTTAGAATTTTTTTTTGGTGATATTTTTTAATATTTTACTTAATATATGATTACATGATGATGCATTTCCCTTTCTCGGCCCAAGGGTTGTTTTTCTTGTCGGGGGCGTGTATAAGAGGATCGTTCTTTTCGTTTTCCTCTACGTACTCCCTCATCCTGGAACAAAATGAAAACAAATGTAAGCATTTTTATATTTTTTTACATATTAGAGTTAAACATTGAGGTCATCCTACCCGGGGATATGAATTATTATTTATTGATATGTTTGTTAGTAGACTAACGCAGAGTTTTAGCACAAGGTTTCCTCTGCCTACCATTCTATGTAGGATACAGGTTGAAGCTAAAAAAAGCTAAGCGAAGTCATATAAAATTTAAAGAAAACTAATATTATTTTATATAAATAGCTAATATCTTGTATATATAGCGGTTGCTTACAGTGGAGTACAATGAGAGGATTTCTTGAAATTGCTACGCGAAGGGGAAAAGGGCACATATGAAGTGGCTTTATAAATCACTACGAATTACTACGAATATACGTGATGTATGTATATTATTTGTTAGCACGTTATTTTACATATAACAAATGTTTTTTTAAGGTTTCGTCCATCAAAAAAAAGAAACGGGACCCTTATAGGATCATTACAAACTTATATTCATGCATTCAGGCCCCCGAGATATTGCGTGATGGACATAATCAAGTTGTGGAACTCAACGCTGCGATTTGACTTTCGATTTTCATTTTAGCTTCACGTTTAGGCCGCACATAACAGGGTAGGCAATGGAAACTTAGAAAGTCAGTATTAGTAGTAGGAGTAATAAAATCGATGTATTCTTACGAATGCGCTAAAATCCATCACTTTTACAACCAGACGCTGTTCCATTGCGCTAAGATGGCCTTTACAAAACTCTTCCTGCCAATAAATCATTCGTTGTTTTGCTTTTTTCGTAAATCAAACCCATTGCTAGAAAGCTTTATTTTTATATTGACAACGCAGCTGTAATATGATATAAATAACTATAGAAGAACGTTTCAAAGGCGCGAAGTATAAATGAACTAATATTTTGATTGGCAATGAAATGTTTAACCTCTTTTTTTTTCATTTCGACCATTGCTATAAATATAACTTCAAATAGAAAGAGAAATTCAATTTGTTTTATATTTTACTTTAATTTTTATAGCAAAATTATGAACTTAAAAAAAAATATTTCATTGTGGAGGCTAGTCTTAGTTTCGCTCTGGAAGTGCCTTAATACGATCGGAGGGTCTTAGCCTAGCTAGATTACCTCTGCCTATCTTACCATGTGCGGGATATGGCATAAAGTTTTTTTTTAACTAAACTAATTTTTATGAAACTATTTCTTAGTATATTTCATTTAAATTAAAAAAAAACATTTAAATATGACTTTTAGTTTTCTAGAAACAACAAACAGACACACAAACATATGTAGGTACGTATACTTACAAAACATTTCAATATTATCCAATTTCAACAAGATAGCATACAACCGCCTTAAAAAAGGTGATTGTATAAAATATTTTTCTCCCACAACGTGTCCTGCATATAGCGGGTTACGTTGTGGAGCTGTGGTAGGCAGAGTTTACCTCACTCACCGCCGTATTCTGGGAGCACTGCGTGTTGAGTGGCTAGAGCGCCGCGCTTTGCCTAGGTACTAGAGCGAACGAAAACAGTAAAAGTTTCATTTCCTCGAGTAGGAATCGAACCCACAGTGCGTTGCGCCATCACTGGTACAAAAAAGTAATAATCTCCTATTTTCGGCTACCAACAAATACAAAAACAAACACTTTCACACTATTCTCCATACAAAAACGTGTTTGCGAATCGATACACGTAATATACATTAGGAAGCCATTTGGAAAATAGCCTCCGCTAATCCAATTTCGTCATGAAGCCGGGCGTATATTTCTATTGCATTTTACTTAAGTATGTAGAAGTAGAAGGAAACTAGATCCTAGAGTGAAATGTTTTATTATTATTTTTAACATGTTAATGAAAAGTGCTAACAAAAAGAAATATATTAGTTTTTGAAAAAACATAAATATAAAATGTTGACGCCAGACGTGGCTTAGCCAACTGTAAACGCGACGGGTGGGTTCGATTCCCACTCAAGAAAATGTAATATTTAATTATTTCATTTTCTTTATTTTCTTATTTCATTTTATTTTCTTATTTCATTTTATTTTCTTATTTCATTTTATTTTCTTATTTCATTTTCTTCTACTATGCTTCTTTAAAAGAGTAAAGAAGCATAGCGCGGCGTTATGTTGTGACATTTCATTACTCACTTTCCATCGAATTCTTACGGCTAAGTCAGTAAGTTCTTAGATTTCCCTTGTTTACCCTTCTATCTGCGGGATGATGCATGAAACTTAAATAAATATAAACAAGGGTTTTTATTTTTTTGACGTAAGAAATGTTACGTGCAAGGGAACGAACGATTTCTTTATCTCTTGCTAAGTAATTATTCTGACCCTAGAGGAAAGCTAGTTACCTAATTAAGTTGTAGCACCATAAAACGTGGCTCTAAGTTCCGCCACTCAAGACGCAATGTCCCGAAAATTCATGATAAAATTGATTATGCGTTAATTTTTACGGGAAATAGACACATTGTGTACCACTTGTTGTCTGTTTTTAAAGACATTGTACCTGCTACGAAACTTAACGCGTCCCTATGTCTCAAACTCGAATATGCAAATATTTTCATATTGAATTTTGTTCCAAAATGGCGATTAAATATAATATAGCCTTTACTATTGCTGAAAGCATTATTTTACTTTCTGGTACCCAATGCGCGGCGTTGAGTTCTGCTACTACATACGCAAAGACGACAAGCGCGTTACATTTCACTATTTTTTTTCCTCTTTCTCTATTAGAATTAAAAATATCTAAAAATAACCTAAAAAGCTTCGACCAAGTTCCACATAGATATATTATAAGATTAGAATCTAGCTAATCTATGGCCAGCTGTATAAACATCATGTTATATCGGATTATTATCAATCAATATGCTTAATGGAATCCCCTTTATAATATATTAGACACTGATGGTTCAGTGGACAGGAAATTGTATCTATTGTGAATAGTACAAGAAATGAAAAATTGGTGATAAATCGCGCGTGCGATGGGACCTTGGGAACCTAGTGTTAAGACTCCATTCCCCATTTAGACACTTCCGTTTCCACTTTCTCGCCGAATTCTAGAGACATGGTGTGTTGAGTGGGTTTAAATATGAGATACAGTCACTTCTCCACAAAAGTTTCAAATTAGTTTGTTTTCATAAAGCAAATATAATAGGAATAGGAAACCTTGTGTTCAATTACTCCGTTCCCCACTTTTTGTCGAATTTTCGAAACATAACGTGTCAAACATATAAAACGCACAACCATTGCGTTCACTGTCAGAAAGCACCACTGTGCCATGATAGCTTTCATATAAACAACGAATTTAAGTTGCCTAAGCAATATTTACAGGAATGCTTTACGAAGACTTGCCTGTTCAAATTACTCGGGTTCGTGTCCATGGGCCTGACAAAGGTCCTTTGTCCATAATATTGATTTTAGACAGACGTTTGTTTGTGCTGTACATGGAATTTTACACCCTATAAGCTTAGTTAGTTAAGGGAGAAACGAAAATTTTAACTTCGTATTCTGATAATGGTTGATCTTTTTGTGAGAGTTACGCTTTTCCCTGTATTTTAGGGTAGATAGAGCTAGTTAGCTAGCTTATAATTAAAAAACTCAGTTCTACACTCTTCGCTTTAAATGGAGACATTGCTTGTTTAATAACGGAATTTAGCGTCGTGTTTCTAATAAAAAAGGCGATTGAGTGCGAGTTTGCAAAATGTCATCCAAAATGCAATAAAATCGATATATAAATGGTCGTAACTTTTGATTACACTAATTTAAAAGACTAGACTTGAATATTTATTTTTAATTTTAACTTAATACCTCTACGCAAACTCGAGATAAATGGCCTTGACAGACGGAGAACAAAGTGAACCTATAAGGTTTCCGTTTTTAGCTATTGAAGTACGGAATCCTAAAAAAACAAAATAAATAGACGGTCTCGAGACGATATCGAATGCGCAACTGACGGTACATTTGGACGCGTATATATTATTCTGCTATGATAAATGATATATGTAACATGAGGTAGACCTTCTTTCGACCAAAAGTCATAAGAATATTGATATGGGTTATGCGAAAATTACGTATTATACAGAATATGTGGGGTGGTTTAAATATAACCTTTTGGAAGATAAAATGTCAGTTGGGAAAACAACAGATAAAACATATTTTATCATCTACTGACAGACAACAAATAACTACTAGAGAATATATGTTAGAAAACGTATAAATATTAAAGGCAGCGGGATTTCATGGCGTCTCTGGAAAATATTTCATGTCCCTTTAGGCATAGATTTTCAAGAGGAAGTGGGAAACCTGGGAACCCAGTGTTATGACACTCCGTTTCATTAAAACTCATCGAACTTCAAGTCATAATTGTTATAGCTGCTTTATAAAATTGATATTTAATTGTTAGTAGCTACATTATTTACTTCCTCTAACAAAGAAGAGGAAAACTCACGATACCGCAATACGTTGATAAAAGTGTTATTTCATAATTGTTTATTCATTACACCTATTGCTTATATTATATACTGTTCTTATTGTTATTATTTAATTTGCTGTATTATTATATTATTTTATAATGGGGGCCGCCCCCAATATTATTCTCCAAAATCCGTTTTCAAGGAGTAGAGCTACACTTCCTACGGCACCTGCACGCCATATTTCATCATTTAGGCTGTATCCCACACATAACAAGCGAAGCAGTGACAATTTGGGAACCTAATGTACCCAGTTTCTGCCGAAGGCACAGGCCGTGAGGTACCTTTGCGTTATTTTTGTTACTGTGCCTTCTTTATCAGTCAATTATATTAGTAACGGGGGGGGATAATAAATTATATAGCAAAATATTTTTTATAGATTAAATTATACAGATTTATAGCCACCGTAGACTATTTTTATCCAAAATGTCTTTTTTATGAGTTGGTTGTAGGTTCGATTTCAACTCAATGGGGCTTGTATGTGAGATGAAAAACATTTTTAATGTCTTGTTTCGATTATAAAAATGAGTGGACTGTATGTTTGTATTTAAAAGACAAAAATCTGGAGAATGGAGAGTAAGTCATTACTTTGTATGAGATAGTTCCAAATTGTTATTTTTTTATGATACTTAGTAAATACGCTTTATAGGACGTCGTGGTACCAACGGAACATCGTCTGACCGTGAAAGCGGTAGTGATGGTTTTGATGTCTACTCAGGGGAATTAATTATTTTCATAATAAGGTTTATTTAATATCTTTGACTAATATTAAATAAAATATTAAACCTAGTCTTAGTGACATACAGTTAAACAGACATTCATTACGAATCAGTAAGGGTTCCGTTTAAAGCCGCTCGGCTAAAATACCCTAAAATTTTTATGATGTCAAAAGTCAATATTATATATTATAATAAAAAATCCAGTTTATTATAATACAAAATTTATAAAATTAATACAAATTTAGACTCGTCTAGACTGAAACTAATATTACAATTTACATTCTAATATTTTATGTAAATATTATGACAATGTTATGTGTGTTATTCCTTAAGCGCAAAATCCCATATTTTTACGTTTTCGTATGAATTTCGAAAAACCGTCCCTTAGTTCTTTCAAAGAACTCTAAGTGACAAATTTCAGCGTTCAACGCCGCGTTAATTCGGTAGTACGTTGAGTGTCAGTCATTCAGTAACGGAATATATTTCTTGCTAACGACCTGCTTGCGGCTTCGCCCGCTTGGATGATACGATAATTATTTACTTTTCTGCATGACTTTCGTGTTGCAATAATGTTATCATATGAACGTACACAAACTTACAAAAATTTTAAAAATCATTGTTTTGGATTCCAGTACAGAATTGCCTCCAGAATTATCTTCCACATGTATAGACAGCGATTGTATACAATTTTATACGATTTTATGAATAGTATATGTAAAAATATATTATTTTAGTAACACAACTCTATTTTTAACGAGCAATTTATATTCATATAAACACAGTGCGTCACATTGTAACACACGAAACAAAATTCTACACACTAACCAATGAATAAAACGTCATTCATACATGAAAATATACGTAATATCAATGATTTTTGAAAGAAAAAACTACAAAAAAATGTGAAAAATGATAATAATATGACATTAAAACGGAAACTTAGGACAACACTTTCGCAAAAGCTTCGTTTTATCCTGCAACGAGCTTTACATGGCGGGTAGAAAATCGATAGTTTTCTTGTCACGCCAATCGCACGTACGATTTCACTGTTTAGCGTTCACTTTTTAATAAATTATTTAAATTATAAGTATACATTTGACTCTAAATACTGATATATTATTGAAATATATGAAAAAAAATGTTGTATGTACTTCATACAATACAAAACACGACGTAAACGATAAACATGACCTTACACACACACATACATACATATTAAAAACAACATACAAAAAAATATCACAAAATTAAAAAAAAAAAACGAAACCTGCGAACCATACAAACCAAAAAACAACTAAAACCACACACACAAACCACTCCCTAATCGAACACTGATGGTGTCACAATGACGTCACTTGCTCTTACAACTAGAATACCTAGTAATAAATAGTATTACTCACGCAGCGATACTTTTCGATAACGGCCAGCGTTCCATAGAAGCTTGGTACTTCATGTTCTCAATCTGCTTTTTTAGTGCCTCCTTGTCCATGGTCGCAAGTACACTGGGATCCATGGCGCAGAATCTGTAGAATAAAATACGCACACACATAAATGTTAGTAGGTGTACAGGGCGTGCGCGTGTGTGCGGCACGACGTACAGTCGCGTTGAACGTTGTTATTGTTGAGTTATATTTTGTTGAATCGAAACTGTCTGTTAAGATAAAGGACGGCGTTCAGTAATCAACATAGTGTTTCAAAATCAGGGGAGTGGAGAATTCTTATATATCGTGTAGTAGGGTTGAAAATACAAAAAAAAATGTAATACTTAGTGATGCATCACTACGTTGATTTGATATGTAAGTGGCACTTTAGTAAACCAGATTGAGGAAATTTTCTATTGTGTATTTATCATAGATATATAAGTATTCTCAAGTGTAATTAATTCCGCACTTAAGTTATTAATTCCTATATTATACGTGTATGTACGTCGCAATTGAGCAAGGACAGCGTTAATATACATTTTTTATTCCAATAATCTCTTATGACGTTGCGTTAGTTATAATTATAAAAAGCAGATGTACGCTTTTTTAGTTTAGCGGAGTAAGTGAAAGGAACCTTGAGTTAAATATTCCATTCCGGCACTGTGGGCTACATTCGGTAGCGGTACCTAACGCCGCACTTTGTCTTGTTACCAGAGCGAGGGAAAGGAAATAATTAATTCTCTTGAGAGAGAATAGAACCGTCTGACCGTCACGCCTACAGTCAGCTGTTTCTTTAATTTTTGAATAATTCTTATGTTAAAAATATAATTATATATATAGTTTGGTGAGAAAGTGTATCACGGAGTTTCCTTACACTATATCTTTTTATTTATTAAGGACAACAAACAAAACATACACTTGATCGGTTATTACAAACATGTCTTAAAACTATTGGCTTAGTGTTGCTTTACTTAAAAGCTGGCACGGCATGATCTAATATTCTCTCATTTATCCTAACATTTGTAGCTAAATATAAAAAAATCATCCGCAACAACTTCTATTCTATTCAACTGTACATAAGCTATCTCTCTCGATAAAAGGGGAGAAATTTAAGGGTGTGTGCAGCACTGTGCGCGCGCACAGAGCTACAGTTTCTATGACAACCCCACACATACACTGCTATAACTTGCGCAAATTTAGTTATATCCAAGCCCACGTGAAACTCAACCCTATCCCCTCAGTCCAAGGTTCTTTCCCGACTGATACAATTTGTGTAAAATTAATGAATTAGACGTAATGCTCGGTAGTCGGCCGTGTTTTGTATCCCATTATTCTTCATCTTGTGCCAGAGGACCATCTGTCAAAATGTGGGCAACTTTTATGATCGTTATGGGGTCGGTGTTAAGGGTTGTTTTCGCTTGCTCAATATCGTTATTATATGACTGAATATGCATCGAATGCATTGGGTTGAAGCGTTTTTAAAATTTTTCTTTCATTGTCTAGTTGGAAAGCTCGATTGTTTTATAGCTATAGGTAATGTGACCTTATTCATGTTTGTATATATTTTTTATCTTCCCTATGTATACCTCATCCCCTAGGCAGGCAGAGGAGTTGAGTGTGCAGACACTCTGTTTAGAATGGACCGTCTAATTTTCAAGATATTTCTTGAGCGGCAGAGTGGCAGAGTGCCGGGTTTTATCTGGTTAGAAGAGCAAAGCAAATGATTCAGTCCCCCGAATTGGAATCAAACTCACAACCGTTGCATTTTCAGTCAGACATTATACCATTGCGCCGAGATTCTATTTGTTCGTCCGTTTTTATTTATTTCACACGTTTCACTTTATGTTTCACGCTTTTACCGCGCTTTTACGTACGGTACACGGTGAGAATCTACTGTCAAGAGAATCTTTTCTCTCCTAAGTCACTCCTGTTTCCCACTTGCCGTCGAACTATCTAGGAATTGTATGTGAAACGTGACCCAACACCGTACTTTGCCTCGTTACTATAACGAGAAATGACAATAACAAATATGTCATCCCCTGAGTAGGAATGGAACCCACAACCGCGGCGTTAACAGCCGCACGCTTGTGACCCCCTGCCACGATGGAAGAGTTTTATATACATAATATAGATATAGAGCTAGCAATAAATACAAAGCGCAAATTAATTGTAGTAAACGGCAATTAGCTTCATAGGAACGCCCTCATTCCGTAAATTGTACTTGCCCTTAATTAAGTGGAAGTATATAAATAACCGTACGACAAATTATTATATATATATTTTTCAGTTTCAGGGTATGCAGATATAATCTAGTGTGAAGTCCCTAGTGGGATCGAACCTGCAACTATCGCGCTTATAGCTCTGCTTATAAATATTATATTATATTGTGCCCGAGGATTATTAACAATAGTCCCGCAAGGAATATAAAAAAAAAGACATTAATTTCAAAAGCAATTTTATCATGAAACACTAAAAAAGGTCATGTTAATTTAATTTATTAAAGAAGATTGAGACCATAATGGCTCATTGGGGCATTATCTACAATACCTTAGAGTTGCAAGGTCGATACTGATTCAGAGTCTAAGTAAAATGATTTCCATTATTCCAGTTTTGTAAGGAAAAAAGAGAAAACGCAGCGTTTAATTCCGCAGAGTGTCATGTACATTTAACTATTTATACATATACGCTGCCAATGTTTTATGGTATTTAATCATTATTATTGTTTTTTAAACGTAGATTTTTAATTATGATAGTAACTAGGAAAATATTCCCACACTCGTTCTAAATGAAAGAATATATAAATTTCAATGTTTTTACGCTTAATGATGAAATGAATTTAAATTTTCTCACATTGTTCGTTTTTTTGTATTAATTACAATTATTTTTAATTACAATTAATTTTTGTTTGCGATGTGCCCGGCTGATCTCAATACAGTTATGTATTTGAATTCTAGGCGAGGCATTTTTTTAATTTCAAATGTTGAAATATAGTGAGAACGAGTCAACCTCAACATAGCGCGACGTTGGGTTCCGCCATTCCCTCTGCCTACTCTTGTGAGGTCGAAGATTGTAGGTTCGATATCCAAAGAGTGAATTTATTACCCCGTCTCCCTATGGGGGAAAAATCGTGAACAAAAGTCAATACAAAATTGTAGTAGGTAAGTATTATTTTACTTTTTTTATTTCTTTTTTTGCTCCGACTGCAATTCACAGCCGTCGCGCCTATCGTCTACGCTACAGCGGCCTATGAAAATATGAACGTACTCGTAGACACTTTTATAATGGAAATCTTGACTCAATTCGTCACTTGAGTGCTGTCTGTGTAAAATTACTCTCAATTAGTTACGGCTCAGGGCGTTTTCTTTACGCCGTGACGTTTCTATGTAAATTTAAGTTAAAATATTTGTAATATTTTAAGGCCAATCGTAGCGCAGTGTGCGATTGGACGAGACAGGTTATGAGTTCGATTTCGTGGGGAGGAATGAAATATTTAATAATTTCATTTCCTCGCTTCGGTTACGAGGCAAAGTGCGGCGTTGAGTACCGCCACTAAATACGCAATGGCTTGAGAAATCTGTGGAAGGTGGGGAACGAAAGTGTGCCTTAACACTAGGTTCCCAGGTCTCCTCTATTATGTGTAGGATACAATGTGAAGTTAAAAAAATGAAACTATTGTGGCTCAGTGGGAGAGTATCCGACGATAAACGCAATGGTTGTGTGTTCGATTCACATTCGAGGGAATTATTATATATAAATGGATTTCATTTCCCCGCATAGTGTCTTAACACTACGTTTTCTCTGCCCCTGCTATATGCGGGATACAGCGTGAAACTAAATAAAAAAGAGCATTTAATATTAACTTCAAGCAATTTCATAATAAGTAGCGAAGACGGCGTTAATTACCGTTAATTGTATGCAGCGGGCAGTGCTCGGGGCTCGGGTGACAAATTCAATATTCTCCCGAACTCCGCTTTATCTAGTTAGTGTCCATTAATTGTTTTAAAAGCGGATTTTACTTTAATTTAGTAAGAAATTATTGAAAGAGGCTATATTAGAATTCGGCGGAAGTGTCAAAAAACAAGTAAAAACATAATGAAAGTTGAATTAATAGAGAGAATTAATAAAAAAAAACAGATTTCTTAGTGTTCGATGTGTTTTTACAAAACACAGATACAGATAGGAAACGAAAATAATTCATTCCCCCGAGTATGAATCGATCCCAAAACTAACGCTCTTACAGTCAGACGCGACAGTCTCAAGATAATTTATGTACTCGTAAGTAATATGTACTCGTATCTATCTTATATATAGATAGAAACATAGATAGATCTCAAAGAACAAATTACTTCTACAGTACTCGTTCTGGCACCGTTCCCATAGATCAGCCCCTGTATTGGATACACTTTGAAACGTATTTAAAATTTAAAATCCATTTTAAAATTCTTTATGCTGGTACTGAGTTTTTTTTACAAAGATTTTCAAAGATCTTTATAGTATCTATTTTATCTATCTAGAGATAAATTTAATTGATTTTGATCACTTTAAAGTAATAAACAAAAAAAATAGCTTCTTACATCTTACCCCATAGTAGAGTGACCAGAACAAACCTAATTTTAAGGCACTACTTTCTCCATTTTCCGCCAAACTTTCGATATATCGTGTGTTGAGTGCCAAAATCATATGTAGCATTTTGACTTTGTTATCCGAGGGAAGAAATGAAGAAATGCATGAAAATGGAAATGAAACTCGGAGAATAAAATATATAATTTAATATTTTCATTTCTTCGTTCTGGTAATGAGGCAAAGCAAATGTGGCGTTTGATTTCGCCTATGTCTAGATAATCCGGTTAAAAAGTGGGGAATGGAAATTTCTTAATGACAATGGAATCTTAACTAATGGAATAGAACCTACAACCATCACGTCTACAATCTGACTCAATTTCTAAATATATATATATATATAGCAGTTATAAAAAAACCGCTGTAGAAGTCCTTTTATAGAACACTCAGCCAAGCCGAGAAAGCATAAATGATATAGAGATAAGAGATAAGAGGTAATATTAATATAAAACGGTCTACGTTCTTCATAGGGTCAAGTGCGCACTCAACATCATTCAATTACGACTACGGGTACTTTGAACTTGAGTTACCTGTTTAATTATTATGATACATTATTTTTCTGTGGGTTCGATTCTTGGTTGGAGGAAAGTGGGAAAAAGAGTGTATTAATACTAGGTTCTCTCTGTCTACGCTGCTGTGTGCGTGATACAGCGTGAAGCTGATTTAATTTTTAACGCGTAGTCTGTCGATGACTAACTTCAATAGATACGTTTTATTGCTTTTGACCCAGGCGTAACGGGTTCAAACACCGGTCCGAGCTTTGATGTAAATGATTTGTTTATATTGAGTGAATTGTTTATACTGGATTCTTACATTAGGTTCTTTCAGCTTACCTGCTCTTCACATGAGAGATAGTAAGGTGACGATAAACCGGTATACATACTGTTTTATACAAAACGTAGAGGGATATTAAATATAATTATTTTAACACGTAATGTCTCCAGAATTCGGCGTTGTCTTAATAGGAACAGAGTGTTTTAATACTAGATTCCCAGGTTCTCTCTGCGTACCCTGCGAGTGCAGCGTTAAGTTAAAATTAATATTTAATTAAATTACTTACTTTTATATTATTCCCACAATAAAAATGACGTAAGGCTGCTTGCTCACTGAATGACTGCTGCCTGAAAAAAAAACATCAAAAATTTAGAAAAAATCATTTCATGTGTTTTTACATAAAAAATTGTGTTTACTTGCATGTATGATACATTTTAAGTGCCCGAGGTAACTCAAACCGAAACTCTTAGTAACAAGGAAAGGAAGTGAGCAACTGGGAACCTAGTGTTCCCATTAAATAATTCCTTTCACCACTTTCCCACAAATTCTGGACGCATTCTGGACATGTTAAGTGGCAGAACTCAATGAAATAAAATTATTAAAATTCTTTAGCTTTATAATAATTAAGTATAGATGCATAAAGATATATTTGAAAGTTAAACTATATTAAAAGTGACATTTCCAAGTAACTAATTTAAAACTATACAAAGTAATAACTGGTAATAACTCATTAGATAACATAACATTGAATTAATGATTGTTTCACGTCGCTGAGCATTTGTTTTGTTTTTTTTTTACAAAACAGGAATTATACATGAGAAGGTATCACGCGAATGAAAATTGTATATTA
This sequence comes from Heliconius nattereri, assembly GCA_013403645.1. NCBI lineage: Eukaryota > Metazoa > Arthropoda > Insecta > Lepidoptera > Nymphalidae > Heliconius > Heliconius nattereri. The sequence goes on along the minus strand of JAAIXI010000220.1, from coordinate 4,181,270 downwards.
ATGTATAACAAACAAGTGGCGGTCGTGGCGTACTGTGGGTTCGATTTCCACTAGAGGGAATGAAATGTTTAATATTTTCATTTCTTCGCTCTGGTAACCAGCAATATTTTATTTATTTGCTAGCTAAGTGGGCAGCGGAAGTATCTTTACATTAGTATTTTCAATAAGCTACTGCGGACGATGTACCACGGCCACCTTCGATTGTTTTTTCAGCATCACGCTGTATCCTGCATGTAGTAAAGTAGACAGAGAGAGCCTGGTGTTAAAACACTCCGCTCTCCACGCTCTGTTTAATTCTAGAGGCATTGCGTGTTAAGATACTTCTATATTATTACATTTTCAACGAGTACATCGAAAGTACAGGAGGTACCAGCTAATACTCTAATGGCTTAATTGAGTGAATCAGCATTAATACGTTTCCTTGACTTAATAAACGTAATCTAGTTAGTGGGGCCGTTACATTTGTTTTGTAGTGTAAAACTTTTAGTTTGTTATGCTTTGCATATTGTATGGCGGAACTCAACGCCGCGGTCTATCTTTATAGAAAATTGATATGAAAATAGTTTGAAATAGTATTCGATTTATAATTGTATAAGGTCGTGACATTAACGCGACAGGTTGTGAGTTTGATTCTCATTTGAGGAAATTAAATATTTAATTATGAATTTGCTCTGGCGTTAGGTTCCAGCATTCAACACATAATACCGCCAGAATTTGGCGTAAAGTAGAAAACGAAAGTGTCTTATCACTAGGTTTGTAGGTGCGGTGACGCTTCACGGAAGACTCGCGTCCCCGTGTCTCGCGGCCAGTGGCGGTCGGGGAAGAGCACCGTGAGGTTTTAGTGGATATTTGTATGGCCTTCTGCCAGTCCGCGAGCCCGACTTGGGCCGGTATTCGTAAAAGGATTTCCTCAAGTTAAAAAAAAGGTGCGGTGACGCGAAAAAGCTTTAAACAGCCGCGACAAAGAGACATCTCGAAGTATTGTCTATTATAACGAAACCTTTCTAAGAATATTATTAAACGGCTGGGCTAGTCATGGTGCAGGAGTACAAGTGTGTGACTGGTTGTGGGTTCTATGTCTATTCGAGGAAATTAAATATTTATTTAATTTTCTTTGGGTGGAGTTCCGCCACTCAACACACATGCTTCCGGAATTCGGCAGAAAGTGGGAAACGGAGTTTTAACACTACGATTCTTCTGCCTACCCTGCTGTCTGTGGGACAGCGTTAAGCTGAAAAAAAAACTTAAACGCCAAGTGGAGCTATGTGTGCATGTTTCTAAAAGAACACGGTGATTGTGAGTTCAAAAGTACATACTAAATATTTATAAAAAGACGAAATGAATAAGTGAAATAGTATAAGTAAGTTCTCGTTTCTAATAGTTGTTTAGAAATTTTAATTGTGTGAACAATGTGAAGTCGGTTAACGGGCGATAATTTTACGTGCTAACGTCATAAGAAAATATTGATAAAAAATTGCATTCTTTTATGAATTGAATTATTATCACTGATTTATATTTTTTTTATAATACAAACAAAGAAAGTGTGGGTTCATCTTCATTCAGGGGAATTGCTGTTAGATTCCAACACAAGCACTAATCTCGATATTTGGATGGGCAACGGAATATCTTAGTACTAGGTTCCCGCTTCCTGCTGAACGGAATAAAGCGTAAAAACACAGTTCGTTTATATGGAGAAAGTAGGCTCTATAATAAAACAGTATTAAAATAAATTATTTTTAACATGAAAATTACCTACCATACCATAAAAAACATAACGTCACAATCATTAAAATATGCAGAGTCAGTACTGTCAGTCCTCAGGGAGAGGCCACTTAATAAATTTCTAATATGTAAATATCTTTAGTGTCGTACTTTCTTGGCTTATAATGTAACTTCCATTAGTCTTAGATTGACAATAAATAAATGCATTTTTTTTATATTTTGTGATAATTGTTAACTCATATACTAAAGTCAGGTTGTTTTGGCGCATGGGCACAAGGGAACGACTGTTAACGCGACGGTAGCAGGTCAGATTCCCACTCGGGGAAATGAAATATTTGAAATATTTAGTAATTTTTTTAATTTCCTCGCTTTCTCTTTCCTTTAATTTCTCTGTCACTCAAAGCGCAATGTCTCGAGAGTTTGGTACAATGTGAAGTCCTCAGGTTCCCGTTGCTTACCTTGCTTTGTGCATGGTGCAGAAATAAAATATTAAGGCGAAGAAATGAAAATATTACACATTTCATTTCCTCGAGTGGGAATCAAGCCCACAACCTGTGACGTTTACAGTCGCCTGCTTGTGCCCAATTAAGAAAGAAAAAAAATAAAAGAAACTGTTATGAGAAAAAGAAACACATAATAATATACTGTTTTACATACACACAGACGAACGTACATACACAACATATAATTAAAAAAGAGCTTACTCAGATCCTTAGAACACTTTTCACCAAAATCCAACAACAAAAACACCCTATAATATAAACGTATACGACAATATAATATGTACAGGGTGATACAATACCTTACTAATTTAATTAAGCCTAATTATATTACCGGGAGAAGAAGCCCAATGTATATATGTATAAACACTTTATAACTAAACTAAACACACTATATAAAATAACCTTTTAATTTTTACTTTATAAAAAAATACAAAATAAGTAACGGAAAATGTTTTTTTTTAAGTATTTTTATAATTTTTTTTATTACCGTGATTAAAGCAACCGATCTTGTGTGCCACTGGTGTAGTAATACGAACCTAGTATGGTTTCCACGCTCCATTTGTAAAACAGTTATATGCATGTGGTCGCCACACAGTCATGAAAATGTCAAAATATAGTGAAAATTATATATAAATATGAGGCCAGGCGTGACCCAGGGGCACAAGCGTGTGATTGGAAGCCCAACAGGTTGTCGGTTCGATTCCTTCTCGAGGAAATAAATATTATATGTACGCAATGCTCATCTGCTTATCCTGCTACATGCGTGATACAACGTTAAGCTAATAAAAAATATATAAATGTCCATTGATTATAGATACCGTAGGTATAATACCGATAAGGGCTGTGAGTTCGATTTCCACTCAAGCTAATTAATTATTTTCATTTCAGTGGCCTGTTATGGTAAATAATGGTAAATAGCAGCGTTGAATACGCCGCTCAACATGTAAGTAATGAAATATAGGGCGGCTCATGGGAAACGGAGTGTCTTAACACTATGCTCTCTCTACCTAATCTGCCATAAATAGAAAAACTATAAAAGATTTTTGCAAATATTTTTATTGGTTTAGGCAGAGGCAACCCAGGAACCTAGTGTGATGGCATTCTGTTCTCATAAAGACCCTTCCGTTTCCCAATTCCCACTGATTTCTCAATCAGTTCTCATCGAGTTGAGTGACGCAACGTAATTAAAATTTTTAAAAAATCATTCCCAAGAGTGGGAATAGAACCCGCTCCCTGCGCCAGCACTCCCTCAAAAGCACTAATACGTTATATTTGATACTTTAATCTATTATAGCATAACACCATCCACAAGGGCCGTCCACACAAACAGACACCGCACACCACATCTATACATACATAATGCATATTGACCGTTTAATATCTAGTAGTATGAGTAAGGTAAGTGGACTCGTCTCCAAAGGTAAATTGTTTTATATAATAATGTAATAAATAGTGTTATATATTTTACTTTCTTAGCTGTGGTAGGCGTGACTCGGCGTTTAGTTTCGCCACTTAAAATTGGATAAAAGTGGGGAAGGGAGTATCTTAATACTAGATTCTTTCTGTATACTCTGTATCTGTCTTTATTAGGAGATCTGCCTAAAAAACAATTATATTTTTTTTATTACCTGGAAACTTTAGAAACGTGGTAGCTTCCTGTAAAATTAACAAAAGAATACTAATAATTCAGAAGTATTGATTTAGTTTTTTTACAAATATACACGCTACGCGTTGCCTTGTTAAAAGAGGGCGACAATGAAAATGAATAAACATTTTATTTTATTAATTTCATTCTCCTGTGTGGGAATCGAACCCACAATCGCACACTTATGCTACTGCGCCACGAATGGCTTTATATATACAAATTAATTAAAAAAAAAATCTAAATTGCCACCCACAAGAGCCACAGCCATATATGCAGGAATCGAACTCACTACCCTCAATAAATAACCAAACAACTAAAGAAAACAAAGCAAGCAATGTAAACCAGTTGAAATGGAAACAAGCCCGATCCCCTACAGTCTGCAGTGTATACGATAGCAATACAAAATGTATAGGTAATTAATACCGTATGCAAGTAACTGCAGGTGCGGAATTGTTTAAAATTCACGTACTATCACCTGTTAAACTTGGCTTGTGTGCACGCAATGTGATGTTTTTTTCTTTATTTGCTTAGAATATAGTTGTTTGTTTGTTCGCAAGTCAACACTGAACTGAACCTAGTGTTAAAACACTCCGCTCTCCAGTTTCCGCCAAATTCTCGCCAAAATTGAGTTCAGGAACCCAACACTTTACTCAGACACAGTCCCTTTACGTCTCGTTGGTCTCATATAAGTAATAATTAATATAATTAATTATTAATCACATTAATAATTAACTAAATCTCCTTTGAAAATTAACAAAACGCACGTAAATCAATACAGCTAGTATGTAACGTGACATGGTTCCATACGACGTCTCGCAGCCATTGTGCTTCTACCCTTGTCGCTGTTGGCAGTCGAACAATTATTGTCAAACCAATTGTGTTTGTAGGGATGTGTGTAGTATGAATATATTAATTAAGAAAAATAAATAAGCTTCCTGAATATTAATTAAATAAAAATAATTGAATAATTTCTTTCTAGATAAGGTACATACAATGAGCTCTTTTTGATATAGTTGAATTGTACAAGAAATTGTGATCCGCCATTTTTCCCCATTTCCTCCGAGTCATTGCATGTTGAATGGTGGAACTTGCAGTTGCAGTTGTTTTTTTAGAGCGAGGAATTGAAAATAATTCAAATATAACCATTCCCCTAAGTGGGGATCGAATCCACAATAATCGTGTACTTAGTCAAGGGATTTGTATGTCGAGGTGTCATATTGCATAGCTAGTTAAGAACTTTGCTAGATTCTTCTTTTATACTTAGACAGTTGAGATTGGTTTTATAAAGGATAATTGAAAAAATCTTGGCTTAGTTACAAATATACTATTGGAAAATACTTTTATTATAATTTTTTTAAGACCGTCGCATGCGGCTCTGGGGCACAAGCGTGCTACTCAGCGATCGATAGTCCTTTAGTTAGGTTAGGTTCCCAGGTTCCCTCTGCCTACCCTGCTATGTGTGGAATACAGTTAAGAAGCTGCAAAAACCTAAATATTTGAAAAACTTACGCCTTTAAATGAAGGCGTAAGTTTTTCAAATATTCGGGAAGAATTCGGTAAATACCGAAGCCAGTCCCGAACCTCATATACATAATTGTTCACGTCTACGTTGATCTCTCTAAGGACTGACAATTTATTTGAAGAACGTTACTTATATTAAATTTATACGTATTACCTAAATAACAAAGCCGTCGGGGCTCAGTGGCATAGTGCGTGTAAATGCAACGGCTGTGGGTTCGATTCACATACGGGGCAATGAATTATATAATATTTTAATTTTTTCAAAACTAGCATTTTCATATTTAGCAAAGACAAATACTCTTACAAAAACATAAAATATTACACGGGAATCATTCCAAGCCATCAAGTTGGCTTATTTTTAGTTCTATAACAGGCAGCGACGGCGAAATTTTATAAAAAAATTACAACCAACACGCTTTATCTCTTAAATAGATAGTTGTTAATCGGCTTGCCTTAACACTAGGTAAAGACCAAAAATAAAAATAAAAACAGCCACCTAGGAGCCCCTGGAGGTTGATGATAGAAGACGAGGCGAAAGAGACCGTAGCATTCTGCGCTCCTTTTCCTCTGGCAAACCCGCTAGGAATAAAGCATAAATAAAATAAATCTCTCTTTTCCCCTCTTTTCAAAATAAACAAAGCAATAAAAAATTAAAATAAGCCAGCAAAACTAAATATCCAATGGTCCCCAATCGTCGAATAGTGTTGAAATCTGTCCCCACAGCTCCATATAGGTGATTGCAACGTTTGTACTCCCGGGATCTAATTCCAATTTATCAGGGGATAACTGCCATTCAACCAGATTTACTTTTGTTCTAAACTCTTTCGCTTTTTACTGTTTGGTTTCTTGCACAATTTCAAATGTTTACTTTTATGTCCGGTTTTCACTGCGACTCTTTCGTAAATGAAGGAGCCAGGGGCTCGATTCACTCGCCCGAAGATTCCCATTAGGACATTTCTGTTCCTTACTTTCGTACTTTTCGCTTAATTCTGAAGACATAATGTATGTATATACTCGTATATATATATATACATACATACATAAATACATAAACCCGAACGCGGCTATGCTCGCTTGAACTATACCTACGAATATTTATGAAATTATTTTCAGTTTTCAATAGAGGGATGCGTTAAACAAGCTCATTTTGGGTGACGTTTTCTAACAACAAACTTTGCAAATCGTTGCTTAGCAACGACACTTGTTATTAACATGGCGGAATAAATTGCACGTCAAATTAATAAGTATTTTAATATTGGATATATATCGAAAATATTATAAATATGAGAAAAAAAAGTATCCTATGTTCATCCTGGGACCCTCCAGTATCTCTATATGAGTATTTTATCACAATTGAATTAGCGGTTTGGCCCTGATTGCGTAAAAGACAGACAGACAGACAGAGTTACTTTCGAATTTATAGTATAGGTATGGATGACACATGATGATAGTTTTTCATCCATTACCTCATTTACAGCCCTGAAACGAATTCAAGTACAGTTTGTATAGCGCAGTAGCGTCATAATGCCTTTCACATCTACATATTTATGGACTTGCTTTTATTAGTAAGACACCATTACATACTTCATAATGAGCAATTCTATGGAAATTGTGTGAATTTTCACCTTTAAATTGGCGATAAAGCGGAATCAACAGGGAAAACTTACTGTGAAAACACTCTGTTCTCTACTATGTTCATTTGAAATATAGCTTGCTCTTTCTCAGTCTTAATAAAACAATTGAATTCTTGAGGTCAGTCGGGGTGCACGGCACAAGCGTGAGACAAGCAGATTGCGGGTTCAATTCCCATTCGAAGCAATAAAATATTTAATATTTTAATTTCTTCGCCTTGGTAACGACGCGAAGCGCGGCATTTCGCCCCTCACCATGCTAGCCTTCAGAGTTCGGCGGAAAATATAGTTAGGATTATCTTAACACTAGGATTTTCTGCTATGGACACAGCGTAAAGCTAAAAATAATGTCTCACAAAAGTCCACTATTCTTAATTATTTCCATTATACCAAAGATAAAAACTAGTGCTAAAATATAATAATAAAGATGATATTTAAAAGAGTATAAAATGAACTCAAAGGCACTACGCCTTTGAGTTCATACACTTTGATGCATCGGCCATTAAGAGAACATTTATAGCAATAACTCCGATATTGCTCGTCGGCTTGACATAGATTATTCTGGAAATTATATTTTTTTACTGTAGAAAATTTAATTTTTAAGAAAATTCTTTAATTTCTAGCCAGGAGGGATTCTTTACGCCCCGGCACAGCGTCTTTCAGTGGACCACATGGTTGTGAGTTCAATTCTCACTTGCAGAATTAAACTATTTCCATTTTCTTTTAAACTCTTTTCTTTAATTGATATTAAGATGTTTTTATATTTCAAATGAAAAACCTGATCTAATGGTTGGGTTAAATCGCGGTATGCTCAGACAGCTAGCTTCGATACATGCTCTTTGTATCCCTAACACAGAAGTTTCCATTAGTTTGGCTGTTGTACGATAAGCCACAGTCCCAATTTATCTTCAGCTACTTAAGAATTATATATTTAAAAAAAAAACATAAAATCTGACTGTATAAGCTAAATATACAGTAAAATTCACGCCATTAAGCAAAACAGTTTTAGTCTTACAAAGGAATAAACTTACATAGATACGTGCTAAATATATAACCTTCCTTTTAGGCTTCGCCACAGTCGGCTAACCATAGTATCTGTTCGTTATCTCCTCTATATAATCTCCAGCCTAAAATCCGTACGAAGAAGTATTATTGGATTTCAGTTTAGATATTCCTTTTGGAACAGTTCTTATTATTTGATCTGTCTGGAGTGTATATTGAATGGGAGCGATGAAACCGCTATCATTTTTTTACTCAAGCGATTTAAATTAATTTTAGAATTAATTTTGTATTATGAAAGTTTTTTTTCTTCATGTTGTATCCCAAAATTACAAATAGAAACATGGAAAACTAAAAATCTAACATTTTCAAAACCAAAATAAAACAAACTAACATCTGAAAAAAAAACAACCAGCCTTACAAAATGGTATTGTTCTGAAACCTAAAATCTAGTTTTTACTCCAGTACTTCCTAGACTCGTATTCTAGAATGGGGGCACAGCAATTAGGACCATATCCTCGTGTGTAGCTGGCGGCAATGGAAGCGAAACATTGACTAATGATGGAAGCACTTAAGATTTGAAGACGATACATGTTTTTCCTGGTATATGACAAACAATATGTTTTGTAAGAAAAACAATAAATATTACTATTATTTGAGGCCATTTTGGCCTTGGCCTTGGTTGTTTAGAACTCAACTCGAGTGGGAATCCGACCAGTCGGTTTTGCAGTCACACTTAGTGCCTTTGCACCATGACTGCCCTCAAATAATAATAATATTTGTTGTTTATCTTAAAAAAACATATTGTTAGTTGTTTGTGCACAAAAAATTCACAAAAAATGTCCTTAGATATTCACGGTTCATGAGACAGCAGAACACACAGACAGACAGACAGACAGACAGATAACGAAGTCTTAGTAAGAGGGCTCTCATTTAACTTTCGGGTAGGAAACACTAAAAACTATATTATTTCGTAAACATATTATGTAGTTCGATAGATGTAGGCTCGATTAGTATTTGGTTGAATGGAATATTTTTAATACCCTCTCTGATTAGAGAAAGACGGAGATGGAGACGGAGTGTCGTGACACTCACTTACACTGTCCTAGTGTACTACGGACAATGATACGTGAAGCTAACATAAAAATATATTTAAACATTTCATTGGTTTATATACAATTTCTCCTTTAAAAAAAAGGTGTACATCATACTTTTAATATGTTTAGGTCACGTCCAAATACAAAATCGCCGATTCTTGATAAAAACTGGCAACAATGAAAATTGTTCGGCGATACGAGAAATTGGTTTCACAAATTCATTTACATTTATATTACGGTGGTTATCTCCATGTTTGTTACTGTAAAAAAAAATATATGGCAGGATGATAATTAAAGATAGGTTATATGGCGATATCACTATTAGAATATCTAGATTAATCTCTGACCTTAAGCGTGACGGTTGGTGGTTAAACTCCCATGACGGGGAATATATTATTTTCACTTTCTCGCACTGGTGGCAAGCAAAGTGCGGCGCTAAGTTCTGATACCCAACACGCAACGTCTCTAAAAATTGGCCAGTGTGTAGACCGAAGTGTCTTTTCACTAGGTTCCCTCTGTCTTCTCTGCCTTATACGGGGTGTAGCGTTGAAATACAATAAGTTTTTTTATATTTTAAACCCTTCTAAGAATAGGCCACGGTACAAATAGCAAATTATAACAAAAGTCATATAATAATTAAAATCTTATATTAAAATTCATAGAAATCTATATTGATAGACTAAAACTAGGCTGGATTTATTTTCCAGTTACTTCTTTTTCTTATCTTCTTGTTTCTTCTTAGTAGCAGATAGAATTCTGAGACCTTCCCGAGCTACTGCGTCATCTCTTTCTTCTAGAACACTATTTAATTCAGGTTTCCACTGGGCATCTGTCAAATTTTGTAGAATATTGTAATTTGTTTGGTTGTTATGTGGTTTTGGGTTTGGGCCCCAAACCCAAAACCACATAACTGTATTTATTCGAACTCTTATCAATCATTGTTCTGTAACGTGGACGTCATAGTGTAAAGGTATTGTAAACGCCAGAGTTGTAAGTTCGATTCCTAGTTGAGGGAGCAGAGTGTTTTCAATTCCTCGCTCTGGCAACAAGACAAAGCAAGGTGAGTTCCGCAACTCAACAAGCAAGTGTATTAACTCAAGCTTCCCTCGGCATACCCTGCTATATTCTGGATTTGGATCACATTGTAGGGTTGGCTGAAGGAATCTGGGAACCTAGTGTTAAGATACTCCGTTCTCATAAAGATACTTCGATTTCCTATTTTACGTCAAATTTAGGAGGCATTACATATTAAGTGGCGGAACATAAAATATTTCATTTGCTCGAGCGGGAACCCAACTCACAACCTGTCGCGTTCACTGTAGCTCGCTTGGGCCTTTGCGCCACGACTGGCGTCACCTGCATGCTGGATATCGCGTGAATTTATGTAATTTTATTAAAGGTTTTAAATTTTCTTTACAATTTTTAATCGTCTCGCAGGCACATATACCTACAAAGTAAGAGAAGTGCGGTCGTTTAAGTTGAACAGTCACGTTTTCCAACTTGGGCACCACTCGACTCAAAGTGTAACTTAAGATTGGGTCAATACATCTATTTTCATACGGTTTTTTTATTTAAATTTTCTTTTGGATAATTATTTAATAATATTTTTCTTGATACATAATCAACTGAAATTAATACTATGTCGACTGTCGTCTCGCATGTACAATTATCATTAGGCACTGTAAATGCAATAGTTTTGAGTTAGATTATTATAATTTTTTTGCTTTACGCTGTACGTGACGGCACGTAGAAGGGAAGGCAGAGAGCATCTAGAAACCTAGTGTTAAGTTACTCCGTTCTCCTTACAGACATTTCCGTTTCCCGCTTCCCTCAGAATTGTTGAGTATTAAATATTTCTTTCCCCAAGTGGGAATCGAGTCCACAACCCTCGCAATGGCAGCCGTACGCTTGTGTCCCAGAGCCCGGCGCCCTCATAATTATAATATTTTAATTGAATATCTCTTTATTTCCGTTTTCTGAGGGATTCTTACTGTTCATCTGCACTCTTTATTCTACCTACTTGCTAAAATTAATTTTCTTAATTCAGTAGTTTCGTTTGTTCGTCACTCAGTAACGAAATAGACGATTATTTTCTTTTCGTAGCTCTAATAAGTAGCGCAATTTGAAGTGTTCCACCACTAAATATAAAATATCTCTACAAATTGGTGAAAATATTAAGAGCTTCGAGTTCTAACACTAAGTATATACTTACGTATGCCATTATATATACTTACCTAATCAGCTTCACGCTGTATCCCGCACACAGCAGACTTGATATCCTCGAGTGGTGATCGAACCCACGACCACCCGCGTTTCCATCCCCTGCGCAACAATACACTTACCTGAAGCTATAAACAAAAATGAATAGAATATTACACATTCTTACCAACAAATAGGTTCTCCAAAAGGCGACACCTCCTCTTTTGTCTTCCGAGCACGTAAACTTCATTGTACTCTTGCAACTGTCTCATACGTTCCAGCGCCAATTTGATTCGTTCTTGACGTTGTACCTCAGCCGTTTTAGCCATTTCGAGTGTTAATATTGTTCTTGAGGTATAAAATGAAAATTGACATATAAAAAAAGGTTATTGTGACTTTTGACTGTAAGCATGAAGTTTATGGGTTCGATTTTCACTCTGGGTATTTTTATTTATCAAAATCACACTGTGTCCTACATGCACTCAGTTATATAATTTCCGCTGTATTTGATACCTTCTTTTTTTTTGTCGCTTCATCCCCCCCTGCCTATCTCGCACATAGCAGGATAGGCAGAGGGCACATGGGAACCTAGTATTAAGACACTCCGTTCCCATTAAGACACTTTCCGATTAATTGTGTAGGTATTGCGTATTAACTTGTGTAATTCATCGCCGCGATTTGTTTTGTTAGCAGAGCGAGGCATTAAGAAAAAAAAATCGAAGTAAGATAAAAAGAAAAAGAACCAATTTTTAGTTTAGTTTCCTGAACTGATTACTTGAATTTCGGCAATATGGAACGCTGTCTCGTACGCCATAACTCCAAAACAAGCGACAAATCAAAGGTGGAGAAGAGAATAATAGATCCCTACGTTCTTTTTATAACCATGTTGCATATAAAATTTCTAAAGTGAAAGCCACGTTGTCGTATACCCACATAATATTGCCTGCATTTCAAACGATCAGGCATTACGCCTACCTGCTGTCATTATGTAAATATATGATTCGTTATAGCACTACCAGCCACTACTGTAAAGCTTCTATAAATATAGGCCCTCGCGTCGCTACGCCGTACAGTCGCTGCACTGTAAACGAGACGGTCGTGGGTTCGATTTCCATTTGGGAGGACGTAGTATTCCCACACAATGTTAGAAAATTAGACGGAAAGTGGGGAACGTAGTGTTTTAGCACTAAGTTTCATCTGTTAAATGTAAAACTCAATGAAATGTTAAAATTCAATAACGTAGTATTTAAGCTTTCCGCCCAAATACAAGATATTGCGTGCGTGCGGAACTAGACTCGAAATTTGGATTACGACTCCAGTTCTAATGATTGTCATCAGGTCTAAAGTCATACTACTAACTTACATTCAATGGTCTTTTTGTAATAAAAACAAAGAATTTAACAAAACCTTACCTTTCGTCTTCATCATATTCTGTAGTACAAAGCGGTACAAAATATAAGGGGATAAACTTGTCCCTCAATTGTTCAGGTATGGTCAAAAACTTGGCTTCTTCTAGAGTCTCGACAGACATTTCTAAAACTGCAAAAATATCATTTTCCGTTCATTACTTGCAAACTGATACATTTTTTTTACCTCTTATTGATTTTCGATTTAATATTAGTCAGTACATTTTTTTACTCTTACGCTGAACACGTATTAGGCAGGGTAGGTATAGGTTACCTGGGAACCTAATATTCTCTCCCCACCCTCTGTTCCTCCATTTCTACCGAATTCTGGAGGCATTTCGTGCTGAGTGGCGGAGCTAAACGCCACGCTTTGCCTTGTTACCAAAGCGAGGAAATGAAAATATTAAATATTTTTTTCCCTCAGTGGGAAAATAGCCTCTTATATTTTTTTAATATTTCATATTTTCATAGCATAAACCCGATGTCCCAGTTAAAATATCAAGACAATTATAATAACAAATCTAGATTATTTTAAGCGTACTATTTTCGTATTTCAAATGTTTACATTTATCAACTTGATTATAACTTACTGCCACTTTCCGTAGCTGGAGTAGGACCCTGTTGTAGTAGGGGCGGCTGTTCTTCTGGAATTTTCGAAGGTTTATTTATAATTCCGCTTAAAAACTTCGTAAGATCGTAGCATCTCGGTTTTAAATTGCCCATGCTTACGAAATTTCTTTATATAAGAATATACGTCTAAATAATAATCACTTTTAAGCCTAATGATTAGTATCTAAATTAATTTACTTTTTTATCAAACCAAGTGTTTTTATATTGTGAGGCAAAATCTAATACCACTTTGTTCCACCGGAGACCGGAAAGAAAGCATTTGCAATATATTTTCTCGAGGACTATTTATACTATTTTCTTTCTACATTGAATCCATATTAAACTTACAACTGCACTACCTGGTCTAATGTTTATTCAGATTAAGAAAAATAATATATTAAATATTTTAAAGTCATCTTACTCCCATCTTCACCCATTATTTCTTCATGTAACACCTCCTAACAACGTTTTAATTAATTAATTAATCTTGCTATTGTATGATAATTATGTAATAAAAATTTTAATAATAAATAAATAAAAATAAAATAAATTATCAATGCGGTTCCCCACTCGAGGAAATGAAATATTTATTTCCGTTGATATTTCCATTTCTTCGCTCTGGTGTCGGCAAAGCGCAACACGCAATGCCTCCAGAATTCGGCAGTAAGTGGGGGAACTTTAGGTTCCGTCTGCCTACCCTGCTGTGTGCGGGATACAGCGTGAAGCTTTTATAATAAATTTTTATAAATGCTTAATATAATTAATAAAATATTTTTTTGTTATACACAATTGGAATATTAAGTTAGTGCCGAAACTCATCGATAGACAAACTTATAAGAAATATATTTCACCTCTCCTAATGATTGTGACTTTTCAGAAGGTTGCACAGCAATTGCCTCCAGAAATTCTGATCTGAATTCTTTTCTAAAAACAATTTATACTATAAATCACTAAAAATATTAAGTTATCAATACATTTGTCTCATGAAAAAATATATGTTGACCATAGTTAATTGATTTTATGCCTTCCCACAACTCCCGCATCAGACTCGAAAGACTAATGTACGCCTAGTACAATGAAATAAATCAAAAAGTAAAAGATTCGAATCTGCGCTTTTTAGAAGCTGTTCAAGAGGATCACGCCACTAAAAAGAAAACTTTTTTTAAACGTTTCCTACAAACACCGTTTCCATGGTTAGCGTGGAATAACATTCTAAAAATTTTCAAATACCCAAAAACGTTTACCTAATCTCAGCACCTCGTAAATTACGACCAGGCTCATTTGCATCCCAGGATTTTAAAGCATGAGAAAACTCAATTTCCCTCCCAGCATCACGTCTAGCAGAACAGCTTTCTGATACAGAACACTCTAGTTCTATGTACGCGTCTCCTGGTTCCGGCTGGTAAATGGAAGCTGGGGCGGATTTGTCCTTGTCTTTTGCTGAACCCTGTTATTTCTAACCTTCTTTGTTATCTTAATTTTTACCTTTTATCTTAACTTTAGGTCGTCGTGATGCACTCGGGGAAATGATTATTTTATGAACTATTTTTATTTCCCGCACTAGTGGACAAAATCTACCGTTTTATTTTCAAGGCATTACGTGTTGAGTCGTGAAACTCAACGCCGCGCATGTTTTTTGTTACTATGGTAAGGTTACATAATAGTCTTCCGAGTGGCAATCGAATTTACAAGCATCGCGTTTACAATCGTACACCGCTTCACTGCGCTATGACGACCTTGTCGCCTGTTCATGTCCAACTAGGTAAGAAAATTAAATATCAAAGCGTACTTTTTATTTCTCATTTTACCTTTTCTTTGGTTGGTTTCTTAATTGGTACATCGAGTTTTTTACTCTCTTGAGAATTACGAATTTCGTCGACTCGGTACCACTGAGATATGGATAAAGGCCATCCATTCGGCGCAATCACTCTGATAGAATGGAAGAACTAATTAGGTATCGATCGATATCGAAGCAGCCTATAAACGCGACAGTCGTGGATTCAATTCTCATTTGGGGTAATTAAATGTTTTCATTTCCTCGCTTTGGTTCTTCGCAAGTTCCACGGCATTCGCGAGTGGCAATCGAACTCACAACCATCGCGTTTACACTTAGCATCAAAGTATTTCATTGTGTATTTTTAAATCAGTATAAAAAATTATTATGCGCAATACGCTATGTGCAGACCTTGTACGCAACAGTGGAGTCGTCAGGTATTTTAAATACGTGGGTACTATCCGTACCGTATGAGTTACTTATAGACGAGACCGTCATGGCTCAGCGGCACAGCATCTGACCGGAAGCGGGACGCTTGTGAGTTCAATTCCCATTTAGGGGAATGAATTATTTTGATTTAATGATAACGAGACAAAAGGCGGTGTTGAGTTGGATACGCAATGTTCAGAAAAATTGGACGGTAGCTGAATACTGAGTTCCCTATGCATACTGTGCTATATTTCTTTAAGCACTTTCCACTTTAAGTATAAATGTGTATAATGATTACGACAATTGGTGATTTGGTAGTGTGTTTTCCGTTTTTTTCATTGGTAAAATGATATTCCCCTAAATAGGAATTGAATCTTTGACCATATTGTTTTTAATCGTATACGTAATTTTCAAATTAAGACATTATAATACTTACTCAATACAGTACTGTTTGGGTTCTATTTGTACGAACTTATCGTCTCTTAGCTGCAAAAATGGAAGAAAAGTTATTAGGTACTTTGCACACTTGTTATTTCGAAAATTTTATGGACATGGATGTACAATACATAAAGAGGCCGTCGCGGCTGAGTGGCACAAGGGTGTGACTGCAACACGACGGTTGTAGGATCGATCCCCACTCGAAGAAATTAAATATTTATTTAAATTTAAATTTCCATTTCTCTCGCTCTGGTGTCGAGGCAAAACGCGGCGTTGAGGTCCGCCACTCTAATCCCAATGCCAGAATTTACATTTTTATATGTTGTCTAAAAATTGAAAATTCTGTATAGCTTTAGTTTCACGCTGTATCCCGCACACAGCAGGGTAGGCAGAGGGAAACTGTTGTTAAGGCACTCCGTCCCCCACTTTCCGACGAATTCTGAGGGCATTTTGTGTTGAGTGTCAGAACTCAAGAAGATCTCTGAGTGATCAGATCACTCAGAGATCAATTTAATGTTTTTATACATTACATTAAGCAGTGGTTTGGGGTGAGGTAAACAGTTCTCCTTGTTTTATTTTATTACTTATTGGTGCTTACCTTTGTAGATGATTTGTTTTTGGCTCCCGGGTACGACTTTTGTTTTGAGCCCTTTAAGGAGCGGGCGCTCTAAAACATGGATCCATGAACAGTCTTTGAAATATTAAATATTTTAAATATCACTACTATAATAATATAAAGGTTATAAAAAATTAAATATACATATATATATATATATATATATATATTTCTTATACAACCCATAACAAAAATAAGTGGGCAACACAAAATGTAACGTACAACACGACACAAAAGTAAAAATATTAATATCAATGGTAACAAATTATATTTAATGTATTTATCAAACTTATATTTCAGTGTAGTTGTTTTTGAAAATAAACATTTTACATACACTTCTCAACTGTATCTTTTATTTTGGAAGTTTGTAAAATTCTACAAAGACAAAAAAAAATGCCTCTAGATATTAATTTTATATTTTGCCAGTTTTTAATGTGTCGATATATTTTTGTCTTTGTAGATTTTTCTCCTACCTTCACAACAGTAATAATTTGAGATATTTATGTTATTTATTTATTTTTAAAAATAACTTTGCAAATAATATAAACGCTTTATACTGCGTATAGGAGAGAAACAAACAGAATTCAGTAGTGGGGTGTTGAGTCTCTTAGCTCAAGTTCACTCTTTATCTTGTCACAAGTGCGAAAATATCAAAATAATTCATACCACGAGAGGAAAACGAAGTCCCAACCATCGCGCAGCTATTACAGGAAGTACGACCCCAATGCGACACAACGGTTTCACATAAAACAAAATTTACTTACAGCTGGCAAATTTAAATGCGACATCGAATGCTTATTTACAAAGATATTAGATACAATGGTCGGCTCCAATCTTATGTACGGCCAATACAGTTCACCAACGCCTGAGCATGTCGCCAGTTCTTTTGTCTCTCCGGTGTCTGATATAATTTTTAAAATTGCTACCATTTTCAACTATAAAAACCATGATATATTTTAACTAGTTGTCGCTGGCAGCTTTGTTAGTGTAGAAATTAAGACATCAAATGGAAAACTGTCTCTGCCGTTGGAAATTCGTGAAATTGTCTCACTCCCTAACTTACATGCCAAATAGTAGTAGTATGTTAGTAGCAGTAGTAACTCGAGAGTTTATGTATATATAAACATATTTTTTATTTTATGAGGACAGACAAACTTCTTTATTTCCTAGTTTACTTCCAGTTACTGATTTACTTTATTTGTATGTTACGTGTTGGAATTAACAACGACCTTTGTCTAGCCAGACCGGTGAAAGAATAACTACTATAAATAATGTGGATTTGAGCGGTGTGGGTTCAAATACCGCTACTTTCAAATATAGTAGTAAACTTATAATTGAATTTTAGTCTTAAAAGGACCAAATCAAAAAAAATATAAAAGTATACCTCAGGAGACGTAGAAGCAGCTCTAAAACTCACAACCTCATGTTTATTAACCAAGAGTTGTATGCCACCCAAAATATTTCTCCTATTGGGGATGAAAATTTCATCTATATGCATTTTGTTGGCTGACGCCAGATTCATTTCCTTGCAAGGGTTTCGATTATCGCATACGTGAAATGAGCTAGCGGTAGATGAGAGGATGGTCAGTTGCCAGTGACACTCCGAGCTGATATCTGGTGGTTGCTTTAAGCATCCATGGCCTGTTATAGTGTAACTAAAATATCGATATAAAATTAATATTCATTAGGCCATCATTGCCTAGGGGTGGGTTCAATTCTTACCCAGGGGAATAAATATTTTAATTTGCTAATCGTGTGACAATATAACATGCGAAATTAAATTCCGCCACTCAATCCACAATATCTCAAAAATTGGGTCTTAAGTGGGGAAAGGAGTATCTAAACGGATACAGCGTGTACATGCGGAATACATCGTGTAGCTAAACAAAATATTATGTGAAGATGCGAATGTCTTAACTCTTAAGTCCTATTTGATTTATCCGCTTAAGCTATATTTACATAAAAATATCACATTACAGAAATTACCCGTGCTGATTTGGTTCAAAATAAAAAGTAATATGCGCATTAAAAGCTTGGGGCATTTCTTCGCCTGTATCATTGTTGTACACGGCCAGAGTACTGTGCTGTACGGAACTTTGAACATCCAGATGAACTTGAACTGGTGCGTGACAGTTGAAAACACCTTGAAAGTACGGAATCCACTTGCATTTCGTAGTTATAAAGCAGTTCCCGGTATATTGTTGGAGACCATACACACCACTCAGGGCGGAGGCTACGGAATACGCGTACTTAGCCCCGGGATACATTCTGAAGAATTCGTTCATCAACGCTGACAGAGCTTCCAAATTGCCAAAAGCGTTTTCCATTATCTAAATTGAAATGTAATATAATTACTGTTTGTGCCTTAACCAATTTTGAGAATAAGATAATTTATTATACTTTATTTGCTTATATTAAACTTTTATGAGTAAAAAGTTTTGAAACTATTTGACCTGTAATTGCGATAGTTCGATTATCATTCAGTGGAATGGATTACTTATATTTCTCGTTCTAGTAACAAGACAAAGCGCGGCGTTGAGTTCCACTCAACACGCAATATCTAGTAAATTAAACGAATAGTGGAGAAAGGAATATGTTAACGCTCCTTTTTTCTGCGTACTCTGCTTTATGCTCATAGGTGAGCTAAAAGCACAGTGAAATTGAGAATTACCTGAAAGAATATTGTGGGCAAAAACTTCACTTTGGAGATTATTAATGTGTATGCTCTAGGCACTCTCTCGCAAACATGAAGTTAAAAAAGAAAAAAGTAAAATTACATTAATAACTTCCATTTAGTATGCAAGTATAAAAATTTTATACTTTAACTTAATACAGGGACAAGGGCTCACTTAATCTTCACTTATCTTGGATAATTAAAATCAAAAAAAATTATCCAAATTAAACCTAAGCATTTTTACCCTTTACTTTTTATTATTTTTATATATTTAGTTTATTTAACCCTTCACGGGTCAAGAACAAAAAATAAGTCCATAGGAGCGACGCATCCTGGGAACGGTTGTGGGATTGAACTCATGGGCAAACATGATTCTGATTCCCCTATTTTCTCTCACGTTGTTGAGTTTTGACACTCAATAGGCATATTGCATTGTAAACGGAGTATTTCAACACTATTTTCCCCCTGACTACCCTTCTATATGCAGGATACAGCAAAAACTGTAAGAAAAAGTAATTTAGCTTATTAAGGCACTTGTATTGTTAACACTTTAAAGTATTATGGCACGCTTTAGAAAGTAAAATACTTTTTTAGCGTTAAAAGAAAGAGTCCAAGAGGAGCGAATTCAAATCTTGCTATACTCGTATATATAAATAAACATCCATCAAAGGTACACTGACCACTTTCAACACTTCGGGAGCAACAAGCACATGGCTATTCAAACACTTTCTCGCCCAAGCTCCTCTCCAGTGTGCTTGTATCAGCGTAGCTGCTTCATGTTTCCTGATAACTTTCTCCCTTTCCTTCTTCAGAAGTCCGCACGGAAGCTCCTCTGTTGCTAATTCGCAAACTTGCGATGTGATCGGTGGTTTGACTGGCGATAATAATTGGTCCATCATTGATTGACTTACTAGGGACTTTTCTTCCACCTATAAATGAATATTTTTCTTCTAAATTAGGTCCAGTAAAAAAGTGACGCAATAATATGGTTTTTTTTTTAAATGCATAAATTAATCTTAGGTATCTGGACTTCACGCTGTATTCCGCATATAGTAAGGTAGCACAAAACTTAGTGTTAAGGCACTTTATATCCCCACGTATCGCGTAACTTTTCGAGTGACCGAACTCAACGCCCTGCTTTGCTCGTGTTGCCACAGCGAGAAAAATAAAAGATTTCATTTTCCTCAAAATATTAATTTTCGTCGATTCAACCTATTTAGAGAAAAGAAATAATTTCCTTTCGTTAGGTGAGAATCGAAATCACAACCGTCTCGTTTTGTATCAGATACTGCTCCGTCGCCCCACGATAGCTTAAATGTGAATGTTAAATTAATTTTAATTATTCTTAAACTAATACTAAACATACTAAACAAGAAAGTACTTCTTCTTGTTCTTCCAAGAGCTGCTCATATATTTCAGTTTCCTCAGCCTCCGGCATCACACAATCGCATGGATCCATTAAACTTATGCCTCTTAAAGACTTTTTAGATGCAGGTTTTGGTGGAAGACCAAAATCCGGATCGCATAAGTATTTTCTCAGTACAACACAGATGGCGCGGAATTCCAGCGGTGGAAGCCGTTTAATTAACAAAGATTGCAAAGCTTGTCTGAACATCCAATGTAATAAATTTTTGTTATAGCGAACTATTTCAGGATTCCACTCCAAGTCCGGTTGATAGGATCTGGATGAAATATGTAAATGATTTTTTATTTTGATTGAGTGACGCAACTAAACGATGCGTTTTGTCTTGTTATCAGAGTGAGGAAATAAGAACAGTTCATTCCCTCGTGTTGGGAACAAACTCTCAACTATCGCGCAGATAGATAAATTTCCACAGAAAAATAATCATAGACTGTAAAGATATTTACATTTCAGTGCTAAGTGTGTAACAGATAATAAATCTTTGTAAAATACTATTTATTCGTATAGTGTTTGTAAATTTGGACGATGCACAAAAAATGCAGGTGAAAAATCCTACTTTGATGGAAATTGTTTTTATTTTTTTTTGTCATAATTTTCTGCTTTTTAAAATCGTAAGCATACAAATAACAATTTAAATTAAAATAAACAGACATTTACTTATACATATGAAAATTAACGTGATAATTCCCAATAAATAAAGTTAAGAAATACAAAAAATTCTCTCGCTCCTTTGATGCTACAATGACATACCTAAAAGAAAAATTATTTACAAACTTCAATCGCGTCTACCGCAGCGATATCGAAAATCTTATTTTATTCACATTAAATTCTCCCCGTTTATCTCGTAATATGGTAAAAACTGTGAAGTAAAATATAACATTATACCTGTAAAATTCTAAATCGGTTGAACCCACGTTCATACTGGATCTATTCACTTTTATCCAACTTGAAAAAGCAGCTCCTAGATTCAGTAGGAATATTGACGCCCACGGACACTCTTTGACAGCGGCGCATTGGATTAAATCACGTGTGCCAAGCAATAGCGATGATTCACTCAAGAGCATTGCATACCAATTTGTACGGGAATGAATCCAAACTCTAAAAATGTACAGTTAACTTGAATACGTGGTGAAAAATACCCCTCTTATAAATAATGACAAAGAATGATTTCAAACTTTGTATTTGCTTAAGCATATCATAAAATAGTGAAGTGATAAGTAACATGATAATTTTCTAAATTTTATTTAAATTATCAAAGACATACAAAAACAGTCATATAAACTACTCAAAGTTTTATATTTCCTCGTTTTCTTTCCTGTTATCTATGCATTACAATTTGTTTGTACCTGTCATAATTTATTATCAAGTTTTATTCATGTTTGTCATATCCTCACCTGCAAAAATGTCTTCCAGGAGGTAACGTCACTTCAACAGCATCATAACCTTTTGTCCTAATAAACGCCTTAGCATCTGGCAATTCACAATCAACAAACCACTCAAACACCTCCAATACTAAATACGCTGAATCAATTTCATCTACTAAAGGTACACCACAGTTCAAAAGTACTCTAGGATGTATGACATTAAGCGATATTCTTATTATATTTTCATCAGGTCCATCTATTTGTAAGTATAGAGGCCCATATTTTGGTGCTAATATATCCAATGCCTTGCTTGGGGGTGCCTTGGTAATTCGAATAGGTGGATTGCTTGCTGCTGTCGTAAAGCAATACACGGAAGGATAGTAGAGAATTGCGATGTTTTTTATTACTTTTTTCATCTAAAAATAATTTATACAGACTTTATAATGATAAAAAAAGAGTCCTATATTAGTTATTAGTGAATAATAGTTGTAGTGTTTTTTAATAGTTTCAGCTGCATTAAGCATGAAGACTCTCCGTTTTAGATTTTTTGTTAGAATTTTGAGCTTGAGTGGCAAAACTCAATGACGTACTTTGTCTTATCGGAGGATAAAATAAAAATAAAAATTCATTGTCCGAAAAGGAAAAGGAAACCGTGAACCACTGCGTCACGATAACCTCGATGGTTAAATTAAAACATTATTAAATTAAAATACAAAAATATAAAAATATAAATATGTATATATTAACCATATCGTATTGGGTCCAATCACGTAATTCCTCTTTAGTTTGCGGGCCCATATTTGAATTAGCAGTTGTGGACCGATTGACATCCTTACCAGGCTTTTTTCCCTATGAAATAGACATACGTGTATTTATTTTTTCTAGAGTAGTCTTTGTCGATTAAATGGCTACTCAATATAAAGAGATTTTTCAATTCGAATTGGCAGATCCTGATATTAGTCCATTCATTCAAATAAACTCTTCAGCTATTAAATGAATCATACCTATAATGGTTTTAAGCCATAATAGGAAGGAAAGCGAAAGTTATTTTAGAAAATGGAAAAAATATCCCTAAAATGCATATACATACTTACAGGAGGATTCGTTTTGTCATTCTCTTCCCGAAATCGAAACGTAATCTGTATAAGGATAATTAATTAATATATTTAATGATATGAATATTAATAAATTTCAGAAGTTTCATTTAATTTAGTTTTCTTTTAAATATGTTGTCATTTATATTTTCATCCCAATTAAATATTTTATTAAATATTCAAATGAAATAAAATGAGACATTTTCATCTCTCTTATGGCCCGGTAGGCAAAATGAACCTAATGTTAAGATACTCCGTTCTCCGGTTTTCTGATTTAATTTTTTGTGTAACTGATTTTTTAAATTTCCTGTTGAGGAAATTAAAAAAATCATCTTTAGTATAAGAAACAAAATATATTTACAGATTCAGTACTCTGCAAGTCCAGCAGATGAGGCGCGTATGACAGTTTTAAGAGTCCATTCACTTTCAGAAATCTCGTCCTGGGACAATCGTAGGCTTCGTAGAGACCGTGGAGGCGAGCCCAGTCGACCCATCGAATGGTTTTCCATAGCGGTACATCTACAAAATATAAAAAAATAAAATATAGATTTACTATAAGGTTGTACTATTAACTTAATAGTTGTGGAATTGATTATCGCTTGGAAGAGTTTCATTTCCTAATTTTGGTAACAGGTGTTAAGACACTATAGTCTCCATTTCCTATTAAATTTTTACATTGAATCTTGAATGGCTGAACTATTAAATATTTTTTCTTATTTGTCATTTCTTTGAATCGAACGAACAACCTGCCGCGTTTACAGTCGCACGCTTGCGCCCCTGCGCCAAAGACCTGGTCTCTATATAGAAGTTATTAATTTATAAAAAAAACCTGGTTCGGGCAAAGGTTTTTTCAGTGGCAGATCTCTGATCATGATCACAAGCAGGTCCATTTCGTGTCCAGGCGATATACCCGGGAGTGTGTAGGGCTGTAGACTTTTAGTGTCTTCAATTTTGATGGATGTCATTGAACTTCGCTGTAAGGTAAGGTACATTTTTATAATTTTGGTAGTTTTTTTCTACGTCAAGTATAATTCATAATTGAATTATACTAGTATGTTAAGCATACCAATATAATTATATATTTATAACAACTATGGTATTTATAGCGATTGTCGCGTAGTTGATCCTCATTCATGTGAATGAATTATTATTACCAATTTCTTCATATTTCAAAACTATAATATAAAGATTTAAGTCTTCTGATGAGATTTCAATGTCCAACGCCTGACAATTTGTACAAAAAAACAAAAAAATACCTAAAAAATTAACAGTTGTCTAATTTTGTCACAGAATTTCTAGAATCCAGTAACAGACACAAAATATACACGTAAAAAAAGGAAATTTAAAAAACAATTGGAGGCGCCGGGTATCGATCCCGGTACCTCTCGCATGCTAAGCGAGCGCTCTACCATCTGAGCTACGCCCCCGTTATATACTCAAATGAAATATTACCAAGACTTATCTTTCAAAGTATAATTATTATTCGTGGTGCATTTTACGCGAGAATTCCTTTCACTGGAAAGGATTATTGAAATGAATCCACATTTCGAGAATATATGTACCTATTTATATGAACTGGAGGAACCTTTGATGGGTGAAATACGCGTTGCCATAGTGACAGTATTATTAATAGTTACTTATAAAAAACCGGATAAGTCGGATTCATCTATCGAGGTTTCCGTACCCACCAAATTCAGGATTGTGCGTCAATGGAAAGTAGAACTTATGTTCTGACGAATTTAAGTTTGCATATGCCCATATGCACTATGTATGAAATAAACTAGAAATACGTACAATAAAATCGATACATAAATGCTCGTATTTATTGATTGTGTTGATTTCTTCTGTGCTAAGGAACAAAAAAAACTAAATATTTTATATTAGTTTCAGCTTGATACCTCCACACGAACTCGAGATAAATGGTCTAGACAGACGGAACATAATATATACATATATATTTTATCTGTTTTTGTTGTTTATTATTTTATGGCTAGTGAGTCGAGCACAGAAAATACTCTTCTGTTAGAGAATTTGCAGATAACGCACAAACGAAAGTATTAGATTTAGACAGTTGAAATTTGGCATGTAGATAGGGTAAAGGAGTGTAAGAGAGAACTAAGATATGATTGCTCAAAATCGTTACAGAAACTGGAAGAGAACGAAATAAAATTTAAATGGGCCCTGAACGGTATTCCTAATAAACTATTAGGCTTGTGTATTTTTCCTCTTTGTATAACGCAGTCAGACTTTTTGTATTCCAAACAATATAATTACTCGAATAACTGTCGTTTCTTTAGTAGCGGGTTTCTTAGTACTTCTGGACTTGATTGTGCTGGCTAAAGTGTCATCATCATCGTCCCAAGCAAAAGCTGGCACTTCCGAAGAGAGTCGTCGCCATAATTCTTCGTAATCTGTATAAAGCAATTAATTGATTTGATTCAATATTTCATTATACGTAAATATAAGCAAAGATCTGTATTACATTTAAAGCCACAGTCATATCAATTAAAAACAGTGTGAATTTGATTTTGAAAATTAGTTTAAATTTTTCCTCATAAAATGGAATTACCAGAATGGTATTATGAAAATAGATTAATCATTTTCAAGTAAGTCAAATCTAGGTCTACCGCCGTACAATGCCGTATATGGGGTATTCTTTAGTTTTCTCATAATTATGGCCAAATACGTCTGTGATTAAGCTTAGGCTAGTCTGATTCACATTTTGTGTTAAAATTACAATTTAATATCTAATTGTATATATAAACCTTCCGTTGCCTTGAGTGACTTGAGTGACAGACAACACAGACGAAACTATCGGACTGAGGTAGATAGATCAGGGTCTATGTGGGAGCTCTACGAGAGGTTTTCCTGAAATTCCCAAGGGAACAGGAAACAACAGGATTTTCCATTTCATATCTTAGAGTCCACGGAAATAAAGTTAGGGGCGACAATTACTTTCATATATAAAATTCTTCCGTTAATGAGTAACTTAAAGAAGACGCATAGTCACAAAACATGGAATTGATAACTGATATTTTCTATATCCTTAACCTAAGGAATGTAGAAGACTTCTAAGAGCTGATTCAGGATTCGGAAATTCACATAAATATTTTAATGGTTTTAAACTAGTTTTCACAGAATAAGTAAAATAAAATATATACAAATCTATAAAAAAATAAAAACCACCCTAGTGACAGGTTTGCGTCTCGCTACTTTCAATGTTTAAAACGTTTCGTAGGCTAAAATTAATAAATATACATTAATTTTATCTTTATTAAAATATCTTACTTGACATACATAACATAACTTAATATTACTTACCTTTGTCCTTGTACGTCAAGTTCAAGCCGCCAGTCAAGGCGTGCAGTATATCAAAATCTAATACCAACTCGTCCTCGAACCCACTGTCCTCATCGTTCATGTCGGGCGCGGCGAGCTTCAACAGCGCCTGTCCAATTTTCTTAGCAATTAAACATTAATGATTAAACAAGGCCCTGATGGAACAGGCGCAAGTCAATTTTAATGGAAACGATTTGATATTTCGGGTGAGTTATTAGTTAGTATCATTTACTATATTTTGTAATTAAGGACGTGGACTGTAGAGGTGACAGTTGCGGGTTCCATTTACACTCGTAGGAAATATTTTCATTTTCAGTACCTAATAAGACAAAGCGCGTTTTAATTATATAAACGAGCTCATTTGAGTCCTGCTTTAAGTGGGATAAAACATGGTAAAAAAACTTTTTAAATAATTTCCAGCCAGTCTTGCCTCTATACTTTATTCATAATTAACGGAATCGGTACCACTTCGTTACTAGTCATAAACCTTGGTAAGTGCTTGTGGTGTTTAGGAATTTGTATTGAGAAAGTATAAATACTTTAGGTCTTCGTGGCGCAGTGGAATAGCGTCAAATTGTAAACGCACTATTGTGGGTTCGATTTCTATTCGGGGGGGAATGAATAATTTCCCTTATTTAGTGGGACAACGTTGATTACCACCACTGAAGAACCACCACTAACTGTTACGAAGGATCGTACAGAAATCTCATATTTAACGCTTATATGCATCTTTTACCTTCATATTGTATTAAATTTCAGTTCATTTCAAACAAAATCAGTTCATGTGTTCGCAAATTTAAGTTTGTCAAGTTTTATAAGTTGTACTTCCCGTTGACCATAAGTTGTAATTGGTATAGAACCCTCGGTGGACATCCCCGACTCGCACTTGACCGATTTTTTAAAGAATATTTAAAATGTAAATATATAAGCATAAAATTGCTAGTGCATTTGTACCCTAAGTTATCTTAAGTGGCCGTTACGTAAGTAACGTAACGAGTACCTACCTACTTGTGTAATTGAAGTAACTCCACGACATTTTATATTAAAATAATTTTACGATAGAGCAATATCGAATCTTGTAAAACCGAGGAATGAAATTTCATTATTGCGAAACACTTTTGTTGTGCTTACGTAAATTGAGATTTAGAGTAAATAGAAATAACCTGGTATTATGATATTCCGTTGTCTATTTTTTAAGTATTTTAATATGCAAAAGAAATCAAAACCGCGCTTTGGGAATAAAAATATTTAACATATATAAAAATTCTCGAAAAGAAGAACGGAAATATCATATTGGGAACGGATTGTCCTAACATTAGGTTTCCTACTATGTGCGGAATACTACATGATAAAAAAAACATGAATTAGTTCGATCGGCTATCGTACATACAATTAGATATTGTCTCAGTTTCATATTTAATTCTATATAAATCTTCTTACGAGTAAAAGTTGAACCCACAATCGAGGAATTGCATATTAGCAAAATAATAGTTTAAAACAAAATTATTTGAAACACATTATTATTGTTATATTTTTTACCGACCTTACAGATAAGAAGTGGCCAAAGGTGCACCACATTAGATGTCACAGCGGGAGCCTGTTTTGCTCCAGGCTTCGTCGGACAGTTACTTAAAAGCGGGGAGAACGGAAGGAGTGGAGAGTCGGTCGCGTCTACTGGAACTTGATCACTGATCCATACACAGCGCCACGCACCGAGATAGAACAGTCTTACAAGGTAACATCCTGAAATACATTGAAGTATATAAAAAACTACTTTAAGTTTTGTTTTTGCTTATAGCCACTCAGCCACACAACTGCGTTTTGACTACTACCAAACCAGCTGAGCACGTTCTTCTTCATTCTCACCGTGACATCCTCGCTAATACCTGCTGTATATTTTCATGTCACTTTCTTTCGTATCTAATTTCAGAAGCATTTGTTATTCCAGACTCGAATAATCGGATTCATCGTTATTCCAAACTGGAATAAACAGATATCCAAGACCCACGTGTTCTATTCCCGCTACGTTCAAACTTTTACGTTTATTAAAAAAGTAATATTAGTTTCTAATAATTTAAGACTTACCTACTTTTAGATGAAACACATTTTTTTTCACAACATTCAACTCAAATGGAAACCGAAAGTATGAGGTCGAAATACACAAAAATATAATTATATTAAACAACAAACGTTTTCGTGGGATTTTCACAAAGCTTCCGGAAATAGTGGAATTATTTATAATCTGCAGGTTTATCTAGGCACTATAGTTAATTGCATACATTCAACACTAAAAATTTAAAGTTAAATTTTTAATTTAAATAAAAATGACAATGGTACGTTATATATGGTTTATGATAGGTTCAATTTCCAGTTAAAGAAAAAATAGTGAATAACGACTAAAATGGCGAGGGGCCCTTAATGTCCTAGTACTTTGATAAAAACCAGAGCTCCGTGAGAAAAAGAGCGTCGGTGAGAAAGGGTGTCTTAACATTAAGTGGACTCCGCCTATCCTGCTATATGCAAGAAACAAAGCAAAGCTAAAATAATACAAAAGATTACTTAATTTATCATAAAAACATATTATTTAAATACAAGACTTACGTATTTATATCTCGCATATAATAGCTATTTTCGTCATACAAATTCTCATATATTTACAAATTCTTACACTATATGCATTCACATGCACTATTTACATAATATCATGTATTCACGTGTAATAAATGTTAAGAGTTACGTAGAAATAAAAATTGCATCATATTGTAGCTAGTATTATTCTATTGCTCAGGATATGTTTAATTCATATCAGTGGGGAGATCTCTGCTCTCCGTTTTTTTCAAATAAGTAACTTGAAGTGGTCTGTTCCCATTGGAAGCTAACTACAAAGGCGTGCAGGATGAAAATAAAATGTCTTAGCAATATCAGGGGACGGACTGATATCATATCCATGGAACAACTATTTACATGACAATGGACCAAGCAAAGTTTTTGAAGATAGCGGTCAACCTTCAGGATGAAAACCCAAATACAGATAAATGTTCCATAGCGGAACTTAACGTCTTACTGAAGCTGACCACTAAGCTTTGGTCTATAAATATTCTTATCAGCATTAGGTTAAGTTAGAGTGACTGGCAACTCAACAAGCAACGTCTCGGAAATTCGGCAGAAAGTGAGGAACAGAGTGCCTCAACTCTAGGTCTGCTCTGACCACCTGTTCTATCCTATCCAATCAACAATCTCCAGTTAATAAAAATATAATCGTACCATTCTTTGATAGAGTCGGTCGATGCTGAGGGCCACCTCCAGGCTTCAGGCCCGGTGAATAGATATGATACTTTGGACGCCAACCTTCCGTGCCAATGTTGAAAGTGAAGTTTTCCCATTGATGCTCTACCTGAACGTCAGAAGTAAGGTGAAGAACCTTGGAATAGATAAAACTGCATAGTATACCTTTTTCCAAGATTGCTTTATATTATTTGCAAGTATGCTTTCCGTATACGACATATAATTAAATAACTAATATTACTATATAAACAAAAGAAGAGGGAGGATACCTTAAATTGTATTTTAATTTACATAATTGTATTTTAAAAACCCATAGATCAAGATCAAAATTTAGTCTTTGAAGCTACGGCCAACATATATACTAGCAAGCATTACACAATTGTACTTCAGTACAAAAGAGTGAAAAAAAACCCTTACAAAAACAATGAAACTTCTGAACAATAAAATTCCTAAATCAATTGTGCTGATTTTAGTTCTTGACGTTTCATTCGTAGTCTATTATAGAGGTATTCGATTAAGTAACATTTTTCTGTGGAAGGAATCTCTAATTAACGCCGACGCTCAGTGGAAAGTTAAGAAAATAAGCATTATTCGCTCAAATTTCTGCTTACTTAAAAGCATAATTACGATGTAGAAATAAAATAATAAATGGAATAAAATAATTTTTTTTTGTATCTCGTTGACAAAGGCGTGACAATGAGTTCCACAATTCAATGTCACGGTTTTGTCTTGTTACCAGCGCTAATATAAAAATAACTTACTGCCTCAAACGGGAATCAAACCCTCAAATCTTGCGATAACAGTCATTCTGTACCGAATGTCTTAAAAATAAAATAAATATAGATACCATTAGCCCTTCGACCCGTTCGAGTAAAAAGCACAAAGAAAGGACGCGTCTACAAAAAGAAGACCGAAGCATAACTTGGGCGTGACTCAACTGGATATCAATGATGGACATCTTTCCGCCGTCATTCTCCTGCCAAAAAAAAATAATAATATAAATCCATTTGTCAAGCTTCGTTGAGTCATAAGTGTTTTTAAGTTTTAGACAAAGCTTGATAATCATATAAATAGGTGGATGAAATATTTAATATTTTTTTTCTAGCTGTGGTAACGAGGCTAATTTATTCAATATGGAGTGTCTTAAACTCAGTATGCAATGCCTCAAGACCTCAACGCAAAGTGGGGATCGGAAGTATCTTAATAGGTAGCTATCTTAACACAAGGTTTCCAGGTTCCCTCCTCCTATTCTGCTATGTGCGGGATATAGAAAAAAACTATATTTGTATATATGTTACAAGCCAAGCACATTTAATAATATTTCAAGATTCAGAACAGCTTCTTACATTGAAAGACTTTTGCTATGTTTTCAATTTTAAAACCAAACAAGGTGGTATCAGTGTTGGATAGAAGTTACCGAGTCGGGATCTTATGAATACGAAATATGTTGAGATTTGAAAAAATAAACATGAAAATTTCTATCTTGTAAAACATAACTTCTTTTCTAAGTAGTTTCTTGTATATTCAAATTTACTTTTAAATTGAGAACGTCTAGGCTCAGTTAAACAACATTTGTATGTAAACGCTAAGCTTTCCTGAGTTCGATTTCCACTCTGGGAAATGTCTTTTTTTAGTTTCACATTATATTCCCTACCTAGGGAACCTAGTGTTGAGGCATTCCGTTCCCTATGAAAAAGCTTTCGTTTACCACTTTCCTCCGAATTCTTGAGGAATGAGGTGTGTTGAAAAGATTATATTTCATAAATTTTTGATAGTCCGCAATATATTTCTGTCTATAAGCAATATCTACAATTAGTATTATTGGAGAAAAGACTAGTTGTCCATTTATTCTTTTAATATAAAGAGCCTAAAAAAGCTTAGTATGCTGAGCAGGAACGAACTTAAAAACCTATCACTAATTAAGATATACAAGAAATAAAGATAAAGCAACCAATAAAACGAGAAGAATACCTCAAAAATAACAACTTCGGCGTTCCACCTATTCAGTGCCAAATCTTCAGCCCGAACCCAGCTATGAAGGTATTGTCTAGCTGATCTTGGTAGTGGTTGGGCCTGGTCGTCCACCCATATTAAATCAGCCATGGACTTCGAAGTCTTACTTATAGTGTTGGTACTGCGGAATGCTGTAGGGCCCTAACGAAATGTTAAGAAAATATATTTTGTCTTTAATATTTTTAAAGTGTTATTCCACATTTAGGGAAGAAAAATATTTTTTAAGAGGCTGAATTTGAAACCACTTTTGCTAAATTAGATGTTAAAATCTTTGATGGGAGGAACTTGTGAAAATCTCCCACTATTCATCTCGAGGACATTAGTTTCCAAGATTCCCCATGCCTACCCCGCTATGTGCGAACAACTGTATCCCGCACACAGCAGGGTAGGCAGAGTGAACCGTTTTCCATTTTCCGCTGAATTCTGGGGCTATTGTGTGCTGAGCGGCGCAACTCAACGCCACGTTTTGCCTGGACACCAGAGCGAAGAAATCAAAATATAAATTTAAATAAATATTTCATTACCTCGAGTGGGGATCGAACCCAGAACCAGTCGCGTTTACAATCACACTTTGTGTCAGGAATTAAATGATTTAATAAAAAAATATTTTTATTACCATGCCCCAACATTCAGGGGAAAGTTCGTTATCTTTAAACTCC
The DNA here is from genome assembly GCA_013403645.1 of Heliconius nattereri. Lineage (NCBI taxonomy): Eukaryota > Metazoa > Arthropoda > Insecta > Lepidoptera > Nymphalidae > Heliconius > Heliconius nattereri. Next base: position 4,148,830 of record JAAIXI010000220.1, on the reverse strand, counting down.
TTGTACGGACACTCCGAGGGATTAAAAGTGTTCACGAGAACGTTCTGTTTCATTACATCACTCTTCTTCGCCATATTTATGTATGGAAAAGTTATTTTTCGTAGATTAACTTATAAATATAATTATTATTTGACATAAATATTTTGACGTAATTTGATTGGGAAGAATTAGTTTTATTTTTCAGTGTATATAAACTTTTTGAATGCTTACTTAATAATAATTTTGCAATTGCTATTAATTTATACTATAATATTATAAGATCGAAGCGTTTGTTTGATTGAACGCCCTAATCTCAGGAACTAGTGATTGGAAGTGAAAAAATATTTTTGAATTGGATAGTCGACGTCGACTTACCGGCGACACTATATAGTTTATTACATTACTATAATGGTTACAAACTAGAATCGAGTCAACACAAGCGAAGTCACGAGTCAAACACTAGCGCCTCCTTTTTTTAGTTTCACAACTCAGAGTAGGCAGAGGGAACCTGAGAAACGAGTGTACAGTCACTCCGATCTCATTGAGACTGCGTTTTACCTCGTTACCAGAGCGAAGAAATGGACATATTAAATATTTAATTTCCTCGAGGGGAATTGAACCCGCATCTACATAACGCACGCTTGTTTATAACGACTGGTCTTATATTTGAATTAGATATTTGAAATTTTCTTTACATTGTACAAATAATTAGCTAAACAACATTAGTTTCCTTTCAATTATAGTATTATATACTTGTAATGTATATGATTGTAATAATTATACCAATTATTGTAATTATATTGAAATAATACTTATATTTCTCTACCGCTGACCACGCCCGTATCCTAAATTTTAGTATAAAAAAATGATTATCACCCAAGGGACAGAATTATCTCCATCTCCCAGTTTTGATAAGAATCTGTCCGTCGTTGAGTTCTGTCACTCAATATGCACAAGTATTTTGAATTTGGATGGGAAGTACTGTTTACTCTGAAAGCAAAAGCTATGTTTACTATCTTATATGCAGAATACATACAGTATAAATTAAAAAAACAATTTTTTTCTCAAATAGGATTGACGGTGCTGACAGGTTGTGGATTCTATTCTCGGTCAAGGAAATTAAGTATAAAATATTTTCATTTTCTAACTGTTGTAAATTAAGTATAAAATATTTTCATTTTCTAGCGACATTGAATGCCTCTAGAAAAAGTAGGGTACGAAAGAGTCTTAATGAGAACCGACTGTCTTAAAACTACACTCGCCAGATAAGGTTCCCCGGTTCCCTCTTCGTACCCTGTTGTGTGCGGGATAGAACAAAAAAAAATAGGATTGAAATTTCAAAACAAAACTATAATGCAGAGTTTAGTTCCATCACTCACCCAAAATACTTCATAGAAGACGGGAAACGGAGAACCTACTTTCTTACCAATAGGTTCATTCTAATAGCCCATCGTGCGGGATAAAGCGTGAACCAGAAAAAGAACCAGTCACGGGAGAGTGATTCGTCATGCTCTTTTTCTTTCAAAACTGCAAAATTTTATAACTTTTGTAATTTAAAAGTAATGGCTCTAGAGGTACATTGAGTCGTTGCTAAATACTTGCGATATTACGTTACGTCTTGGAACGAAAAACGTTCCATAAAGTGCGCTTAACTAGTCCGATGGCATTCATTTTGTGAAATTTTATAATAATTTACTTCGTTTAAGCATATTTTTGGTGCCAAAGTTGAGAGTAGGCTATTTGGCATTGTTTTTCCAAAGCAGCAGCAATTTTTTATGTTCAGTAAAATAAATAGAGGCCTTCGTGGTGCAATTGTATAGTGTCTCATTGTATACGACGATTGTGGGTTTGATTTCTACTCGAGGAAGGGAGACTTTGATAATAATACAAAGTCGAGCCTTGAGTTCCGCTACTCAACATGCAATGGCTTCTAAATTTTAACGGAAAATGTGGGACGGAGTCTTACTAGGTATCCCACCCTGCCCATTTTGTTCATCACCGCCTACTCCTTGGTAGTTTATATGGGTGTGTAGTTTGACGCTAGTATCTTAATAAAAACGTAGTGAATTTCGTTAGCTTCTCAGGTTCCCTCTGCCAAGTCTGTTATGGGCAGGATAATAAATATATATAAATAAAATATAAGAAAGAAAATTAAAAATGACTTTATTCTTCTCTCCACGTTAAATAACATTTTTTTTCCAAACGGATTTACCGAAATACTGTTTACGTATTCTAATTACGTAGAATGTTTAAAAAGTTAGGAAAACAAGTCCATTTAAAACAAAATTGTAAGCAGCGATTACCTCGTTCTTGCAAAACAACTTCAGCAGACTTCTAGTAATCTTTAATGAGATGCTTAATTCGGAGCAAACAATTAGACCTTGCCATGTTTTTTGAGTTAACAATTATTTATTTATTTTGACATTTTGTGGGGCAAGAAATAAGTAATATATATAATGCTTTTCTCACTGTATCCCGCATATAGCAGGGTAAACAGAAATAACCATCGTTCCCCAAGTTCGCCCAATATTTGAGGGATTGCGTGTTAAACTGGGACTTAACACTTTTTACTAGAGAAAAGAAATGACAATAATTCATTCCCTCGAGTTAGAATCGATATCACAACTGTAATGATTATACACAGTCTATGTCTTAGTATCTTGTCCTTCGCTTTCCGCGAGAAATTCATTTCCATATGCCACTTCCCGCCGTGTTCTGGAGCCAGGCGTGTTGAGTGAAGGAACTCAACGTTACGCTTTGCTTTGCTTGGTACGATAGCGATTAAATGAAAAAAATTAAATATTTAATTACCTCAAGTGGGAGTCGAACCAACTACCCGCTGCTTTTACAGTCAAAGTCTGTGCCTCATAATATTTAATATTAAAATTGTTTTAACTCGGAGCGTAGCCTACAATGACAACAAGGGCGACCTACCAACGTTTATTTGTCTGTCCGTGACAAGATTTTTTTGTGTGAACAACCTCCTTTGTTTGGTATCAGATGAAAACCGCCCACAAAAGGTTTTAAAATTGAAATCTCTTGCTTTCTTATCAGGTCCTGATTAAGCCTTATTTTCGTCGTATGATTCAAATTTTCTGCACTGCGGTTACCGTTACTTTTACTATTATGATAATGTTTTCTCTGTAGCTTTCGCCTGCGTGGGCTAAAAGATTTTTTTAACTTTACGCTTTATTCATATCTGCATATAACCGCGAGGATCTCTGTGAACCTCTTTGGCTTCGTCCACTGTCTTCAACCTTTGTATATGCCCTCCGGGGTACGAGGACGCGCCGGATAATTTATACTATGTTCTCAAAATTCAACCGAGTCCTCTCATATACGAGAGCGCAAAAATATTTTTTAATTCTTATTTTCTTTTCTCTCTTGACAAAGTCTTTCAGTTAAGAGAGTAGGCAGAAATATAAATATTTCTGCCTACTCTCTTATGTACAAAATACAGAATTAAAACGAAAATAATACCAACAAATTGTTTTTTTAATCTTAATAAAGTTGTAAAGAAAAGAAAACCATTTTACCAAGATATGTGAAAAGACGAGGACAAAATATATATATATGATCATATAAATTTATGAGTCCTATTTTTCTTTTTATATCCATTTACTCCAAAATCGATACATAAATCCATTATTAATAGATTGGCATTTTTCTGAGTGGAGGCTTTCACGGTGAACCGGTGTGTGACGGATAACTTCCTGAGCTGTGAATGCCGAACTATATTTGCTTATTACAATTATAATTTAGGTTATATTCCATAATAGTATAATAATACAGCGAGGCCAGCAGTGGCGCAGGGGCACATGACTGTAAACGCGTCGATTCTGTAAACATGACTGTAGGTTCGATTCCCAGTCGAGCAAATGAACCCGCTAAACTCGAAGTACCGAGGTAAAGTTGACGTTGATATCCACTAGTCAGCACTTAATCCCTCATAAATTTGGCCAAAAATGGGGAAGCTAAGTATTTTAATGGAAATGGAGTGTCTTAACAATAGGTTCTCAAGTTCCCTCTACGTACCCTGCCATATGCGGGATACAGCGTGAAGCTAAAATAACACATATCCAACCATAACCAAAAAAAAACATATCCTTATAGTACAAAACTAAAGAACAATCAACACGCATTAAAACAAATGTTCTCTTTAAAAACAGATCAACTCAAAGCACTTCTAATACAATTGTCGATAACTGCATACCTTTACTTCGAAACTGCCGACCAGTTCACGTGGACCTGGCCTCTTCATATAATATCCTCTCGATCTTCGTTCTTGGCTACAAGAAGGGGGGGTGAGTAGGTCACTGTAGCTGGTGGTTCAAAACTACTTTCACCAGACTTCGCTTATTTTGCAACTGACCTTAATATCACTGTGTTGTTGCAAACGTCGCATTGGAACAATTATTAAATCTCTATACATTTTGTACTTATTGCGTGTAGAAATAATAGTGTAGAAGTAATACATAGAATATTACATATATACGCGACCGGCTGTGGGGATATTACATATATACGCGACCATTGGGGAGCGAGGTGTCTTAACTCTTGGTTCCCTCTGTCTATGTCTCCTGTGTCGGCCCGTGATGGCCCGTGCAGCGTGTGACTATAAACGCGAATATTTAGGTTCGATGTCCAGTTGTGAGAATGAATTATTTTTTATTTTTATTCCGTACATTCCGTACATTTTATTTTTATTCCATACATTCTGGTTACAACAAACGACAAAACACAGCGTTGAGTTCCGCCACTCATCACGTATGTCTATCAAAATAAGTATGGGGAGTCTTAGTAATTGGGTCTCTCTATTTCCCCTGCTGCTTGCGAAACTCATTGTGAATCTATAACATTAATCACTACGACGCATACTTCCTTAAAAAGAGTGATTCATAGTTTTGCCTACCGATTTTATGAATGATCGAAACACTTTCTTTTTAAATAAAATATATGCATATTTTTAGCATTACCAGTATAGGGGAGACCGGGGTTGGTTGGCCATAGGTATAGGTTGACTATCTATAATTCGTCCTACGTGTTAGCTTTGATCCCGGCAATGAGACATAAGAGACACATTGACACATTGATAGAGTCTGTCACCTCCCGCACCTCGCGCACACACTTCGTTTGGAAGTAAGAACGTAATATTCAAAAACATGCATGGAAGTAATTAGTCTTGTCGTAATGTTATTTGTAATAATGCCTATTTCTTCATGGTTATTGATTGTCAAAGAATTTTTAAAGAATATGTGGCTTATGTTCTTTCTTTTATGTATTATTCTATTTGATTTCGTCGCAGTTTTGAGGTTATAGCATGTGGTTAAAAATTAAAAAGTGTTTCGGAGCTAGTAGACTAATATATAACGGGGCTGGTTGACTACCTGGTCAAATTACTCATAACAACGACCTAGTCAGACGTTGACCAGGAAAACAAAAAAAACGAAAAACGAAAAACCGGTGGAATACCTACAGAGGGAAGGGGGAAAAACTCTTCGTGAGGTTAATAAGAAGAAAAGTAACGACTATGAACCTGATGAGAATGAAAGATTTTTATGAATCATATATGATTCAGTGCACTTCAAGGAAAATTCATTCTTCACGGAAACTTCACTTCAAGGAAAATTCATTCTTATTCAATACTAGAGCTATAGCTCTAGTATTGAATAAGAAGAATCAATTTAATACATTGCGCGCAAGCTATGGGCACACACAAAATGTGTAAACAAGAACATATTGTTCAATGAATACAAATATTGCACCTCCAATTTAGAAGACCGATTGGATAGTCAAGCTGTTACCAAATCATAAATATAATTACATTAGTTAGATGTGATTATTTGTTACCAAATGATTAAAATTTATAAGAAGTTGTTTTAAATATTTAATAAGAATGTAAGTACTTTGTTTATTTTTAGTAAATGAAATTGCCTTATGTTTAAGCGTCTATTTATTATAATAATCTGAATTTTATTATGTTTAATTGAAGTGGCGGAAGATCGACTATTGGTTTCAATAAATTAAATAACTTTTACATTGTTATCTTTTATCTCATTTCTTTATAGATTTTGCCCTTACAATTTCGTAGGTCAACTTAATATGAAATCTATTAACTTAATCTATTTTTAAACTAATATACTCGACAGAAACAAAAATAGAAATCTTTAAGCTGAAAATTGGTCAACCAACCCCGGTCTCCCCTACTGGAAATAATTATGTTAATAAACGTGGTATTTGAACCCACTACATCAGAAGTATGAATCAAAAAACCCTTTATCCCAGGCATTAGTCGTAGTAGAGCCATCGCGTTGTTATTATGTCTTGAAATATTAGGAATATTGAGTATAATTCTTGACTCTGATGAGTTATGAATTTGATTTCTTATTATTTATTTTTTGTTTTTTCGTGAATCCAAGCTATATTTTTAACAGCACGTAAAGAACGTAAAGAGAACTTGAAGGCATTGGATGTTTGCCTCGAAACCAGAGCGAAGAAAATGGAAATATAAACGTAAATAAATATTTCACTTCCTCGAGTGGGGATGTTATTATTAAATGGTTCATCGCCTCCAGTGAGAATCGAATCCTATCTGTCGCAATTACAGTCGCACCCTTGAGCCCCTGCACCACGATGTCCTCAATTTAATTTAACGAATGCGTTTATTGTCGTAATCGTTATAGTTACGGCTAGAAAGTGTTTATAGCACTGATTGGTTATAGGTTCAATATCTAATTGAAAGGATAGTTACATTTATCCCATTACTTGATTTGAACTGATTATAGGCGGCGTTGAGTTTTGCCACTCAACACATAATGGCTTGAGAATACGACGGAAAACAGGGAGCGGAAGTACCAGGTTTCCAGGTTCTATGTGTCTACCTTACTATGTGCAAGATACAGTGTGGAGCTATAAAATATAAGATGTATATATAAATATATATTTTGATTTTTTTAATTTATGATTTATTTATTTTTTATGAATAGAAATTTGTTAAATATATACTATATTATATGTATATATCTAACGATTCGATTCCTATTTGGGAGAAGATTTAGGGAACGAAATGTTGTAACACTGTGTTCCCTTGTCTATTCCTCGGCTATACAGCGTGAGATTAAAAATTTAAAGGTAGTTGAGAAAAATAAGTTAATAGATTATCAATTAGTTGCGTTTAATAAATTATACATTAAACTTGAATATATCTAATTACTAACTTTAATTAGTAAATTTAGCGTAATTAATATGCTTATAAACTAATAATAATTTTAAAATAATTATGTATAATATTAATTTGGAAAAACCATGTTAACCATTATTTTAAGTTTCACGCTTTATTACGCATATATCAAGATATTCACAGAGAACATAGAGTCAGGACACTGTAGCACTTACAGTGAGAATGCACTGCGCCATGATAGCCTATGGTTCTTCTATGGGATTCACATAGAAAATAAATATACATATTATTGTATTGTTGACAAGGTTATATATAACTGCCAAAATTTCGCGAAGATACAATTTACAAGTCAGTTAAAGTTAATTTGTAATAGTGAGGCAAGTTATAGCGCCGATAGGTTCTGGGTTCAATTTCCACTCGTAGCAATGAGATATTTAATATTTTCATTTCTTTCCTCTGGACTCGATTCGAAGTCCACAACATCCAATGCCTCCTGAATTTGGCAGAAAGTGGCGAATAGAAGCGCCTTAATGGCAGTGCCTTTGCACTAGGTTCCCAGGTTCTCTCTGCCTACATTCCTACGTAAGAGGTACAGCGTGAAGCTAAAAAAAGATATTTAAAAGAAGGGCCTAAATAATTAAGTTAGATAACTATAGCTATTGACACACGACATGCGGATGTAATTAAGCCAAGCGGAAGTCACTTGATTTTGAAATTTTACACCAAATGCATTTCCCGCGTAACAAGTTAATGAAAGTTGTATTATAACTTGTAAGTATAGGAAGGGAGCGATTAAAGTACCTATTACTTTTCCATTTTAAGTCAATACTACTAATATTTTCGATATTTTAATACAGATTTTAATAGTTTCTGACACATTATGGTAGCGATATAGAATTTTGTTCACTGTAATGGGGCTCCAACCCCCAATTGTTGTGTTTCCATCTCATTTCATCATGATAACCTCTGTGACGCTATCTTTAAAAATATAAAATTTTTACTATAGAAAATATTGGGAGGCTATTCCAATATTCAACTCATTTATATCGCTTTTATTGGTAGACACAGCCCTTTATATTACCAGGAAAAGGAAGTAAAAATCAAATATTATCATCAATATCAATCCTATCGTTTGACATATTTCTGGTATGTTTACAGATTCGAATCTATTTTGAAGACAAAATTATTTAATTACATATTTTTTTTATTACTGAACAGAAAGTCCAGCATCTAGTGATGTACCTTTATAATAATAGCCTGTCGTTATTTTTTAAAAGATACAACTAAGTAAGATTAATATAAATAAAAATAACTAAAATAAAAATCCATCTCTACCCACGTTCTATTTGCTATAACAAGAGATCCATTAAATCGATTCGCCATATTTTTAAACATTATATTCACATAAAAGTAATCTAAGACTACAAAATCAGTGACACTAATACAATATTACTCATTTTGTAGTATGGATATTTCTATATTTAGACAAATTCGAGGGCAACACCTAGTTTATAATATTCGCTCGGGCTGGCCTCAAATGAACCGGTTTATAATGTCGTATAAGCGGTCGGTAGTGACCAGATGTTTAATAATTTAATAAATATCAGACTATAAAATATACCTTCACGCTGTATCCCGCATATAAGAGGGAAGGCAGAGGGAAGTTAATGTTAAGACACTCTGTTCCCCACTTTCCGCCGAATTTTAGAGGCATTGCGTGTTTTGTGCCAGAACTAAACGCCGGGCTTTTGCCAGAGTTTAGAAATGGAAATATAAACGCAAATAAGTAGTTTGCTTCCTCGAATGAGGATGGAACCCACAATCGTCGCGTTACAATCACACCCTTGCGTCTCTGAGCCACGAGGAATTCGAATTATGATTTTTTATTATTATTTGTTATTATTGTTATGTTGTTTTCGTCATTCACAAAATTAATCTCTAGAAAGACTTATAAGTTTGCAAATTATCCTGACTGGGAATAGAACTTACATTCATCGCGATACTGTGCCACAGTGGCTTCTATTATTTCCATACATAATAATACATAAATGTCATACAACTTTCTCTCTCAATATAATTAAATTGTTTCGTAATGTATGTACTCGATGCAATTATTACAATCGGCTTGATACCAATCGTTCAATTTATTTTAAATATTGGATTGTAATTAAAGTTTTTTTTAACGATAGAATGTCAATCGTGGAAAAATATTTATAATATTTATTAATAAAGTGGAATTTTGATTTATAAGTGAAAAAAATAAATTATCAATAAATATACATACTTATACTTATGTATTTTAAAAATATTTCGTTTTCATTAGAGAAAGTGCTTTATTCTATAAGTATGTATGCCAGTTGCTGCATTACATTAATCCTTTGATGTTATCAATGTATACTAAACACGTATTGTGTGTTTAAAATGTATTATAATTGTACTCTATATATGTACATATAATTTTTAACAAAAATAAAAACCGACTTCTAGCAACGAACTAAAACGTGAAAAATAATTTTATACAGATTTTGTAGCTTTGAAGTCGGTGCCAAGTAAAACAAACTGGATTAGTAATTAGATATTGTAGTAAAGGTATTGTATTATATTGTATCACTAGCTTGAAGCCGACTTCAAAATTATAAAATCTTTGTAAAATTATTTTTCACTTTTTAGTTCGCTGTTAGAAGTCGGTTTTTCTTTTTGTTAAAAAATATTTTATTTTACGATTTTTAGTGATGGATAGATCTTAAAATGATGCTTCTTAAACGAGTGGTGGTGGTGGTGGTAGTGGTTGGCAACGAGTGGTTGTGGTTGTCCAATGTAAAACTTCATTTAATTAGGTATTATTTTTGTGCAAAGTAATATTTTGGTATATTGACAAGAACACACATAAAAAGTATTCGGGCGAAATGGGAATCTTCCTTTTTCGAAGTTGGTTGGAAATAAGAACATCCTCTTTTCTGAGGTTGGTTGAAAAGAAATGCAACGATCAGGAATCTCACTTCTGACATCAATTTAAAAAGTTTTTGCTTGTAACTATTACAGTATAATCATTTTTTTACTAAAAAAAAAACAAACTTTCTCAATTTTGACCGGATCCCATAATCGGAACCTAACCAAAGTTTCACCAAACTATCCTTGAAGTGTATTCTTTCAAATAAAAATAGAATCATCAAAATCAGTTGGCGCGACATTGAGTTATTCGTCTATTTGTCGCGCACATACCTAATGCAAAATTTAAGACTTATGTGATTTTCTCATAGATACCATTGTCAGACATGAACCAAAAAAAAATGGGACCATTCGGGCAGCTTCACCTTTCAAACAAAAAAAAAAAATTAAAATCGGTTCACCCAGTCAAAAGTTATGAGGTAACAAACATAAAAAAAAAATAAAAGAAAATACAGTCGAATTGATAACCTCCTTTCCTTACAGAAGTCGGTTAAAAAGCAGCTTTAAACATTGCCCCACTTATACCAGGACAGAGAGAAAGAACCTAGATGTCAAGATACTTGGTTTTCTATTTCCTCCTGAATTTGCGCCTTGTCTTTCTAGAGGGAAGAAATGAAAATAGTTCTTTCCTTCAAGTTGAGTTCGAAGCCGCATTCACGTTTAAAATCAATCGTTGGTCCACTGAGCCACAGTGACCTCACAGTACCAATTGTGATAAGTATAAAAATGAGGAAGTGGATAATAATGTTGTGGCTGACAGAGCGAGTCTTACAACCCTCTCGATCACACACACGGCGACATTCACGGGGTGAAAGGAAACGTGCGTAAAAATTTTAAGTTTAACAAAAACTTTACGAGTTTCATGTGTTTGAATAGTCTTGATACTTTGTTTTTCTATATTTGTACTTTACGTCAATAATTATTAGAAAAAAAAAATAAAGAAAATTTGACAAAATAATAATAACAATATTAAAATTAAATAGGTCCTACTGAAACTGCTCATACACTAAAGTAAAACAAATAATTTGCTTATAGCTTACGTGATATAGAATTATATATACACTACCGCAAATCCTTGTTCAAAACATTTATTAAAGTAAGTTCTTTAAAATTCATAAAGTGTAAGTGGCTTTAATATAAGTCTAAAGTATTCAAACATTTTCAACCCACAGTGAATAAGACTTAAAGTTTTGGAGATATATAACTCGAAGGACTTTAAAAGTTTAAAATTAAATTTATTCACTTAAGGTTTATGTAAATACTAAATGTTAGCAGACTAAATTGTTAAATAATACAGTTTCCTTGAAAATTTTAAAAACATCAATGAGAATTATGAATAACTGATTATTTAAAAACATACATACAAAAGCTCTTGAAAAAAGTTTAATTTCAAATAAATTTCTCGTTAAAGTTTCAGAATTATTTACATGGGATAATTAAATTGTAATCATTTTTTCTTTTGTTGTAAATTCATAACCAAAAATTACTTTCATTTTTATAATATTAGCATTCATAGCAAAGTATCAAGACAGTTAGGTTCGGTGCGCCGGCGCACGTCCCTAGAATCGGTAAATCGTACCGCACTTTCGGTCCAGTCCACAGCCGTCTTTCTAACGCGCCAGACGATAGGACAGATATGTTATATATCGATTTAAGTTATTATATATGAAGTGAACTGTTCTTTCGTGATCTGTGTAGTCATTTTTGAGTGGTTGTGCTGTATTTTGTGTTGTCAGGATATAAACATGGTGAGCTTTTTTATTTTTAAGCGTAATTTTAAATCAATGAAGGGTATTTTATTAATATTAAAACAAATAATTTATAAAAACAAGTAATCGAAAAAACTAAATGGTAAAAAAACAAGTTTCACTTTTTTATAAAATTATTGGCCTTGTGATTTTAATGCCAAGCGAATATTTTTAAATTGGACAACGCATTAAAATATCCATATGGTTAATCATTACTGTTGCAATAATATTCGTTATAATTATATTATAATGGTACTTCAAAATGAATGATAGATTTTGTTTATCGTTATTTAATTATGTTTCAAATTAATGAAATCAGATAAAATCTAACTTTCTATATTAATAAGTGAGTTAGTATCGAAAAGCATCGACAAAAATAATATAAGCAAATTAACAAAATTAACTATTTAGCGAAAAGAAGCAAAGGCTAGGTATAAATAATATGTAAAGTCGATATGATTCTTTGTCGCGCGTTGATGTCTTTTCCTCGCGCGTTAAGTACGTATGTATAAGTTATGCATAGAGACATGCATTTATCATAATTATTTTTTTTTTTAATTCTTGGTGATATTAAAAATTCGAAAACTGTTATTTACGTAGCAAATAGCGTACAATGGCTCAAACATAGTTTCACTAAGAGAAAGTGCTGTAGAAATCGCGAGAGTGTCTTTATGCTAATTTATTCCGTATTGTGTGTGTATAACGATCGTTTTTGCTTATACTAATAGAGAAAAGACTCAGTTAATGTATTGTTATTGTTTTAATATAACCTTTTGAATGTATTTTTTAAAGTATTTTTTATAAATGTTACATTCAAAGAGAATCAGTTATGATATTATGGAAATGAGTTTTATGTTTAAATAGAGTTTTGTGGATAAAAGGAGAAATTTATTGATATACCACTTTATTTTTTATTTTTTGGGCATCTTAGGAACATTAATTTCTATGCTAAAATTATATTTATGAGACTAAATGAGACTTGAAATCACAAGTATCAAAATTAAATTCAACATTTAGAAACTTATACACGAATTGTTATATTAAGTTGTTTATTTTAAGTTTGCTGTGTCGCCTTGATATTCAGTATAAACAACGCATAAAGAACATTATTTATATAGATTTTAATATTAATATAGCTTATGTTAAGTCTAAATTTTATGCTCACATACTAATTTATAAATAAATTATTTTTTATAATAGGATTATTAGAATTGAATAAAATTGTTTGTATTAATGTTTTATATGAGTACTATTCTTACCTACAACGCATCCGCTACAAATGCAGAAAAGTTATCAAAAAATCAACTCGCTTCAAACCATTTCCCGAAAAAAGTATCGCTAAGTTCAAATTTTTATACCTTTTCTAAACTATTCTTCTATTCTTAAATAATTTATGCTCATACTGTAACATACAATAAATATTTGAACATAAACAAAAACCATTGTAACAAAAACAAAAAAGAACTAACAATTTCTGTTGAAAACATTTAGCAGAGACCGCCCACAGTGTATCGAAAAATGAAACAATAAAAATTCTATGATATATCGTGTATCGTATTCGTGACCAAATTGCTTAAGGCAATATATGAAATGTGTTACAGTAGTTCGAAACTATTAGCCATTGATTATAATGGCATATAATAATCAATCTTTGATAAATGAGGGTATTGTAGCCCAGTGGGCGACGTGATAGTGACGGTTATAAGTTCGACTCATATTTAAGGAAATTAATTCTTCCTATTTCCACGCTCTGGCAAACGCAGAGTTAAGTTATACTTTTTTTAAAGGCTATATCAAGACAAAAGCAATGCATGTCCGTTATTTTTATCGATTTAGTTTTATTTACTTAATAAAGAGTTCTTTGTCGTATATGCAAATATTATACATAATGACAAACGAGCCAGCATCCGTGACTTTTTGTTAGTATATATTACCTATGTTATGTTTTTTTTTTATTTTCACATAACTAGAAAGATAAATATTAAGAATTTAGTGTTATATTTCTTCGTTTTCCACTTGTATTTGCTTAACTCTTCTCTCTGGAGAGTCATCAATCTCATCTTACACCAATGATAAAAATACTAATAAAATGTATTAGATGACTTTGAACTTTATAACATTCGCAACACATCTACTATACTAAAATAATCATAGAAAATATTTAAAATCGTTTGTTTAAAAATAATGATGTCATCAAATTAGCAAATACTAATAATTGTATTTAATTAAAATATAACAGTATATTTATTTTATAATTTGGAACTCTATGTCTATTTAACGACTGATAGTGGTTTATAACGGTATTCTATAAATTTATTTGTGGTTTATTTCGTGTATATACCTTACAATGGACTTTTATAAATGTATCACAATAAATAATACCAAAAAGGCTGCGTTATGCATTTCAAATTGAATTATATTTTAAAAAACCACTAGTTATCGCCTGCAGCACATAATATACCATGTTTGTATGGATTGTGTAACGCATTTATTTAATTTCTTTTAATATGTAGAGAGTTCTTTAAGGTTTGACTTATAAAATATATTGTAATTTTGTGTCTACTAGTCATTCAATAATAGTCCTTTTGATTGTTATTAATCTGCTATTTAACTATAAATGAATCAAAATATGCTAAGTCATTATAAAAATTAACTAATTTATTTTCCTATTTAAATATTCTTCAACTCTACGTGACCTATTTACAAATTATTTTTCTAGAAATAACCTTAATTATAAAATTTAGAACTATTTTTTGTTCAGATGCCGACCTTAACCGAATTACATTTTAACAAGCTCCATTCTGAGATTACGAAATAATTTCCGTTGTTTCGCTTATGTATATCTATATACATATAATGTATGTAAATTACTTTTCTAAACCTTACTTTTTTACATTAATTAATCTTTTATATATACAAAATGACTCTTAGCTGCTTATCGGTAATTTACAATTCACGAATATGCTTATTATAAATCTAAATTTAAAATTCGTAAAGAAAATCTGTACTCCTGAAAACATTATAAAACTGTAGTATTTGTAGAGAAAGTAGAGTTTGAGAGTTTGTTAAGTTGAATGAACTAATCTCAGGAACTGCTAATTCGAGTTGAAAAAAATATTTTTTTCTACGTATAACTAGTTCACTAGTAGTAATAGTTATAAAAGAAAAAAAAATGTTTTGAAGTTGAATAATTGTCTTAGATACGAACAGGGATTTCGACGAATGTATGTGAAAGAATGTGCCGCAAATGTATTGATCCGGGTTCAAAGAAATAATGTAGAATCATTTTATAAAACAAATGACATTCACGTCATTATATTAAATATATAAACCATAAATGACAACACTAAAACTCTATTGCGTATTAAGTAGCGGAACTCAACGTCGCATGTTTGCCCTAGCAAAGAAAAGAAAGGAAAATAATACATTCCCCCCCCATGAGAATCAAACCCACAATCGTTATTTTGGCGCAGCAGTACAACTAGCTTTAAATTCAAGATTAACCATCCCAAGATATACACCATTAAGGTTAACTGGACCAGCAGTTACGCGATATTGAAATAGTTTAGTGAACATTGCCGTTAGCATCCAGGTACTACCTGTCGTACAACGGTACTTCTATCATTAAATATATCCTAGATTTTCTAAGTCATATACTAGGTTAGGTACTCTAATTGTTTTTAACATTCTTTTATATAAAGAGATTGCTATTCCCTCTGGAAACTGGAGATTTGAACTTGTACACTTTGTGTGTAAAGTCAGTGATGTTAGTCAGAAAGTATAACGTATCTAATCTAATCGTTTTTCAATATAAAGAAAATTGCATTTACGTGCGTTTTTTTTATATTTGTTCTTAATCAGTCTCTTTAGTGTTTTTGTTATTATTTTTGACATATTTTTATGAAACATACATATTATGTGTACGTATATATCAAAAATAAAATTAAAAACTATATACCTAAGTAGTAGTAGTAAACATAGTACAAAAGAGTAAAGCGAAGCAATGAAGCGAAAGGCGGAAGAGCGAAGCGAATCAGGGTACCAGGCTTAGTATAGTTTATCACAAAAAGAGTGTAAAAGAGTTACATGACAATAGATTCGCTCTTATTACTTATTTAGAAAAGAGAAAATACATTAAGTGAAAACATATTATATACCTACGTGGTATTAACACAAGAAACTTTCGATCGCAAGGCCAATTTTCAATACTAATTATATTGAAAAAAAACCATTCGATTCGTTATGTTGGGTCGATAAGTTTCGCGTGTGAAATATAATTTAGTTTAATTATTACTAATGATGATTGTTGCGTACGCGTATATGAAAAATTTGACCTAGTCTTGGATGATGATTATGTAATACTTAAAAATGTTATAAATTTTTTACGTTTAAGGCTTACTAAAGTTTACCTAATTTACTTAAATTTCAAAAAAAAAATGTTTTTATACTTAATTCTCATATACCATAACACCGTGAATGAGGAAGCAAGCTTTTCAAGCGGTGCAAGTGGCGACAGTCGTGACTGCCAGCTCTGTTGAAGCCAACTATAGAGTGAACCTAGTATAATGACGCCCCGTTCCCCACACACGTAGTGAGTGGCGGAACTCAACGCCGTGCTTTGCCTCGACACCAGAGCGAAGAAAATGAAAGTATATGTTTTAAAAAAATATTTCATTTCTTCGACTAGGGATCAAACCCACAATCGTCACGTCAATTTAAGTTAATGTAAAAGTGAATAATTTTATCAAAGTAGTTAAAACTATTGCCTAGTAAGTGGCATACCACGGCCTTGTACTACGTATTATGTCATCGAGCTATGAAAAGAATTGAGTATAATAGTAGAATTTCTCAATAAACAGAAATATTGTTTTGAAATTATGACGCCGTCAAATACAGTATGACAAAACAGTATTTAACGCTGTCAAGGTGCCTATAGTAGCGTGTAGTACCTGGCACCCAGGTTCCCTCTGCCCATCTTACTATAGGCAGGGTAAAGCGTGACGCAAAAAAAAAATTAACATTATCTATTAAAGTTCTCTCAAGTAACTATAGAACCCACAACCGTCGTGATTACAACCACTAAGCATAAACGACCTAAAATTATTAAATAAGATTGTAAGTAAATTAGGTCCCATATTTACATAATTCACAAAAAAACCCATTCAATGCATTTATTACGTGAAATTTCCACACTTGCATAAGATAGTATTATGTAAAATAAGCAAAAAAAATAGGTTTCCTTATGAAACTGTCACATAATAGTAAAACAAAGTTTTATATATAGTTACACATTGTCGTATGAACTACATTTATAACGTGAGATCGCGTGTTCGATTCCTGTTTTATGTATAAATTTCTCACCTTTACATAACGCACAGGCACAGGTGCAAGCGCTTTTTATCTCTTATCTCTTATGTTTACTTACTACTGACTGATTGAGAAACAACAGACGGACAAAAAGTACTGAACTTATTTGAAATTTATTGTAGGTTGTACCTCAGTAGGAGGGATTTCAGGGAGTGTAAAGAAGCATTAAGAATAGGATTTCTCAAAATTTCTATTGCAAAATTGATATTTAATAATATTTTTTATTAATTACTTCTGGACAAAAACCGACCAAGTGCGACTAGAAATTGCATACGAATCGAAACGAAAATTGTCATTTTTTGTATAAGAGCCCCGTAAATATTTATGCCTTAGAAGTAGGCTCCCGTTTTACCATTTGGGTAAGGAACCCTTATAAGGAAGAAATTGTGCAATTAGATTAAGAAGCAGCCACCTGAATGATGTATTTACCTTAATTGTGACTACTGGAAAACGACCTAAATATTTTTTGTATTTGCTTATTACATTTACTCATTTGAATGAATTCTGTTTTCGTGAAGCCGGGAATTATGTTTTCGACTAGGAGAAATAAAACTAGGTACTCTTTAAGTCTAGCAATATTAGTAAAGCACCGGCTTTTACAGCACCTCTGGATAAGAGGAAGGGTATTCTGTTCCTAAGAAATTGCTAGTACTTTATGGCTATTTGAGAGAAGGTTGTCGGTGGCGTCTCCTGTGAGACTCTAATGGGGTACAGAGTGTCTTAACACCTCAGATATTCACTGCCTTCTTTGCTATATGCGGGATACAAATATAAATATACATTTTTTTAAATGAATAGAAATATGGTTTAATATTCCTCGTTTCAATATTGAATTATTTTATTTCAAATTCGGTAAATTTTTAAATAAACCTTATAAATAATCGCCAAATAAAACAAATCTTTGTTGTAATTATTACGTATACCATACTTATTTAACTATTTATATATCATATTAGAAATTATATAAAGCTTCACGCTTTTCCCGCATATTGTAGAATAAACAGAGGGAACCTTGTGTTATGTTGTTAAAATAATCATTTCTGTAATTTGACAGCGGATAAGAATATGGGGAAATTCTAATATCTGCCGCTATCTGACCCAAATTATATTTTTTTAAAATATTTTTTGTTTTAATTTAATTTATTTAAATTTAATATAATATAACATATTGAGACCAGTCATGTCACGGCATGGATTCCCACTCGAGGGAATGAAATATTTCATATTTTCATAACCTCGCTCTTCGGCGTTGAGTTCCACCACTCAACATGTAATACCTCCAGAATTCGGTGGAAAGTGGGGAACGAAAGTGGGAACTTAGTGTTCTCCAGCCCTCCCTCTGCCTACCCTGCTATATACGGGATACAGCGTGAAGCTAAAGAAAAATAAATTATCACTAATAGCAAAATTAACTCAGCTTTTGAAATATCAACATTTTATGAACAAGAAACATGAACTGGTTGAATGCACTAAAAAGTCACGGCCGTCACTTGAAAGTACAAACTGTAAGGATTTTTTTAAACTTATTTTATAATACCTGTATAATGACGTATGTAGTGTCAATAGCTTTTGTAATTTCGAAATTTAATAATTAAATTAATGAAAACCTTGAGTTTCGATCACTATTCGAGGGATCAAGGTATTGTAATTTCATCGATCGATCGATCGAGTAACGCGGTTAAGTTCCGCTAATCAACACGTCTCTAAAAATAGATTCTAGCATAGGACGGTGTGTTAACATTAAATTCCTTCCCTACGTATACTCTCAAGTATCATACTCGTTCCCTTATTGTACCAAATATTTTTTCACTTAAGCATGAAAAACCTTGTGGATTAGATTGCAGGTTTTGGGTTCGATTTCCATGCGAGGAAATGAAATATTTATTTAATAATATATAAATGAATTATTATTACCTCGCTGTGGTAACTAAAAACTAAGAAAACTCAAGTTAGGACCACCACTCATGTCACTTTGAACGTTATAGTTCTAGATAGGTGTGTCGTTGAGTTCCGCTACTTAATACGGAGTGTTAAGTGCCTACCTTACTATATACTCTGTAAAGTTATATATGTATATAATATGTAAAATAGTAGTCCGTCTGTTGTAACTTAACTAGCGAATGATGTCGAAAGCCCGCAAGGCCGCACTGTAAGGACGAACGTGCTTACTTAAACAATTTGTGCAAATACCACTTTGTATAATATAATGGGCCGAGTTTAAAGTTAATTTTGAAAAGACTTTAAGAGTTTGTGGTATTTTTTTCTGTTTATTTCTACGTATTTTTACATTATTGACGGTTGTGAGTTCTCTCTGGTATTAGGAAGTGTCTCAACACTAGATTCTTTCTGCCTACTCTAATATATGTATACGGGATACAGGATACATTTACGTATATGAAGTCCATTAATTTTAGATTTTTTTAGTAGTTTCACGCTCGAGTCGTAATCGAACCCACTACCTGTCGCACCACTGCTGGCCTAATACAAAAAACATAAAAATAACTTAAACACTTAGTTACCTCGTTTTCTTATGCACATGTTAATTCTATATATTGTAACTGGGGCATTAAAAATTGTGAAGCGTATCCGTTAACTTTCAAATACTTTCTTTTCATGGTACAAACCGAGTCAATTGTGAAACACGATACAAGACGACGATCGAATATATATTTATTTGCGAATAAGTAAATTATGAACAAATAAAAAAAACACAAAAAATCTTAATGCATAAACTAAATTATTATACCTAATAAGATTCGCGATATGAAGACAAATCTAACGAAGTACCTATCATTTTATCAAAATCGGTTCACAGGTTTCATAATTAGAAAAAAGAACAGATATACATACATATGGGCTAAAAACATAACTCTGCTTTTACGCATTAAGAAAATTAAAAAAAAATAATGAAAAAAATATGTAATATTGAATTTCTATTATTATTTACGGTCGCCCATATGCAGCAAAGTGAACAGAATAAGCCTATTGTAGAAAAATATCTATTTTCCACTTTAAGCCCAATTTTCGAAACATTGCACGTTAAACGGCGGAACTTAACGCCGTGTTTTATTTGATAAAAACGAAAAAATGTAAAAGAAATCCTCTATAATAATTCCCACTAGTAAGGCCTTAATATTTTTCTTATTTCATGTATATATGGACAATTTTTTGAAATATATTCAAAAAATTGTCCATATATACTCGTATTATTGTAAACTTCCGGTAACATAAATGGCTACATAGATCTAGTTTAAAAATACCTGTTTCTAATGCGAATTTTAATTTGTTTTTATGGTTCGAGTCGTGTTTTGTCATTTTTATGCGTATTTACTATATCACAAAAAAAATAATTTTTGTTCTTATAATCAGTATCTATTATTATGAAATATTTAAATTTAAATTAGTCTAAGCTAGCTATATGCTTATATTATTATTTAGTTACAACTCGACTCGTGTGAATAAAGGCGTGTTAAAAATGGACTTGGCAAAAAAAAAAACAATTTCATATTTTATTTGATACCAAACCGAGTCAACAAATTATACTCATCTCTCCGCTCCCATAACATAAGATAGTGTCTTGACACTAGATTCTCTCTATCTCCCCATATATGTGAGAAAAAAAATCTCAAAAAAACTCCTAAGTTTTTAATCTTTCCGTTTTTTTCTTCCCACTTTTATAGAAAAAATATCATCTTTTATAAGCTCATATTTTTAGCATTGCCATGTACGAAACAGCTTATAGCTAAAATATTATTATGTAAATTTATGCGAGTGACATAACACTAGAGAACTGTTTACCTTTAGACACTGTGCGCAACGAAACACACGTGGCCATGTAACAATTTAAATACATTGACCCCTTCTTGGTTACTAATAGTACAATTATCGTATTATACTTGTATATAAACTTTATCTAAAAAAAAATTACGGATTTTTTTCACGCAGTTTCACGCATCTCCCACATGTAGTGTTAAGACACTCCGTTCTGCCCAAATAGATATGAATGCCTCATGGCATTCAGTATTAAGTGTTGAAAGCTAACGTCGCGCGTCTGGTAAGACCAGAGAATGAAAATACATAAGTAAATATGATTATTCGACTAAAGTCGACATCTCGGCGCAGTGAGACCTCGGACTGTTAATATTATCATTTTAGTAAAATTTATCATTTTTCTTTATTTTTCTACTCTGGAAAGAAAAATATTAGATCGAATTCTGCAACTCAATACGTAATATTTCAACTATCAGGCCAAAAGTACTGGATGAAGTGTTTTGATACTGAACCAAAAGCGTAAAGCTGAAAAAAATATATCAAAAATAACTCTTTTTGATACAAAATTACTTACCATATACCCTTAGTATGCAAATAAGTAACTTAAACAATTATTTAAATAAAAAGACCGACAATAAATGGTCCTTATTTATCAAACGCGTGAGAATTTTACAAATGGACTAGTTTAGATATATCTTGTCGATCTTGTATGTATCTATGCATATAAATTATGAGCAGTTTCAGGCTTGTCCCTATATAGCGGGATAAGCAGGGAAACAATTTTATCTTAGCTTATTGCTATATCCCGCAGATAGCAGGATAGACCAATAGAGGGCCTGGGGACCCAATGTTGAGACATTCCATTAAAACACTTCTGGTCTACACTTTCTGCAGAATTCTGTAGCCATTGCGTGTTGAGTGACCAACCTCAACACTGCTTTGCCAATCGTTACCAGAGCGAGGACACAAACACATAAAATACTTCATTTCCTCCAGTGGGAAACTAATGTTAAGAAATTATCTTTGAGATGAATCTTCAATATATTGTGTTTTAAGAGGCGCAGCTAAACGACGCGTTATGTCTATCAAAGCGAGTAAATGGAAAAAATAATTCCTCCGAGTCGGAATCGAACCCAAAACGGCCACGCTTATAGTCGCACGATGCCCTATAAACGACATATTTTGGTTAATTCCAGATCTAGATCTAAAGTCCAAATTAGAAATAGATTATCTGTATTTGTAAATTTTATGGACAAGTAAATTTAGAAGAGATTGAAATCTGACCCAGATGTGATTTAGCTAACTAAATAAATTTAAATAATATATTAGTTTGGTTTATTTTAAGTAGTTCAATGGTCTACTTCTGGTCCACTTAAAATTAAAGTTAAATTTGACCTAATGTAGATTTAGATATTTACCCAATGTATAAAATGAAATAGATAAATGTAAACGCGACGGTAATAAATTCAATCCTCGGAGGAATGAAAAATGTTCTTTACTACTCTCTTTACAACTCAACCCGCACTATCTCGCGGAAAATAGAGAAGGTGGTTTCTTAACACTAGCTTCCCTCTATCTATCCCGCTGTATGTGGGTTTCAGCGTGAAGCTTAACAAAAATAGCAAAATAAATAAGTATTTCACTAATAGTCTCGAATCAACAGTACGTAATAAAGGCTAGTACATTACGAAACCAATTGCATACCCTTAATCGGACGCAGTTAGGCAAGTTGTTACTCCATCGTGACTTTTGATGGCGATGTGACATAAAATCGTATGTCGAATGATTGACTTCTTATTATAGCGTCTATTAGAAAAGGAGTAAGGTTGATATTGGTTTGTAAATAAAGATATTGGCACTGGTGTGGTGGATTGGAAGGTGTTGAACGTACGCAATAGCTGTGGGTTCAATCCTTTCTTTCCTTAGTTTTTTGAGTAAATTTGCGGTGTTGAATTCCGTTATGTATCTAAAACAAATGAAAAATGCCTGGGGAGCGAATTGTCTTAACACTAGGCTCGCTCTAGACAGAGGTCTAAGCCTAGGCTATATACGGGATACAGCGTGCAGCTAGCAAGAAAAATATAAATTGTAAGTAAGAACGTGGTCCGGAACCCAACGCCGCGTTTTATCTTGACCGAGAGTTTAGTAAAGAATCACTATTATTAAATAGACTTAGGTATTATTACATTTAATGGTGTCATGTCAAATCGATGTCAATTATTAAATATGATTTGTAAACAGATCTCGTCACGGTCGGGGAGGGTATTGTGGCGTTTGAAACGGATGTAGCAATATTACATGATTAACGCTTTCATAGGTTCGATTCTTTCCTAAGTTATTACTCATACTATATAAAAGAAAAGAGGCGAGTCCTGGCGCAGGGCCATAAGTGTGACTGTAAACGTGACAGGTTGCGGGTTCCATTCCATTTCAAAGAAATGAAGTATTTAATGTTTTCATTTCTTCACTCTGGTGGCAAGGCAAAGGGTTGGCATTGAGCTCTCCAGAATTCGGTGAAGTGTCTTAATAAGAACCGAGTGTCTTACCACGGTTCCTTCGGGAGTGAAAGGTGGCATAACTCAACGCTGCGCTTTGCCTCGTTACCAGAGCGAGGAAATGAAAATATTAAACAGTTTGTTTCCACGAGTGGGAATCGAACCGACAACCTATTGCGTTTACGCTACGACTGACCACATTATACAGTTACGGAAAACGATTATATTACATAAATTTTCCACAAATTTAATCTAAAATTTAAAATATTTCATACAAAAATTAATATTATGTTTGTACTTTAAAAGATATAAAGCAGGAACTGTATAAAGCTTTAATACTCTACGGAGCTTAAGTCGCTCACTTTGTCTTAAGACCCGTCGTAAGATTATATTTACATATTCATAATGTTGGTGTATGAATTTATGAAGTCATACTGCTTAGAAGCTTATAAGATATCAAATAAGAAATTTTCACCACTGTGACTCAATTATTACAATATATATATTATATATATATATATGACTTATTTTATTATTGTGAATTCGAATTCATTTATGAATTCCATAGATAAACTGAGTGAATTATTCGCAAAATGTTAAAGAAGAATTTCATATAGCTTTTCACTTTATTCGCCATAGTGGTGTAGACAGATGGAATCTAGTAAAAATTCCGATGCCCACTTTCCACTTAAATGGTGGAACTCCGTTGAGTTTCGCGCCTTGTCTTGTTACCAGAGAGAAGGAAATTAAAAAATAACTCATCCTCAGAGTGAGAATAGAACCTATAACAGTCGCGTGCTGCCAGACACTGTGCCGCTGCGCCACTATAGAGTCAATTTGTGTATTTAGTGTAAATAATACCTGCATCAGTTTTCAATTAAATGTCGTGTTTTTGCCAAATATTCAATTCAAAATATTTACTACACTCAACTTTAACCGACTGTACTATAAAAAAAATGTATTACACTGTTTTTGCAAGTAACTTTAAAAGTTTGCCCATTTAATCTGGTAATTCCAAAATGGTGCGATACTTGCTGGATTATTTCTTTGTTGAAGAGAGAAAAATCGAAATACACGATAATCGGGGTGACGTTCTGCGTTTTGATATCTTTTCCGATACATTCTAGCTGCAGCATTAGCGTTAAATAACCATTCTCCATGAAAGAAATGCATATTGACAATGTGTCAAGGACCGAGCATATGGCCTGCCAGAGCCCGGACTTGAGCACTTTCCTTATAGCTCCTGGGTCAGCCCTTAAGTCGGAAAAGTTCAGGTAGCGTTTGGACGGTATCCTGCGATCACAGACCACACAGTGACCTCCCGCCACTTAGCCCAGGCAACGTTTATCCGGCCAAGGGGATCGTAATCGATGCCTCCAGACTCGTGCATGACGGATCCAAGGTACCTGAACGTTTCCGACTTAGGGGCTGACCCAGGACCTAAATGGATAATTACTATGTCATATTATATAACATATACCTGCATTTATTCCTATCTTTAATAATATTGATATTATTTTATGGTCACACAACAATCATATAGACTATCGGCGTTGAGTTTCGTCACTCACGCAATCTCTCTCTGCTTTTATTTAAGGTCAAATTACTTTGTATCGCAAACCGAAGAACTAGCTCACCGAGTTAAAAGTATATTTTTTAATTTTAATAAACCAAAAATTATAAATATACAAATTAATATTTAAAAATTTTACTTAAAAGCTTATTTAAACAGACTTTAATTAACACTGCGTACTTTAGAACTACTTGGAAGTGACCCACTGACGGACCTGACCGACCACTCCTAATATTTCAAGGACGTTTACTTAACGGTATTAAATTTCTAATTCTGTACATTCTTTTATTTGTATAGTGAATAGTAGGGTAATGTATAAATGAAAAATCAGCTTCACGCTGTGTCTCGCACACAGCAGGGTAGGCACAGGGAACCTATTGTTAAGACACTCCGTTCCCCACTTTCTGCCGAAATTGTGTGTTGAGTGGCATAACTCAACGCTGCGCTTTGCCTCGACACCAGAATAAATAAATATTTCACTTCCTCGAGTGGGGATTGAACTCACAACCGTCGCATTACAGTCACACCCTTCTCACTATATTTCGCACAAAGCAGGTGCAGTGAGAACCTAGAAACCTAATATTAAGACACTCCATTCGTTAAAACACTTCCAATCCCCACTTTCCGCCGAATTATGAAGGCATTGAATGTTGAGTGGCCGATCTCAACACCGCGGCTTACCTCCTTACCAGTGCGAAGAAACATTTAATTACCTCGAGTGGAAATCAAACCCACAGTTTGTCGTGTTTACAGTAGCACGCTTGTGCCCCTGCGGGCTATTCACTATAGTTCTTCCACAATGAGTTGAACAGGCACATTGTGAATTAGCACTAAGCTCTCCTTATTTATTCCTTAAAATTCAAGAAATGCTTAAAAATTATGGAAGGATACCTACATCACGTTCAATAACACAAAGTAGTGCCGACCCCTTTCATATGTAAAGTGAAACGTAAAACGTAAAAACTTATACTTACTTCACATGTCCGATACGATCCCTTCGTAGTTAACGAGTACGATACGATTTCTTTTATTATTTTTTCTCTTTTTCTTTTTAATTTTTAATGTAATAAAAACATATAACTGACTGCTTGGATAACACTAACATAATATGTATGTATCATACTTGTAACTCTTCTTTAATCGTCTGTGTATTAGTGAAAACCTAATTCGGTTGACTAGCTTAAGTATTTCTAGGCCTGTATTTTACTTTGTTTTTGTATTATTCATAAGCGTTAAAAAATCTTTTAAAAGACTATATTAACTTATAAATCGTGTGGTGTAAATATTTTGTAAACGATCCTAAAAGATGAGACTTTATGGAGGTCCCAGAGCAATGACCTCCTATTCGACATTTCTCAAATTGTTATTGAAATTATGAATTAATTTATTATTAAGTTCAGGCCACTGCGGTGGATGACTGCAAATATGACAGTTGTTGGTTCGATTTCCAGTGGGGGCAATGGAATATTTACCACTCAACACGCAATGCCTCTAGAATTCGGCAAAAAGAGGGAAAAGGAGTGTATTAATACTACGTGCCCAAACTCTCTCTGCCAATCTTGCTAAGTTCAGAATACAGCGTGAAGCTAAAAAAAAAGACACCAAAATTTAAGCCAAAACTCTAGTAGCTTATCATACTTAGATATACAGCATTGCAGTGTCTTTAGGTTGTACCTACCTAGGATCGAGAACTTTGGCGCACCCTGGGAGAGTCCTATGTCCAGCAGTGGACCCGAAAAGGCTGATTTGATTGATAGGTAGTACCTAAAGACAGTGGTTACACGTTGAATCCCGCATACTATTAAAGAGAATCCTGATAGATAGGGGAAGGAACATCCTTGCCTTATTATTTCCCCAAGAGGAAATCCAATCAACAATTGTTACGATTACAATCAGACGCACTTTGACGGATTCAAGCCCATTAAAATGGGCCATCTTAGTCTAGTTTAAAATATTTAAAAAAGAACCTGTACCCTAATGTACACCAGCCTTATACAGACAATCGTGTATGTAACAAAGTCATATCATACATATTAATATAAGGCGAAGTTCGCACTGTATGCGGAGTTGCATATTAGAGTATGCAGTTCTGACATGGAACTGCAGTACATGAATTATAATTGAATCTAATGTATTGAAGGAAGATAATATGATTTAGATAGAGAAATTGATATAGATTTTTTTTCTTCACGTTGTATCCCGCCTATAGCAGGATAGGCAATGGGAGTGCTAGAGGTAAAACACTCCGTTCTCGTGCCATTGCGTGTTGAGTGAGTGGCGGAACTTAACGCCGTAATTTTCCCGCCTGTTTTTATTTAAGACGAATCCACAAACATCATGAGAACAACTCGTCATATCTCGAAAATTGAGAAAATTGGCAAATAGTGTCTTAACACTAGTTTCCCTCTATGCGGGATCGCTATCCTGCTCTTTGTTGAAAAGCGTGAAACTTCTTAGAATATAGCTTAGAATGAAATAGCTATGTAAGTACAAATATATTTACACAATTAAATACTGTATACAAGTTGTATAACACTAGTTGGCCTTATAAGTGTTTGTATGTAAGAGGATTTTTATTGTAAGCTGTACATAACAACTTCCGTTACAAGAATCCTTTCACTATTGTTATAAGCGGAAACTATTGTTTATATTTGTGTTATAAAGCGCGGCGTTAAGTTCCGCCACTCGACACGAAATGTCTCGAAAATTGGGGCATGGGGTGCCTTAACACTAGGTTCCTAGAATTCCACTGCCTATCCTTCTGAGTGCGGGATACAGCGTGAAGGTAAACAATGTATTTTAAGAGTTTATGAGCAAGTAGAATAAGATAAGATATAAAAATTTCAATGTACAGGTATGATGTAATAAATCTATATATTACATACTTCTATATAAAAAAAAATATATCATTACAACACACTGTATGATAATATTTTTTTTTTAAAATTCCATTGTACTGAAAGTAAAATTTTCAAGGTTATATAAATGTTATTGTAATTTTTGAGTTAATTTTTTGTTAGTTATTGTTAATAATCAATTTCTAATAAGTTTTGTTTTATTTTCAGGTAAGCACTATTTTCAAATATCTGCATTAATATAACGGCTACGTAAGGTAAATACAAAATAGAAATATTTTTTAATTTCAGCGCTCTACGCCGCGTGATTTTCCGTCACTAAACAATGGAAGAGTTTTATTTATATAAAATACTATAGATTAAGAAGCATTTTTTTAGCGTCACGCAAAACCCGTACATGACAGAGGAGGTAGAGGAAACCTGAAAACCTAGTGTAAAGGCACTCTGGTCCCATTAAGACACTACTATTTCCCACTTACTGTCTAATTCTGGAGGAATTGCATTTTGAGTGGTGATACTGCGCTTTGCCTCTATGATTTAATAAATAAATATTTGAATAACTTTTATAAACCATTACAAAATATAAGAAATAAGCTTTTTTATCTAAAAAATATATACAAATAAACCAGTTTAAGGCCAGTTAAATAATAATTAGGTCTCCGGGTGCCGCTTAATGTCAATTAAAGATAATTAACGTAAGCATTAGTCAATAATTAACGCTATCATAAAAATGCATAATCGGTCCACAGTCGTTTTAAAATGGCCATTAATTATATAAATATATATTTTAATGGAAATCGTAAAGTTACTTAAGGCTATAGTGGCACAGTTAACATTTACTTGATTAAATACGGTAATACTAGGTAGTATTTAGAATTTATATTGTATATAGCAGTATGGGCAAAGAAAATGAGTTTTAAAACTCTCCGTTTACTATTTTCCGCACAATTTTCGAGGTATTGCGTGTTCAGTTATGGAAGTTAACGCCGCGTTTTATTGTTTTTTGTTGTTTAATCAACAGTCAGAGGCGACTAGCTACATCACGAAAGGAACTAAAATTATTAAG
Organism: Heliconius nattereri; assembly: GCA_013403645.1. NCBI lineage: Eukaryota > Metazoa > Arthropoda > Insecta > Lepidoptera > Nymphalidae > Heliconius > Heliconius nattereri. The sequence continues at coordinate 4,119,847 of JAAIXI010000220.1, read as the reverse complement.
TTTTACTTGAACATGAAATATAGTTGAATACATGATAAATATACTTAAAAAATTTAAAGTTGCCACCAGTTGTGAGTCAGGGGCACAAGCGTCTACTGTAAACGCGGCAGGTTATCTGTTCGATTTCTTTGCTCTGGTAACGAGGCAAAGTGCGGCGTTAGTCCCGTCACTCAACGCGCAAGGTCTTCAGAATTCGGCGGAGAGTGGAAAACGTTTAGTCTTAATGGAGTCGAATGTCTTTATACTGGGTTCCAGTTTCCCCTTGCCTACTCTGCTAAGTGCGGGATTTAGCGTGAAGCTAAAAAAAGTTTTAAGGTTATATGAAACGACAGACATGCAGTTTTTATTTATATATATATATGAGCATATTAATGATTATATAACAACCTTGGTTCTCGGTAAATGTTAGCGGATATTACATTTCGAGTCAATTGGTCGTTTTGACATTTTAATAATTTATTAATTATGTGTCGCAATTGTGAGTTTTACCTATATTGTATACTTAATCTTGATTCTGTAAAGAATATTTAAAAAAATGTATCTTCACGCTGTATCACGCAGATAGCGGGGTAGACAGAAGGAAGGTATTATTGAGATACTCTCTGCCCAATTTCCAAGATAATCGAACCCACAGCCGTCGCGTTTACCGCCTCATAGAAAATATAATTTTCTTTCTCTACATAAGAGAAAGCGAAGAGAACTGACTCTCCATTTTTTAACAATTACCTATATTATGTTGATTGATTGGACTTCAAAAATTGAATCAATTTTAAATAAAAAATAACTACGAAATAGAACGTTACAATTGGTCTACCACAGCAAGGAAATGAAAAGAACTCTTACCCCAAATGGGGATCGAACCCACAGCCTTTGTGTTTGCAGACAGACTCGACCATATAATGCTAGTAACAATTATCGTGGGCTGTGCACTAATTATAACAACCTACACAAGTATTTGTTGACCATTTCCGCGTTTTCTATATATTTAATGTATTTCGCCGAATTGGCCCGTGCATACAAAAAGGTTTTAAACCTGTTTCTACATACAAGCTGTATATTTGATTTTGAGGCCAGTCGTGATCCAGGGGCACAAGTGTGAGCAAAAGCGCGATAGGCTGTGGGTTCGATCCCACTCGAGAAAATGAAATAGTTAATATTTTCATTTCTTCGCTCTGGTTCTTGGGCTCGCTTCGGGAATTCGGCGGCAAGCGGGGAAGAGGAACGAAGGAAGGAACGAAGACACTTGTCTTAACCTACATCCCAGATTTACTTTTAAAGATTTTTTAATTAATTAAAAAACAATATCTCTTAATGTATAGCCTTTCTTAAAATTTTCTCTTCCTACTTTGCTATATGCAAAAATAAACAAAAAAATTAAATCGACTATAGCTTCGGTATACTCAGTTGATTAATGTCAGGGATGTCAGTCGTAGGCATGTGGAGGCCAAATAAAGTGCTAGTGGACTATATGTATATTTTTCCGACCGCCGATAAAAAATACCGATATAAAAATGACGTAGGCTTTATAGATTTGTGCCTTTAAATGTACACCCCGCCCTGGTACATTCAAGTAATAAATATCTCGAAATATGTATTGTAGTTAGTGGAGACCGGAGTGTTTTAACATTATTTTTTTAGCTATATACAATAAATTGATTTTTTTGTTAATTTTAAACAAATCAAAGTCTAAATCGTTAGACCTTTTGACCCAACCTTGTATAAATATAGATATATATCTTGTTTTTTTCTTTAAATAATTAAATATGTTTTACAAATACATATACATATATGTATGTAAATGCATATTTTATTCAACAGTCTTCCAGAGGTCACTGATTTGACAAATGTTTGAAGTATTTTAATATATCTTAATAAGCTTAGAGGCCATCGTGGTTCAGTGTTTGACTATAAGCGTGGTAGTTGTGAGTTCGATATCACCGAGTGGGGATATATAACGTTTCATTTTTTTCACTAGAGAAAGTGCGGCGTTAAGTTCCGCCACTCAACATGCAATATCTTCAACAGAAATTCAAGAGGCTCTAAGTTGTCTTTGCCTATCTGAATCTTCCACCTCGATTTAACGTGAATTGGGCTAGATAAGTTTTATAATTATATGTATTTGACTTGAAAATAAAATGGAAATACTTATAAATAGTGTAATATGATACCTGACGTACCATAAATTCCTGAGATAACTCTAAATACACGTACAGTAGATTACATCTAAATAATTAACATAACGTAATATATATACTCTTTAAGTAGTTTATCCAATACTAAAATAATTATTCAATTTGAACCAGTAGTTCCTGAGATTACCTCATGCGACCAAACAAACTTATTTCTTTTATAGCATTAGTATAAAATATAGACAAAGCATATTTGGGCCTAGCACATACCTAAGGCCCTACTTGACGCAATCTAAATGTCAACAGTCGTCAAAACCGGTCGGGTTTGTAATAATTTACGTCAACACTGATTTAAATCATTAATTTTCAACACTTTTAAAATGGCGATTTTATACAGAAATAACTCATTTTTTTTATTTTATTAAATTTTATTATGAAATGTTATTATTAGTGTGTTAAATATAGGCTGTTTTTAAAATAAATTATGTATATGAAAAAGAAAAAAATATATATTGTAAAAAGAAACCAGATATCTTTTATTTCAGTCTGTTGGACTATTTATATTTCTAGATTATTATTATTATATAGATATTAATACTTTTTTTAAATATTACGTGTTGACAAGTGGGACTTAATATTGCGCTTCATTTACCATAATGGGAAAATATGAATAAATTAAATATAATAATCCCACCGGTGAGAATAGAACCCGCAACCGTCATGCTTACTCCACGCTACGACCGCCTCAAACCTAATGTTATATAATTTATTCAATATCGTAAGTAAACATTCTCACTTAGATATATTTAAAGAACGTTTAGTACCAAAATGTGATACAAGAGTTTAAAAGTTAAGCCATTTAGTAACATTACTTAACATGTCGATATACAAGTTTAAGTTTTAAATGAAAGTAAAAGTCGTTCGTTCTATTTTCTTATATAACTGTATTTTGACTTTTTAAGGGCTATCTGGGTTAATTGAAGTAATGTATACTTTTTAGTTGAGACTCTTTGTGATGCGGTGGAAACGAGGTAAAGTGAGGCGTTAAGTTCCGTCAGCACGTAGCATTAAGAATTGGGAGGAAAATGGGAAACAGAAGTGTGTGAATGCGGAACGATGTCATCCCCAGGTTCCCTCTCAGTTACAGTTTAAGGGTTAATTCTCTATATTTGTTCTAAATGTTTTCTCTAAAGCTGAGGCAGGTCGGCTAAGCAGATAAATTGTAATAGCGTTAATACAAAGATCCTTACTTCCCACAATTTTTAAAAAATATTGTTTATTGTTTGGCGAAATTCAATGTCGCATTACGCCTTGCGAGGAAAGAAAACACTTTAAATGTTATTATTCCTTCGATTGGAAATCGAACTTGCAATCTTTATTTTTACAGTCAGAGACATGTTTCTTCAATAACATTTTTAAATATATATTTTCTTGATCTACTTAAAAAATAATGAAACCAGCTTACGTTGCAAAGTAATGTTTGTTCGTAACGCTCTCTCAAAATTGTTTTTACAACCTTTAAATTTTGTACGCACACATTATATTATGTAAATGGGGCAAGAATACAATACATTTATAAACAATTGAGAAATAATCTACTGTATGGCAGTTTCTTTTATTTAATGTAATATTTTAAAATGACGCAAAATAGCCGTAAATATCAATAGTTCCCTATCTGTACGTCTTCATTATTGAACCAGGGAACCTTACTTAATAATTACATAGTTCAAAAAACTGAAATTAAATGTATAATATTATGATTTCTTCGCTCTAGTGTCGTGGGAGAGCGCGGTATTGAGTTCCGCAACTGAATGTTTTTAGAATTCGGCCGAAAATGGGGAACGGAAGTGTTCAAATGGGAACAGAACGTCTTAATATTAGGTCACCAGGATCGCTCTGCCTACTCTGCTACGTGCGGCATTATTGGAAAGAAATAAGATTGTTTTATAAATATAATAAACCTCCATCCCCTTATTCCGCCGAGCCCGAGCCGTTCCTTATTTTCCGCCGAATTCTGGGGGTATTTCATTTCCTCAAGTGGGGATCGAATCCAGAACCAGTGCTCTATTAGGTATCTATACAGACAATGATATATCAAAGTCATTACACCTAAGTACATAACAAAAACATTTCCAACGTTTCACACACAATATTTCACTGCTGTAAGTTCCAGATGCTACTAAATTTCCAGGACACGCCGCCCACATAAATCAGGCTACCTCATTATGTTGAACGTAAAATTTTTCGTTTGATTTTTTAAACTGAAATAAGATTGAAATGCAGTGCCTTCACGCTGTACCCCGTTTATGGCAATGTAGGCAGAGAGAACCTAGTTTTAAGACATTCCGTTACGAACTGCTTAAATTTCGAGACATTGCGTGTTGAATGGTGGAAATCAATTCCGTGTTTTGTCTTATTTTCAGGATTAATAATGAAAATATTTTCTTTCTTGAGTGTAAATCGAACCCACTTTACAATCAGAGGCTATGCCGCTACGCCACAACGGATATAGAGTATTGGATATGGATGAAAAGGGTATATATTTTTAGTTCTGGGTTTAATTTATGCTGAGGGGAAAGAGTATTGTAGTAAATACTTATAAGCAATGAACGAACGACAATAGAGTGTCTTGACACTTGTTCCTCTCTATCTACCCTGTTATGTATGAACGACACATGAATCTAAAAAAATGTTTTTAATAGTTAACTTTCGGATTTTTAAATTCTAATAAACCACAAAATAAACATTTCAATTATTTTTTCTATTTGTAAATTTAACGCATTTTCAAGCCATATAATATTATCTTAATAGTAGATCTAGATTTCCGAAGCAATTACTTCGCCTTTGAATCTAAGTGTTACGGTCATTCGAAATAAGTAGAGTGGCAAGGAATATTGCGATTTCACAGTGAAAATTGCAAAATTTTATGTTAATCGACTCTATTCATGGATATTCCTGAGTGTCTTTACGAGGAGGATTTTATTTTAAAGACAAATTACTCTTTTTATTAGTTTTTTTTAGGTTTTACTTAGAGTTAACTTAACTACTATTCGTTAACCGAAAACTAAAAGTAAAAAAAAGAAATTATTTTTAACCATTGACAAAACAATAAAATGAATGAAATTGGTATAGGTCCGACTCGCGGTTTTATGTTAAATGTATTTATAATTTCAAAAATTATTGTGCATTTTACACTAAAATATAATTTTATAATGAATTATAATTCATAATTAGAATAATTTATTCTTATTTTTTATTTTATTATTAAATAATTCTAATAAAATATTTTTTTTATATTTTTATTTATTTTTTTATCAATAAATCGTTTAAATTTAATACCGTTCTTTTTATATAACTAAATAAAAAAAAATTGCAATAGTTAATTTTTATCTCTGTACTTTTCTTTATACAAATGTTTATCCCAAACAAATATTTATTCCAAAAAAGAATAGAACCTATGTATTAATAAATAAATATAGAAAACATTATAAGCTACTGCATCATACCACCAGGTAGCCTATGACGCATAACCGCGTCGTTTTCTTTTTATATTATTGATTACTAAACCATTTAAATTATTTGGATATAGTACGCAATTTATTAGAAAAAAAGTAGTAAAAGCTTCCTATCTGTTATCTTTTTCTTTATAACTTCACACTGGGAACCTACGAGCCTATTGTTAAGACACTCCGTTACCATTAAGACACTTCCGTTTCCCGATTCATCCCACATTCTGGAAGCATTGCTTGTTGAGTGGCAAAAATCCAAGCCGCGCTTTGCCTCGATACCAAAACGAAGAAATGGAAATATAGATTTAAATAAATATTTCATTTCCTCGAATGGGGATTGAACCCAGAACCTGTCGTGTTTACGCATCGCCACGACTGGACTCAAAAATTAAAATATAATATATTCTTTTAATATTCTATATTCACTAAAATCACTCGCTTAGTCAAAGTTAGTCTTAACTTTCATCTCGAGGACACTTTTAATGATAATTACCGAAATATTTTACAAGCGAGACGGACTCTCGTTACAAAATAAGCAATAAACGTAAAACGTAATTTTTTTTATATCGTTTACGTGCTCTATAGTTTTTTTTACGTAATTGTAATATTGTATTTAAATTTCTTATACGAATAGGCTATCTTTTTGTAAATTATAAAACAATTTTACGCGTTTTTTTTACCATTTTTGCGTTTTAAATTTAAATATTAGTCAATATTGTGTAAAAATACTTATAAATATACAGTATTAGTGAAAAAATAAAAACAATGTATTCTCTCCAGTGGAAATCGAACCCAGAACCGTTGCGCTTCAACGTAAACGTAAACGTGACGTGGTGGGTTCGTTCGATTCCCACTCGAGAAAATTTAATTTTTATTGTTTTCATTTGATCGCTCTGGTGTCAAAGCAAGGCGCGGCGTTGAGTTCCGCCACTTAACACGTAATGCCTCTTGAATTCGGTGGAAAATAGAATAGGGGTAGTGTCTTAACACTAGGTTCTTTCTCTCATTCCTTCCTTCGTCTACCTTGCTGTAAGCGGGATGCCGTGTGAAGCTATAAAAAATATACAGAAACCGCCGTTTAATATTTTACTTCAGTGTGCGTGTCGGCATCTATCACGCTCTAATTATAATAACGTACAAACATACAATATGTCAATTTCCCAGCAAAAATTTGAAATGCGTGTTAGAATTGCACTATTAGCTTTAATATGCTGTTTCTTGAAGAAAATTTTCGATAAGAATCAGATTAAAGATATTTATTATTAGTAGTGAGGCCAACATGGCGTAGACACACAAACAAGTACTCGTATGTGTAACGCGACGGTTCCTGGTTCGATGTCCACTCGGGGATGGATATTGGATTATTACTTATTAATAATTCCACATAGCAGTGTAGGCAGAAGGATCTTTAAGACACTCCGTTCCCCACTTCTGGAAGCATTGCGTGTTGAGTAGCAGTACTCAGCGCTGCGCTTTGCTCGACACCGGAGCGAAGAAATGGAAATACAAACGTATATAAATATTTCACTTTCTTCGGAGGACGAAGTGTTCTATCACTGGATCACACCTTGCTATATTATGAAGATATTATTATTTTATGAGATACATGAAGTTAAAAAAAACCAATATATCATTCCAACCAGTCCATTACTCTCTCCTGTCACAGGCAAATTAGATCCGCAACTTTATCTAAAGTTTTGACGTATTTGTTTAAAACGAAAGCTGAAAGGTTTTGTAAATTATAAAGTTTGCAACGTCGGCGTTATTTAGTACTATACGGTATTTTTGATAGCTTTTTATATACATTTTTGATTAGCTTTGCGCTGAAGGCATTGCATGTTGAGTGACAGTGTTCAACGCCGCGTTATACCTCGTTACCAAGGCGAAGTAATGAAAATATTAAATAATTCGTTTCCTCGAGACGGAAATGAACCTCTCCACGACTGGCCTGATTTCGTACTCCTCGCTTATGTTTGATTATTCACGTTTGAATTGAATAGCGGAACTCAACAACGCGCTTTATTTACCAGAAAAGAGACTCTCTTACTGAGTCCCTAGAAAATAACTAAAAGAAAATATTTATCCATTACATAGATATTTACTATACTTACGTATGTACATAGTTTATACCAGCAGGCTGATTACAAATTACGTTGATTCAACATTCTGCAGAAACTTTTGCCAAATTTTCTTTTGAATAGTGAAGGCAAATACGTTTTTCATATATCGATATTATTTGTACATTATAGATTACATCGATAATTGAATAACTAATCCTTTTCGCCCTTCAAACTACTAAAAATAATAAATATATATATATAAAAAAATCCTTTTTAAAATAGAGAAAATAAAATATTGGGATCTATATAATATTATTTTACAAAGATTATTTATTTTAATATATATGTAAAAAACTCGCGGCATTGAGTTCCACCATTGTCCGCCAGTATCTTAGCACTGGGTTCCCAGGTTCCCTGAACCTATCCTGCTATGTGCGGGATACAGCGTGAAGCTGTGAAGCTAAAAAAAAAATGTAATTCCAAATCCATTGTAATTTTAATCATACATTTCCTATAAGCTACTCATAACACTGCAACAAGGGCGTCATACCTACTTAAATATTCTTAATATTTTGAATCGATTATAATATGCTAAGTATTTACCTTGGTCTCATCTTCAACAGGTTTTCTATTACATAAATTTACAGTTTATGATACAAATAATATTATATGATACCGCTTTTGTAGCTTGAGATATGTTTGATTAAATATCTTGTATATCGGTAGTTGTACGTTCAAATTCAACTAAGAACCATTAGTATATAGTATTAGTATATAGTATATAGTAAGTATATAGTATTTTGTAGTAAGCAAACAATTTCGGGCTTAGCCTAGTTATCAAAGCGAGGAAATGAAGATATTAGATATTTCATTCCCCCGATTGGGAATAGAACCTACAACCGTCGTGTTAATAGTCACACGCGTTGTGCGCCTGCACTACGACGGCCTCGAGCTCAGTAGTTTATTAAAATTTATAATATGATTTTATATTTAGAATGTCAAACTTTGTATTAAAATAAGTAAAAGAAAATTATTTCAACCGTAATAAATAATAATAATAACTATATGAGAATGACCTTTGTTTAGAAGACAAATTCTTTAAGATTTTAAACACTAAAGATATTTGCTTGATTCTAATTTAATATTGAAGTATTTTTTATTTGATTTAATAAGGAATTTTGCCAATTTGTGCTAATTTAAAAATTTTAACGCCGTCGTAGTGCAGGAGCAGAAGCGTGCGACTGTAAACGCGATGTGAGATGACTGAAGAAAAAATTATTCAGCTCTCACTTAAAGAATAAACAAACATTTACATAAACGATTATATTGACCCCAACTTGTTATATATATTTTTTTATAATCAATTGAATAAGCGGTTCGATGAACGCCCGAATCGAGTTTTTTTTGACATCAACGTACATTAGAAAAGAAATTTTATCAAACCTGTCTCTATAATACACAATACTAATATACGTTTAGACCATCATGACTGAGTGATTAACTGAACTTAAAACTCACTCGAGAATTTAATTTCCTGATTCTCTTTTACTTTTGTCTATCCTCAATTGCGGAAAAAACTTATTTTTGTCTATCCTCAATTGCGGAAAAAACTTCCGGAAAAAACTTATTTTCGCCTACCCTGCTATAAGCATAGATATGTATCCCGCTTATAGCAATATAGGCAAAGAGAACATACGTCGAACAACGTGAGCCGAACAGGCCGACGAAATAAACATATTAAATATTTTATTATCCCGATTGGGAATCGAACGTAAAACCATCCCGTCACACGCTTGTGCCTCAAATACTTGCAAATAAAAAAATAATAACCAAAAATTTTATAATATTTAATCGAAACTTGAAGTGTTACCGTTATGACCATTTTTTGCGGTAACATATATCGTTATCTTTCTTGATAAATCAACTAACGATCTGTAATTTAAATGACATTAGTCAAAGCAATTTAACAAATTACTGACATTTTCATCTTAAATTGATAATTTACAGTTTTTTTATCATCTCCATAGAAACCATAAGAGAAATTGTATGCTATCAATAACAGAATAAAAATAATAGAGGATTTTAAGGTTCATCTTTCGGCCCGCGTTACGTTACGTGTGGAGATATTAAGTGACGGAACTCAACGCTTTGCTTTACCTACTTACCAGAGGAATCGCAAGCGTCGCGTACATAGGCAGACGCAGATTCAAATATTCCTTTTGGTGTATAAAATTTAGGTTATACTGACAAATCTGGTGTCTAGAGCTGAGGAGCTCTAAAAACCTCCGTATTTTAAATCGGTGGAATGCTAAGCTATTAATTCTCGTAACTTTTAGTTTTCAGGTCACGTTTAACACTTTAAAATATATTAAATAAAGAAAAAGTAAAACATCGATATTATATATTTTTATTAAGCACCTCACTAGTCATTTCTAGGTCGAGTTGTCCAAAAAAGGCTTATTAGAGATTTATCAGTTTACTGCCTAGTACTAATATTTGTGCTGCATTCCAATTTCCTTTGAAATTTTTCCTACGAAAAACGAAAACAAATATTTCGAAAAAAAATATTAACCTTTTATTATGAAAAAGTTTCTTTGGTGAACCGCGCGGATATCAGGAACTGCTGGTTCGAATATTTTTTTTTGTGTTATGTAGTGCTTTCACAGAGGAAAGCTATTGACATTTACATTACACAAGTCGATATATCTATGTTAATTGTCAAATACAACGAATAATTATTTGACTATACGAGCGAAATCGTGGGTGAAACATAGTTTTTATATTATAAAAGAAGTTAATATATTAATATGAATTGAAAGTCTATAAAATATCAATTTTATAGAATTTTAAAATGTATAGAATAGAATTGTATCTTGGACTTTCTTAGAATATTTTTCTATAACATACACGTATCATACTTAGACCTGTTGCTCATAAAAATATTGAACGCGTCATGATTATGAAAGATGATGATCGATTATAGATACTAACAATGTGGTATTTTGATTTATTATGAACTTCCTCTTTCTTTTGACTACAATAATATTCAATTACAATTTCTTTACCTTATAATAGGGACTCGCAGAGTTCAGACATTTCCTTGTCCACTTAAAAAGATGTTGGTGGTATCTAGGCAAAAAGCGGCGTTGAGTTCTGCCACCATGTACTCAACGCCTCGAGAATTCGGCGAGAAGTGTCTTTATGGGAACGGAGTGCCTTAGCATTAGGTTTCCAGGTTCCTTCAGCGTACCCTGCTGTGTGAGATCAAGTCTCCGCGTTCCTACACTACTATTATATTGATATTACTATGAGTGCATGCTTATTTCACAATGTTTCATTTACTTTATAACGTACATGTGTCCAGTTTTAAAGGTCCAACCTATCGGTACTAAATGACCTTACCTAAGCTCAAACATAGTGTAATGTAAGAATAGAGTGAGAAATTTATTATAATTAATATTATAAATATTTTCTTATTTTTATGTTTATATTCCTGTTGAGCAGAGAAAAGTGGTTAAAAAAAGATTCGATAAAAAAAACAAAGAAAAAAATATCAGGACTCAGGATTGCTTTCTTTAACCAGATATGCCTTCACGCTTTATCCCTCCAACAGCGGGTAAAGGGTTAAGATCCATTCCCTACTACCGCCCAATTTTTGACATACCATGCGTTAAGTGGCGGCGAAAAATACTTACAATAAAATAAATATCTATCGAGTCTAAACGTTACATACTCTACAATGCGGCCTTTTCCTTTCATTTGGCCTTGCGCATGCGTGATATAGTAACGTTAGCACTGTGCATACAGCTTTGAAGTAAATTGTTAAAGTACTTGGATTTTCAGCTATTGTACAGTTTTGTAGATTTGTATTTATTTTAGAGGGGTAGTGGATTATTTTTCGTACAAATTTCCCATCATCATGATGGGATCTTTGTAATTTTGGTGCTATATATGAATTCCATATGCACAATGGAATCAGCTATTTTACATATTTTCATTTTCTTTGCTCTGGAACTGCTCTGAACCCAGGTTCTGGTTACCAGAATTCAGCGGAAAGTGGGGTACGGAAGTGTCTTCATGGGAACGGAGTGTGTTAACACTAGGCTCCCGGGTTCCGTTTACCAATCCCAAATAGCTAAAGTGGTAGCTAAACGGTTAACGTGATATAAACATTATTTATAGACTATTCAACCCAAATATATAAATGTTTTATTCGAACCAGTAGTTTTCGAGATTACAGCGCTCAATCAAATAAACTCTTAAGCCATACAGTGTAAGTATAGATTAAAAAATGCATGTACTAAAGCAATAGTAATAAATAAAGCATACATTTTATAATCGTTCATATCAAGCCGAATGGTAATTTGACACGCACACACATAAATACAAGGTCGTGTGCATTTTTGTGATTTTTTTATTAATACTGCGTTGATTATATGAAATATTTTAACAAATAAAAAAAATGTAAAATAAATTCATATTGTAAATTTTTGGTATTTAATAAAATAATAATATTTTTATACATTTACTTCCGCATAGAGCAGGGTACTATAAGGGAATCTAATATTGACTGTTAACACTGTTTCCACCGCTCAAATTCGAGACTGTTGAGTAGCGAAACTCAACGCTGTGCTTTGTTTGTTATCAAAGCGAGACAATTCATTCATTTGTCAAGAAGGAATCGAACCCCATACATACATACAGAACTACTACTATAAATATATAAAAATCACAAATTAGGCATCGGGGTCAGCGCCGCCGTGGCATGTGTTAAAACAATCATTAGGAACGAGGCTTCCACACCATTGAGATCAAGAAGTCATTGTAGCTGAATTATTTCATTTATTTAAAATGTTGTATAGGCCTGTTTAAAATTATAATATTTTAGCATTGAAAAAATAATATTGAGAAGTGAGTTTACATGTTAATAGTTTTTTTCTCAATCGAGGAATTGAATCGAGGAATTTTCATTTCAACGCTCTGGTAACGACGTAAAGTGCGGCGTTGAGTTGCGCCACTCAACACTTAACGCCTCCATAATTCGATGGAAATTGGGAAAAGAAATGTCTTAATACTGGATTCCCAAGATTCTTTATCTGCCCTATAATAGTAGGCAACGAAAACTTCCGACATCCATTTTATAAGCTTATTTTAGTGGCGTAACTTAACGCCACGCTTTGTCTTACCAAAGCGGGAAATGAAAAAAGATACACTCAATCAGTAAGTAATAACAAAACGGAAGTATAAAATATTCAATCGCACCGCTACTAGTGTATCCGTAGTGTTTCATTAAGCAACAATAAAAAGAGTGAAGATTTTAATCTTGAGAATGAGCAAAGAGTAGAAAGTAAATAAACATGATATACTCGTTATTATTAAAAAGCTTCATGATTTCTTCTGCGTTTCAGGGAAGGCAGACGGAACCTACTGTTAAGTACCGTAACCGTCCGTTAGTTAACGTTCCCCACGCACTTCCCAATTTTTGAGACAGCCTATCGAATGGAATGGAAGGAAATTGAAATCATTAATTTCCTCGAGTGGAAATCGAGTTCACAAGCTTCAGCTTCTGCTGTGTACTGCACATGGCAGGGTAGCCAGAGGGAATCCTCTATTCCATCAAGTCACTTCCGTTTCTCACCTTCCGCCGAGTTCTTGAGGTATTGTTGCTGCTCAAGATCTCGTTTTCCCTCGCTGCCAGAAACCGGAACAGGAAATGAAAATATGAAATATTTAATTTCCTTGAGTGGGAATCGAATCCACATTCTGTTGCATTTAGTGTCGTATGCTTACATATATCCCAGCGCCGCGACTGGCCTCAAAACGTTAAACATTTCTACATCACAAACTAATATTCTTTGAGAAATTATGAACGTTTTAATTATTTTTCTTTTTAGTGGTAACCGCCCCATTGTGGAGGTTTAAAATTAAAAGCGCTCGGGGAGCTGTCCTTATTTCCTAGATACATAAGGCAGGTCGAGCAATTAATTATAAATAGCTTTACTTTATCTTTTTTTTTTTATTTTGGACCGTTCTTCACTTGCGAGTTTAGAGGAGTTGTGAATGGCGAAACTCAACGCTGCGCTGTACCTACTAGTGATTTATCTACGATCTGCCTTTATTGCCTAGATACGTGACCAAAATATAATTTATGAAGTGGTTCATAACAGTGGACTAGGTGAAACTGGTGTGAAGTTTGGCGCCCCGTTCTTCATGACTACTGCAGTAAAAATAAAGCTAACAAAAAAATCCTCTCATTATTTAAATATACCTCAATCCAAAAAATAACCAACTAAATACAAAATATATGCTATCTCAATAACCACTAAGCTATGTTATCCTAAATTCAAATTCCAATCCGTAGACAAAACAAGTAAATCCCTTAACGATTGTCTTTATTGTTATTGTACTAAAATCTACAATATCATTAGATCGTAAAACTCAAATTTGCATTTCACCGGTAAGTGTTTAGCGGAACAAGCTGAAGCCAGGGCTTGGAAGTCCATCATAAAATGTTATGGCATAGCGGCAGCATATTTGTGATACTATATATATATGTATACTNATATATATATATATATATATCTATATGTATATGTAACTGAAAAAGAATGTGTCCTATATAGCAGTGTAGAGAGAATCTAGTGTTAATGCAGATTAAATATAATTAATTTCCGTCTTCAAAACATTGCGTGTTGTGTGGAACTCAACGCCGTTTAGTTTGGAAACATGTAAATTGGACGGTTTTAACAAAAAATCTTGTATGAACAAGTAAAAAAGAAAAGAAAGCATAAAATAATAGCTTCTGAGTGGTTATGCAAAAATATACAAAAAAATAATAATATTGCAAACACTTTTTTTCCTACAGTACTTCCTAATTTAGATTATAACTAATACCGGTTAAAGTTTGTGTTTGGAATTCATAGGAAATTACAATGCTTTGGGTTTTAGATTTAAGCTTTAAGTATAGAATTACATAACGAGTGTAGTTTGCTTGAGTTCAGTTTTTGTAAATGAGAATTTACTATTCAGGAAGGAATATTATCAACATATTTTATATAATTAAATAAATTTTATTATGTTATTAATGTTTTATTTTTTATGAATATTAGCAGTAAGCGCGACAAGTTGTGAGTTCGATTCTTATTCAAGGAAATTAAATATATAATATCTTCATATACATAATGCCTCCAGAATACGGCGAAAAGAGAGAAGTGTTCTGAAGGTAGGAAGGCAGGAAGACAGGTTCTCAGGATCCCTTTATTTACAGGGTACAGCGTGAACCTAAAAAAACACAATATCCGTTCAAAATTTTATGATTTTCATCACTACCAGTGTAAACCACACATAAAACGCTAGCAAACGTCAAAAAAGAACACCAAAGCGAACAACTAGAGTGGCTGCTACTACTCCAAAGGTACGCGTTTACCTTTAAAATTAGTAACTTTTCAGTGAAAAAACTCTAAAGCACAGCTTTATAAAGTTCCCTCGTTATTGGTTTTACAGTAACATTTTACGAAGGCTTTTTTAAATTTTATTTGTGGGATATATGAGTGCAGAATACATACATTCATATCTAGCATTAGTTAGCTGACTCTATTAAAAATATTTCAATTCAAAGTTAGAATGTAAAAATTGTGAAAAAGTTTGAAATTTTTATTCAGGTCGCCCGGGGTAGTTAGGTAGGTGAGTTTTGTTTTTATAGTTAATTTTGTACTGGTATTTGAGTTAGAAGTCCTAACGGGATTATAGGTATTATATTTATTTTTCACGGTGCTTCACGGTGTATCCCGCATAAAGTAACAAGAGTAGACAGAAGAAACCTAGTGTTAAGACACACGGTTCCCCACTCACCACCCGTTTTTTACGACCTTGCATATTAAGTGGCAGAACTCAACGCCGCGCTTGGGCTTGTTACCAGAACAAAGAAATAATTTATTACTGCAAGTGGGAATCTAACACACAATCATCGTGTTAACAGTTAGACGCTTTATTTTTTTACTATTACGGGGTGCAATTCGTAAGTGAATATTCCTGTAAATCTCGTCTAATAATGGATATATCAGCATTATGAATAAAACTGAATTTTGAAGGATATTGAAATTTTATTATCGCGTTTTATCGTTCTTGCGACTTAAAAAGATTTTGTATTCATAGAAAACTGAATTAAATTGTAGTAAAATCTATGTTTAATTCAAATCCAGCTATTTATGCTTGAAGCTTAGTAAAAAATAAAAACGTCTTGATAATATTGCATTTAAATAATTTATACTACATATACTCATATAAGACATTTAATATCATATTAGATTAAAATGAATAATGAAATGAAGTATTTATAATACTTTCATACTGAGCCCGAAATAATATTCATTAACACTGAAGAATATATGCAAAAAATAAATTACAGGTTCCCTTTGTCTCTCCAGTGCGATATAAAGTATAAAGCTAAAAAAAGACTATTTCCATAAAAAGATATGATTTTCATCTATTTTATATACGGTAAATAAGGTATAATAAGGTAACACGGGCACTATTGCTTATATATATTAGGCTGTAAATCAAGAACGGATAGAGGCACAATTTCAGCCTATGAATAATGTATAGGGGATATTAGACCGCGTGGAAGGTAATATTAATTTTATCCCCCAATACAATGTAAACGTGTGTAACGTGGGTTATATAATAAGCTTTAACATAGATTAATTTAAATTTTGAATATATATAATATCATTAATAACCTATTTATGATTAAGCTTTGAATAAATAAATAAGTTCTTCAAGTTCAAAGTTAAAGATGGCTCGAAGGACCACCATATGTGTATAATTTATATAAAAAGGCACAATGCGGTTTTGTGTTCCGCCATTCAACATTTAGGCAGAAAGCCATGATCTAGTTATGGAAAAAGGGTTAAACTGATAAAAAAGAAATTATTACGAAATTCAAAGAAATAGTTATTTGAGATAAAGTTTTATCTTGTCATTATATTATTAAAAATCAACATTTTACATATACAGATATGTTATACAGTGCATGAGTGTATAAACTAATATTAACATATTCATATTTGGTGACCTCTATTAAAAGTCAACTTCTTTTGTGTGTACGACGTTCTCCTAATCTGTACGTGGCTTTCTATACAATTGTACTTTAGTTTCATATAACCTTTAATTAATTTGTTTATTTTATAAAATAATAGATTATATTAATTTATTTTACAAATTTAATATAACATATTATTTTTGAATTACTAATATTTACTGATAATAAATAATATCAATTTTTCTTACTCGTATTTGTAGTTTGTTTTTTTTATTAGGACTTAGATTTTACTTAAGATACAAAATAATTCAATGATCAATCTATCCAATATGACAAATCAGGGGCTTGGGTCGTATAAAGCGTACTATTTCTATGTTCAATTTCCGTTTGGGACAAATGCCTATATTGACTTAAAAATATTTTTACTATTTTTTTTAAATAATACAAAATATAAGACCATCGTAGTGTAGCAGCATAGCGCCAAGCTGCAATCATCAGTAAACGGATATTGTGAGTTCGATTCCCTCTTTGACGGAAGCTTTCATTTCCTAGACCAAGCATGTCGCCAAATTCCGCTCGTTATATTTACAGAGAAAGGGTGATATATGGGAATCGGAATGTCTTAACTCTACGTATTATTATTTACTATTATTATATTGTTTTTTAATTATTATTATGTATTGTTACAGTTGCCACCAAGACTGTTACGGTGGACGGTCACCGTTCTTCTTATAATCGCCGTCATCGCTCCCACCTCAGATTCAACAAGTAAGTATTAAAATAGTGATAATTTTCTCTGTTTTTGCCTCGTAATAAGTACAATATAGATGTTATAATGTCTAAGAATCCTAAATTAACAAATGTTAGTTTAAAAATTAAAAATGCATGCATTAATTTTAAATTTATAAGCCCATAATTTACATTTAGAATGAAAAATGCATGAATTAGTTTAAAGTTATAAATTAATTCTCAATTATTGAAATTAATGTTGATATTAATGTATTTATAATTAATATTCATTTTACTAAATCCAATTTAGTGAATACGTAGTGTCTTAACGTATTTTTATGGTTGAAATCGACAACAGAGAGTGGAGCCACTAAATATTTTCTAAGAATACAAGAAATACGTAAATATTTAAAGTATATTTCCACTGGACACATTTGCTTTGTTTTCCAAGCAATATTGAGTAATAAATTTCCTTTATTTTGAATCCAATGCCTCGTGGGGACGAGTAAGGAAACATTGGATTTAAGACTTTAAACTAAAGTCTTAAGGTTTAATTTTCTTTAATATAATTTAAGTTATAATATTATTTATGTACGATACATTCGACTCACTTCACCTTATGACGGGTTTATATTGTGTTTAAATTATTGAAATTATTGAATGTAATTTATTTGTATTATATTGATTTCGATAATATTGTCAAATAAGTTATTTAATAATAATAATAGGCGTGCCGAAGCAGCACAGCTGTGGGTTAGATTCCCACTTGGTGAAATATTTTTTTTTGCTCTGGTATGGTAAATATATTAAATTTCAGAAAAATACACACAATATCTCAGAAGCAGACTATGCAGGTATTGCTTGGGGATATAAAATTTTTAGCTAATAAAAAAATATAAAAAGTTTTTTGTTTCTTTGTTTCACGACAGCATACAGAAGTAATGCAGAATTCACTATTCTTCTTACCGGTTAACAGAACTTTAAGCTTTTAAGAGAAAATCCGAGACAGAAGTTTTCAAAATTCACCACTTTTAAACATTACGCTGCCATACCACCAATTTTTATATAGATTTACTTTATATAAAAAATATTAGTAACAATCATTAACTAATCCAAAAATTTCCAGGCGTAAGAAGAAGACTGCGGAAACCAAGCAAAGTGTCCACAACATCATCGACCAGCTCATCCGGAACTACAGATCAGGTTATATCCGCTAGCGTGAACAGACCGAAGATACGAGGTCGACCCACTTTAGCCAGCAGGAAGTCCTCAGCTGCTATTGACAATTCGGTTGGAACTGATGATCATAAGAATAAAGATGGATATAAGGTAAAATTATTTTGTATCATCCCGTCATATTATCATAGGTTCTAACCAATTGCTAAATATTTAATATGATTCCAATAGTTTGGTCCAACTATTTTCACAATGTTCTTTTTTTACTTAATTTGGTAATATATTTTTGTTTGGTTTTTATTGCAAGAATGCTTTCTAGCAAAAATAAAGGAATTAAATATTTGAATATTTTATAGTGACTAAGAACGCGACGTTTGTAGGTTCGATTCTTACTCGGGAAATGAATTACTACTTTTTTTTAAAATATTTTTTTATCACAACTTCTTTTTAAATAATAAATAACCAACTAAAATAAAGATTTTGAAACACTAAGAAACTAAGAAACCTTTAATATTCCTAACATTAATACTTAAAATTAACTACCATAATAAAAATGCCTGATTAAGCTGATGAATGTTTCCGTTCTAATGTAAATTAGTTCAACTAATTAGAACACCATGTATATATTATGTAGATACATATCGCTTATACAGCAAGGACAACGGATATGACCGATTGACATTGGCTTGTGATTAACATAGCTTTTCTAACATTTAATCAATTATCTATGTCGTAAAAAAAAGCATTTTAAGCTTTAAATTGAATTAATTATTTTCAAGCCTTTGTTAAATCAGCTTCACGCTGTATACCCCGCATACAGCAGTGTAGACAGAGGGAACCTTGTATTAAAACACTCCGTTTCCCACATTCCGCTTAATTCTGGAGGCAATGTATTGAGTGGCGGAACTCAACGCCGCGCTTTGCCTTGTTACCAGACTAAAGAATATTAATAAGCAATAATTCATTCCCTCGAGTGAGGCTCGAAGCCACATCCACCGCGTTGACACCCTCGTGCTTTAATAAATTCAAATTCACTTTTCACCTTTTAATTTTTTTTATTATAAAATATTCTTATTCTTAAACTCACAAAAAAGAGCTCAGATGCAATGATACTTAGAACAAGATATATAAAGAGATACAAAACGCTTATATCAGCTTTTGAACGCACACCAGTTGACCTTCAAAATCGATAGTGCTGTAAAGGTTCCTTCATACTTACTTGTTATACAAGTATAACTATGCTAACGGAATTAAGTTTCCTGCGGTTGTAGCTAGGTCAATAAAATATGTAAGGACATAAGTAACTTATATTTAATAAATTATGATATATTTATTAATTATAAGTATCCCGCGTATGCAGGGTAGGGAGAGGGAACCTAGTGTTAAGTCTGCACTTTCTATGCAATTTTCAACAAATGGCATATTGAGTGGCGGATCTGAAGTATTGTTATCTTAGTCATAGATAGATAGAAATATCTTACTTAATATTTTCAAGAAATTATTTATTCCACTGAGTGGAGATCGAACCCATGACCTCCGTCGTCGTTTATAAACAGACGCTTGTACCTGCGCCAAGACTGGGTTCGTAGAATGAGGCGGTATAAAAAAAGAAATCTTCATAAATGGTAGAATTTACTCATAATTAAACATAATAAAAATACATCCTTTCATCCAACCATGCATCAACTAATTAGCTTTTACTTTATATGTACACATACAAAAAGTATGAAATGATTATATTTATTTTAAAAAATGTAGAGATAAAACTACCAGCTTAGAAATTTAAAATAAGTTTTAAATTATACATGAAATGAAATTATAAAGAATTAATGTTCTTTATAATTAATTTGCGTTTATGGTATGCGGTGGTGGGGAGAGATTTATTCTCATTTCCTCGCTTTGGTAACAAGAATAAGCGTAGTTTTAAATTCTGCCACACAAATGGCAAAACGTAATGTCTGAAAATTTCAAACTCTGATAACGAGGCTAAGCGCGGCGTTGAGTTCCGCCATTCAACCTTAGGTTTCTAGTATCCTGTTATGTGCGGGATACATCTTAAAAAGTTACTATAAAATTATATATTAAATATAATTAAAAAAATATTATTTATTTAATATATCAAACATAAACCAATTAAATTAAATCCAAATTAATACAATATTTTTTTTCCACAGGTCGTCTGCTATTACACGAATTGGTCTCAATACAGAACTAAAATTGGTAAATTTATGCCTGAGGATATCCAGCCAGATCTCTGCACCCACATCATCTTCTCCTTCGGATGGATGAAGAAGGGGAAGCTCAGCTCTTTCGAATCAAACGACGAAACTAAAGATGGCAAGACTGGATTATATGATAGAATTAATGTGCTGAAGAAAGCCAATCCTAAATTGAAGACGCTTCTTGCTATTGGTATGTATTTTTAATACTAATAATAAGGCCATCGTGATGGTAATGTGATAGTTGAAGGTTTGATTCCCACTTGGGGAAATCAGTTGGTTCCATTTCCTAGTACCTAAACAAAACGCGACGTTGAGTTCCACTACATAATGCGGAACGGTAAAGAAATAATAATAATTCTTTATTCAGGCAGTGTCTGATTCTATAATAATAAGTACAATAGATAGCTTATATTTTCTTATTTAATTTTATTCTCAAGTAAAAACACACAGGACAGTTAATAATAAAAATGTTTACCATAAAATATAGCGGTTCTATAAAGTGACAATTTTAGTCCACTTTTCCTTGTCTCCGTCATACTCGTATTATATTCATAAGATCGGTCCATCTTTCATTTATGTTTTTAATTAATAAAATGGTAATGACAAACATTCAGAAACGATTTGGATACAGCGACAGCTTCTCAGTTTTCTCATAAAGCAGCGAACTTGGTGTCAATACACTCCCTTCCATACTTTCCGCCTAAATTCGTTATATTCATTACCGAAACTCAACGTCGCACTTTGCCCACCAGAATGAAGGAATAAAAATAATTATATTTAATTTTGCCATTTTCCAAATGAGGAATCGAACCCACGACGACGACGGCCTGAATTCAATAATCCCACCAGGGAACCCTAAAAGCATCATACGAGTACGACTTACGATACATTTTCCCAATCGATTTCCTTAAGGTTACACATAATAGCACTAGCTGTGTTACACACCGCAAGGCTGTAACCGATAGTGATGTAGTTTTATATATTTGTTTAAGTTATCGATGGTATTACATTGTTTTATTTATCATAAAAGGATTTTTTCAATAGTTATTTAAATATTAATGGATTTGGAAAAAATGATTTAATTATGCTTTACTTACATTCGTCTTGTATAACTGTACAACTATATTTATAGTTCATTTTATACAAAATTAGTGCTTACGCCAATTTACTTTTACTATTTGTTTTTCACATTGATCTTTTAGACTAAAATCATAAAAATAGTACGAAATTCTCCAACATGTGTATCTGACTCGCACTTATTTGGTTTTTATTTTTCAATACATGAAAAGTGAAATAATGAATAATTTCTATGAAATTCTATAGTAACCAAACACGTCCGAAAGATTCGCACAATACTCGTACATCAACGGGTATCATTAATCACTTTGTCCGGGTTTCCGGTTTCCGTTCATATAAGTATTTATATTGCAACAATTTTGCTTTTCCTTTTTATTTATTACCTTATTAGGAAATTTTGTAATTCTGACATACATCATATCTTTGATAATTAATAGTCTTAATTAATTTTATTTATTTGCTTTTCATTGATATACATTTTAAATGGTACATTTTAAGTTATAAGCTTAAAATTATTTATATATTGTGTAAATATACAATGTACATTCTACATAACATTTTAAATATTACCTTTGTTTAGCTAAACTTTTACGGATCAAGTCGGGTTATGCAAAATTAAACATTAGACTTTCTAAAGCAGTACCCGTGACACTGTCACTTCCGGTTATCGTATACTATTATTACATATCTGACTATTGATTATTTCCTATAGCCTTTAGCGTGTATCGTTGTATAAATATGCGATCAGCAAACAATTACACATTTATAGTTATTACAGAGCGTTTGTCGTTTACTCAATTTAGTGTTAATACAGTATGTTTCCTACGTATTGCCTGCGTATTGAGTTCTGTAAGCCAACTCTGCACTTTGCCATATTACCAGGCCAAAGAAACGAAAATAAGTAATTCTTCTGAGTAAATATTGAACCCAGAACCATCGCTTTTATATTGTTATACTGTACCACTGCGCCATGACAATCTTTTTATTATTACTTTAAGAAAATTGACTGAGTCCACATTTAAAAATGGAAATCTTAAAAGCGTTAGGATTCTGTTATATTATAGATGTTAATTAAAAGTAACTACAATTAAGTAGTATGTATATCGTTAAGTTCCACCACATAATATTTCAAAAAGATCGTAAAATGCTTAACGTACATATATGGAAAAAACATAGAAAACATTCGTATTATCGATATAATTACATCACTAACTCATGTGAACACAACTTAGCTCTCACGGTACAAAATGCACGATATTTTCACCTACAAGCATTTTCACGGAACTATAAAAACCACAGGAGCGCAACAAAAGGCTTTTGTAGATCTGTAGTATAATCGACTTAGGTTTTTGCACATCACTATTTAGGTTAAAAGTAAATGTGTGAACTACAGTGTTAGAATAAAATGGTAGAATTATAGGGAAAGTGGAGTTTTTCTATTTTCGCACTTTACTAGAAGTGACGCAGTAACCTGTATTATTATTTTTATTTCTCCGCTTTGGTAAAACACTATTTAACTTGTTTTTGCCTTATGACGTTACGCCGTATCCCGCATATTAAGCTGCGGAATCTTAATGCACATATGATACACTTCGCTTCTCACGTACACGTATTTTCGGTATATTGCTAATTGAGTGGCGGAATTCAACACCGCTCTTTGACGTTTTACCAACAAGAAGAAATGCAGTAAATCATTCCCACGAGTGAGAATCGAATCCATAATGACTAAAATTGTTGTAAATATAGATATTGTAATATAAAGTTCTTCGTAGAAATAAAAACTAAGAAAATAAATCGAGTTAAAGTTAATAGCAATGTACCGTGAAGCTGGGGTGCTTAACAAACAAAGAAAGAACGTTATATTAATATTAGCATTGTGTTTTAAATCATTTAATAAGTAGTGCCTTTACAAAGAATGAAGCAATTTTAAAAGTGTAAATCTAGTTTTTTTGTTAGCTCTAGCTGTATTCAGTATATAGGGAAACTTAGTGTTAAGGCAGTATATTCCTATTAATTATGTCCAATTCTAATTCAATGCTGTGAATAGCAGAACTCAACGCCGCGCTTTGCCTCGTCTAGACAGAAAAATCTCTTTTTCCGTTCCCGCAGGAAGCTGTGGTGTGAACTGCTCCCCTTACATTACAAATTTCATCTTTCTAAGTCCACTACTAATTTTGTCTGTGTGCTAGCTTTTTAAATATTTTTCTGTTATTAAAAAATGGTATTTTTTCCCAGGTGGCTGGTCTTTTGGTACCCAAAAGTTTAAAGAAATGTCTGCAACAAGATATTCCCGACAAACATTCATATACTCCGCCATCCCCTACTTGAGGGAGCGCAACTTCGACGGCTTGGATGTGGACTGGGAATACCCTAAAGGAAGCGATGATAAGAAAAACTATGTGTTGCTACTCAAAGGTATTTATTTATTTTTGTATAAAATAATAAATAGTTCAAATTTGTAATAGTCAAATTTTGCGCTAATCCGAAAAAAAGTATATATCATAAATATAGACATTTTGCTTTACTTCAGAAAAATGATTTCGGTAACAGCGGCGTTGAGTTCCGCCATTCAACATGAAATGAAAAAATATATATTTCATGAAAAAAATATATTTTTATTTCTTTTTAAAAATATATTGCATATAAAATTTATAAAAATAATCAGTGAAATTTATATCATAATCGTTAAATATTCATTATCGTAAGAACAAGTAAGAAGATTAGATGAGGTTATAAAAAAATATGAAATTTTACCGAATCATTATAAATAATGACCAACCAGTCTTAATGCTTAGAAAGTAAATATGATTTATAATATTTTTTTTCATTTCATTATAATATTTGAATAATTTCTCCACCAAAGAAATTACTTTTAAACTGCATTTTTTATGATATAAATAAAAGTATTTATATAGTTTTTTTTATTTTCGATTTTACAAAACTTGTAGATTTAATTTTATTCGTTATATCTTTAAATTCAAATTATATTGTTGTAAAAGTCAGTTTTTTTATACAAAAAATAATAATAATCTAGTCCTCAAATCTATAGTATAATTATAATTTGTAGTCATTTCCCCGCTAAGCTATGATGGCGTCGACATCCTATTAATATTACGAATGGGAAAGCTTGTGAGAATAGTGAGAATACCTATTTTCATTTTCACAGAAAAATTACTGAAAGGATTTAGAAAAAACTTTATTTCTTTTTTCCGATTTTTGTAAAGAAAGAGGTTATGAATTCGACTGTATTTTTTTATGTTTGTTACCTCAGAACTTTTGACTGGGTGAACTGATTTTGATGATTCTTTTTCTATTTGAAAGATTGTGCTTCCTGTGTGGTCCAATTTCTGATAATGGTATTCATGAGAAAATCACAGAGGTCTTAAATTTCCATTCAGTATGTCCGCCACAAATAGAGGAATAACTCTATATCACGCGAACTGATTTCAATGGTTCTTTTTTTTTATGGAAAGATTGATTGAAAAGAGTTTGGTTAGCTTCAGGTTATGGGGTACGGTTGAAATTAAAGAGGTCGGGGTTTTTTTTCTGTTAAAAATTATAATTATTAATAAAATAAAGCGGGTGAAGCCACGGCTTAGTCGCTAGTAATATTATAAAGTTGTAATAAAAGCACAAGGTTCCACTCCAAAGCGAGTCCAAATGTTCTATTTCCACATAAGTTGGTGCACAGCGCCGGCGTCGTACGTCTACGACCAAACATCCTCAGGATGTGTGCTTTACGAGCTCTCCTCACGAAATTTTGTGAATATTGTGAATTCAGCTCTATTTTATATTTAATATTGTATTTTTGTACTTTTTTAAGCGTCATATTGTATTTATGTGTATTATATTTAAATTATATTAAGGCTACCGTGGCGTGGGGCGATGGTTGTGTGTTCGATCCCCACTCGGCGGAATGATTTAATATTTATTAATATTTTCATTTCTTCGCTCTGGCACCAAGGCAATACTGGCACCGCCCAGCGTTGAGTTCCGCCACTCAATACGTGATGCCTCTAAAAAATCACCGGGAAGTGGGGAACGGAGTGTCTTATCAGGTTCCCTCGGCGTACCCCCTAAAAATATGTATTTCTCCATAAACTAGAGTATTAAACACACAACTCTGAGGTAAATAAAATACGGCTCTAGGTTCTGCCACTAAACTATAAAAAATATCTCGAAAATTGAAAACAAACAGAATATTATTAGGTTAGGCAGGAACACGGGACCTTAGTGTTAAAACATTTCCATACCCCACTTTCTTTGATTTCTGAAGACATTGCGTCTTGAATGGCGAGACTCTACCCCGCTAGTATTAACCTTCGAAAATAATCGAATATTTTATCCCTTCACTCTTTTTACCCGCCGTGAAATATCGGATAAATTCATTTGCATTTAGACAAATAAATATATATAAAAAAGAGACAAAACCACGTGCCCGAACAAGTCGAACGTATCGTGATCCGCCGGTATTGGCAAATATCTAGGGCAGCGGTTAACAGACTTAGGAAATACGTACAAGTATATAGAGTTACTAGCCTTTATTACTAGATATTATTATTAGTTCTGCTATTGAATTATCAGATAGTAAGCGGTGGACGGAGAGATGTAGTTTTAATAGAAAATGTGATATACTTTTATTTATTTATAAGGTGAAACCGGAAATAAAAATATAAATAATATTTGAAAAGTATAAGCTAATTGTGTAAACCCAACGATTGTGGATTTCATTCCCACTCGAGGGAACTAAACATTATTATTTTTTATTTCTACGCTCTGGTAGCAAAGTGCGGCGTTGTGTTTCGCTAGTCAATACGAAACGTATCTAAAATTGTGAAACGAAGTGTCTTAAAACTAGGATTCCGCGGACATCATAATAATAATCTTACGTAACGAAAAATATATACATAAGACTAAAGTGAAAGTACTAACCTTATATGCCCTGATGCCTATTACATACTGGTCGGTAAAGGTCCCTGCATATTATAGAGCAATTTAGTTGATTACAAGCTAACTATTACAGAGAGAACTAACTATTACAGAGAGACAGAGAGTGGGTTCGACTCTCACTCTGTTAACAAACGCAGTTTTGAGTTCCGCCACTCAACACGCAATCCTTTTAATATTCAGCGGAAAGTGGGGAACGGAAGTGCTTGAACAGGAACAGAGTGTCTTAACGCTTGGTCCCAGGTTCTCTCTACCTAACCTGCAATGCAAAATACAGTGTGAAGCTAGAATAATAAAAATTAATATAATAATATTAATTATGCCACTCTTTGAAAAAAAAACTCAAGTTGGGTTTCTGCAATAAATACAGTTAATTTAAAATTTTATTTCTATTTTAAAGATACATGAGAAAAAAAATAGTCTCATCTGCAATAAATACAGAAAACAACATTAGAAGCTTTTACTCCAGGTGATTTGTTAGTTCAATTATTATATTTATAACAATTTAATATTTTACATTACAACTGACATTGCAGACATTGGAAACACGACGTATTCAAATTTAAGGAAAATGACGCTTCGAGTGAATGAGGAGCGTTATTTTTTTTATAAATATAATTGAGTAAACCTGGAAACCTAATGCCGAATACCTAGTGCTTCGAAATGATATTTCATTCCCCTGAGTGCTATACGAAGCCACAAACATCGCATTGACAGTCTCACGATTGTACTTGTGGACCACGAAGGCCTACATATACATTACTTTCTATTCCATATTTCATATTCAAAACACAATTATGTCAAAAAGAAGAGAGTTATGTCACTATAACCTCTCCTTAACACATCTATATGATACCCTAGTATCAAGTCCTCCACTACGTGACCCAACGAACCATACAAAGGTAACGACGTTGCTTCATTAAGTATGCAAAGTTTCTAATGCTAAACGAACTTCCTTTAGCTAATGATTGATCAACAAAAGTATTTCTGAATATTTTGTGTGTTACGAAATTATTTTAATCTTTTGAAGTGATTTTGTTTCTTTTTTGCTAAAAGTGAACTGTCGAGGCCAGTAACGGCGGTTATGGGTTCAGTTTCCATTCAGGGGAAGTAAATATCCTCGATACTAGGACAAGGAAATAAACATTTTAAATATTTTATTTTTCTGAAACGCTAATAGAACCCACAACGTGTGCCGCGACTGCTCTCATCACTTTAAAAGTGCTTCATGATAAAAAGATACCAAATAGTTATATGCATACATGTATGTATATGTTAAAACTAATATACTTAAGTAAGCAAATAAGATATTTCATAATTACTTTCCGCAAAGTTGGTACACGGAAAGCCTTTTTGAGTGATAGAACTAAAACATCCAGGTATCTATCTTTGAATGTGGAAGTATTGGATGTGGAATGCTATTAAAAAGAAATAATTTGTATAATTATGATACTTCCATTTTAAATATGGATACATGCCCTATACAACAGGATAGGCATAGGGAACCTGGAAACTTAATGTTAAGACACTTCGTTCCTTCTATGGTTCTTCCGTTCCTAGCCTTTCGCCGAAATTTGAAGGCATTGTGTGTTGAGTTGTGTTATTCAACGAGGCAAAGCCTCATTATCAGAGCGAGAAAATGAAAATATCAAATATTTCATTTCCTCAACTGGAAATCGAACTCGCAATCTGTCGCATTTACACTCACACGCTTGTACCCCTACGCCACGAGGCCTTCTATTAAAATGTTTCTAAGAAAAACTCTTGAAAAATACAAATATGCGGTAACGCATTACAATTTCTTTAATGGTATAACAAAATAAAATTCCTTTGCTTACAAAGATAAACGGTGTAACCGAATATTTCCAATTAAATATAAAAGTTAAGCTTGTTCTTACTTATAATAAACAATTTTGCTAATAACAGACTAGAGTCGAGCAAATTGACTTTGTTAAAAAACTTTTTGAAGATAGTGATGAGAAGTCACTTTGTTTATTCGTTATTCATCAATGTGATGGAAATGATGGAAGTGTCTCAATGGGAACGGAGTCAAAAGGTTCCCAAGTTTCCTCTGCCTTGTCTGCTCTGTGCGGGAGCTAAAAAAAATAAGAATTCTAGTCATTTGCATTATGGGATCTAGATCTAGGATGGTGTGTTCCTACTCTGCCATTAGTGAAAAATCTGAAAGTAAATGAAGCAAAAAATGTTATAGTACGCAAACATATTTAAAAATAGCAAGATAAAATTTCATAAAGCTTAACTTAGATCCTTATAGAGGTGGTTTTTTATGGGAAACATTGGGTAATATTTTGGACTTATCGTACTTTATTAAAATTTTAATTAAGCTTTTAATAAAATTAATATTGAGGATTTAATTTTTGTGTAAAATATGCTATAAATATTTTTATGTTAAGCGAAAGTTCATACATACGTAAACCTACTTTAGATAAGCTGATGAGTAACGACAAAGAAAAAAAAACGAAACTTTAGCGGTTTTTAGTTATTTCCCATTTCATTTTTATGCGATTGTGGCAAAGTCCAAAAGTACGATTATAGACTAAATCCCCACTCCAGAGAATCAATTTTTATTTATTAATGTTTTCAGTTCCTTTCTCTGGCACCTAGACAAAAAGCCTATCGTTGAGTTCCACCACTTAACACGCAATGCCTCGAAAATTCGGCGGGAACTTGGGAACGGAGTGTTCTAACACTAGGTTCTATCTGCCTTCCCCCGATATATACGGGATACAGCTTGAAGCTGATTTATCTGTATTTAACATGATATATTACAAGGCAGTAGGTACAGTTTAATCAGACGCTAGTCGCGTTCGCTGCAATGTAAATAGCATTCGTAATACTCAAAGGGGTTAAGTTTGGCGTGCACAGACTTTAATGATTTACACGGAGTTTTGAAACTTCATTTAAATTAGCGAATCTAGTTTATCTAAGACAAGACGCTAAATAACTTCTTTATAATATCTTGACATATATTCTGTATTTGAGGCTGTATATGGTTCGATTTCTACTTGGAGTATTTAATTATTTTAATTTTCTCGTTCTGGTAACAAGAGAAGCATTCAGTTACGCAATTTAACACGCAACGAATAGCATGTATAATAGAGTGTTAGAACTCTTTTCCCTCTCCCTCCTTTCTATATGTGGGTAAACTCAGGATTTATTATTCTTATGTTTAGTTATAATTCTTTTATGTGTAAAGAAAAGGATCTTTTCCTAAAACAATATGGAATTTCGGATGACAATACTACACTGCCATTTAACCAATTCCATCACCGAAATAGGGTTCCAAAATCGATAGAATCGCACCTTTCCTAACCTAATTTGGCAAACATAAATGTATTTGTAGCCCGAATTGCTAAACTATTTTTAGCAACCCTACATGACCTACATAATAATTATATAGAGGTAGGTAAGTATAGTTGGGATGTTAAATATANATAAAATATATAAAAGACAATCTTTATTCATCATTTCATCCAGTATCCTAACAGTTACCTACTTTATTTAGAGGCCGTGGTAGATGGGCATAAGCGTGTTACTATTAACGTGAAAAGTTGTTCGATTTCCACTCAAGGAAATGAAATATTTAATATTTTCGTCTCCTCGCTTAAGTAAATAAGCAAACTTTCACTAAACACGCAGTGTCTCCAGGATTCGACGGAAAGTGGGGAACGTAAGTCGTTTTACACTAGATTTCCTTTGCCTTCACTGCTTTATGCGAGATACAACAAAAAGCTAGAGAAATAATTAGTATATATATTAACATTGATAAAATAAACTCTTTCAAATGTATACATAATAGGAAATAGAACGATTCTTTACAGTATTGCTAGTAAAATATTAAATAAATATAAGCTAATATTCAACACAAATTAAATATAATAACTGCCTGGGAATCAAACCCGCAATAATACTGTTCCTCCATGCGTGTTCCTCCATATAAAGTCCCGAAACATTTTTTTGGAAAAATCCAATAACCCAGAATAGTGAGGTTCCCAATCAAAAATCAATTTAGTAGAAAGCAAAGACAATCCGTATCCCCTCTCAGGCTAACGAGAAAAATACTGGCGAATCTCTCACGTTTACGATTTTCAAAGCTTTGTTGGAATGCTGCTGATTTATTTAGAGTAATTACTAAGAGGTCTTTTAAATAGTCGATTTCTTTATATTTATATTGCCTTTTATATTATTACTAATAGATATATTATTCGGTCAAAACGATGATTGTGGGTTCAATTTTTACTCGTTAGGATAAATTATTTTCATGTTCTTGCTTTGGTAATAACATAAAGCGGCGTTGAGTTCCACTATTCATCACGCAATATCTTGAATATTGTGCGGAAAAAAGCATGATTTTTTTTAGATTAACCTGTATTCTGCACATAGCCGAAGGGTAGGCTGAGGGAACCTAGTGTTAAGACACTCCGTTCTCATTAAGGAACTTATATTTTATATATAAAAAATAAGCATCATTTAATAATCAAAACTTTTTTTATACACACTATAAATAACATAACATTATATCCTATAGCTTATAAAAAATCTAAAAGAAGAAAAGAAACTTCAATAATAAATATGAGTTATAATAATTTCCGTTTTTACGAGACGGTGGCAAATTTTATAGGTTTATAGCGATTCGGGTGAGTTCCTTAGCGTTATTTGTTTCT
Organism: Heliconius nattereri; assembly: GCA_013403645.1. Classification (NCBI taxonomy): domain Eukaryota; kingdom Metazoa; phylum Arthropoda; class Insecta; order Lepidoptera; family Nymphalidae; genus Heliconius; species Heliconius nattereri. The sequence goes on along the minus strand of JAAIXI010000220.1, from coordinate 4,088,273 downwards.
TAGAATTGTTTTTCTACGCCATTAAATTGTATGAGGGATCCAATTTTATAACGTAGATTATTTTACGTGGCGCCCAACGTGGGGCACTCTGCTTTATAGTTTCTTTTAATTTTATGGTTGATATATACTTATCCAATAACCCAGAAGGAGAAGCTGTGCGTTCGATTCCCACTTGAAGAAATAAACTATTTATTTAAATTTATATTTTAATTTCTTCGCTTTGGTGATGATTTTGCCGATTAAACCTAACACCTTTCTTCGTTTTCGTATTAGAGCGTAAAAATCAAAATACAATTAATTCCCCTAAGTAGGAACCGAGCCCACAATCGTCTCATCTATAATCAGCCGCTGCACTACAACGGCCTCTTGATTATTCATTAAAAAGTTCTAAACCCTTATTTACTTTAAGAATTGTTGATTGTGTTCAAATTTTTGGAAATGTACAAGAACAAAGGTACATTGGAAGTTTTATTTATATAATAATATTTACTCTGGTCCCGTATGTGGGTCGTGTATAAATAAATGTGTGGAACCGAAAAGTAACTTGTGGTTTTGTATTTTTCTTTCAAATAAGTAACTTTCGTTAGAATATACTTTACAAAATTCTCCGCTAGGGATAAAGGGAAAAGCTAAAAATGACAGTGAAACTATCCTATTCTATTTTATTTAACTTCACGCTGTATCCCACACATAGCCGGGTGCACATAGCCCAAGCAGAGGGAACCTAGTGTTAACCTAGTATTACTCACAACCTGTTGCATTCCTGTGCGCCACGACTAGCACTAACTTTGAATATATTCTTGCTTAAATTCATTTTACTGTATACTAGAGTCATACTCTTTATTTGTACTTACTTTTCTTTTTGTTATTTAAAGAAAAAAAGATTTTCAAATATTCAATATATGACTCATAAAAGCTTCAAATAGTTCGAAAGCTTTCCCATACAAAGAGTTATTTTTTTACACGGTCCCGGTAATCCCTATAAAAATATTCCTCGCTTTTATAAGCTTAACTGCTTTCACGAATTTAATATTTTTATTTTTACTTTCGAAATACAGTATATTATTTTAATATTATATATGTATGTATTTTTCCTCGAATAATTTTTGTTGAATTTTTTAGTAGTCGTGTTTTTTAACTTCATCTCGCATGTAGCAGGGTAGGGAATGATAACCTAGTGTTAGTGTGTACTTCTACAGTCAGAATTATTATGTTATTAATTACAGAAACAAAAATAAATAAATATAATAATATAAATATTATTTAAAATGAAACCTTTTCTTATATGAGTCACTTATTCATATCGTCCTTGACATTTGGCAAAGACGTCTACGTCTGAGAGTTTTTACAGTTTCTAGCATTATAATAATAGTGACCTCATAGCATAATCAATTGTTTACTGACAATGCACAAACGGTCATAGTAATTCTTTTTATTATATGTGTTTGTATGAGAAATATTCTTTTTCTATATAGATATTATGTAAGTTTCTGGAAAATAATGAACGGAGTGATATAACACTATTTATTTATTATTATTTCGGTATATAAAACATATTAGCAATTTCTCCCAGTACTGCATTGTGTAACTTTCTTTCTTAAATGGCAATGGTTGTAAGTATATTTTCCAATCGATGGAATGAAATATTATCGATTTTCCAACAATGGCAAAGGAAAGTGTGGCGAGTTCAAAGTGAAAGTGGGAAAATTAGTGTCTTGACTCTATTTTTTCTATTTCTACAATGCAGCATAAAAACGTAACTGACCTGAGCGCTGTATGCCTAGCGGGGTAGCAAGAGAGAATGGAGCGCCGCACGCTGCGGTAAAAGTATTACTCAACGTCATCTTTTTTATGAAAAAAATAACATATAATTTTTTTATGTTTTTATCCTGCACATAGCAGTGTAGTCAGAGGGAACCTCGGAACCTAGTATTAAGACACCCCATTCCTATTAAGACACTTTTGTCGAATTCTGGACGCGAGAAAGCGAGACTCAACGCCACGCTTTGTGTTCCCATACCGAGGAAATGAGACCAGAGCGAGGAAATGAAAATATGAAATATTTCATTGAGAGGAAATAAAACCCACTACCTGCCACCACACCACGACAGGCCCAAGGAACCTTATGCTAACAATTAACCACTTCTATCAAAAGTAATCATAAAACACGACTTACAACATACAACAAACATATTCACGATACAATATTCTTCGTTACTTTGAAATGTAAATTTAACAGAATCTATCATTCCGCTCACCCGCTCACTATGGGCCTTCGAGTTGTGGGAAACACTTTGAAAGTAATAGATCGAATATTTTTGTAATAAATAAGTTAGTAAGAGGTTAAGGTAGAACGCTTGTGGGTTCGATTCCCATTCGGGTAAATGAAATATTATGTATTAATATTTTTGTTTCTTCGCCCTGGTAGGTACGAACGCAAAAAACGCGATATTGAGTTCCACCACTCACGCTATGCCTAGAAAATTGCGGAAAGTGGAAAACCTAGTGTTAAGACACTAGAGAGACCTAGCACTAGGTCCTAGGAACTAAAATACAGCGTGAAACTATGAAAAGAAATAGCGGGATGGAGCGTTTCTATGATCTTTTTAGCGCTGTAGTGGCATAAATATTTTTAATTTTAATACAATTTTTGTACAAATAAAAGGCAAATTGCTTATCTAGTAATTAAATTAGTTTCATAAATATTCATATACATTAGCATAATAATTGAAATATTTAGAGAGAATGTAAATTAAACAACAGCACGAATTTCTATTCATACTAGTTAGAAATTAATAAATAACCATTATTATAAAACGCAGGTATAAATACTTAGGTTATTTCATTATTTTCTTAACAAAGGAAGCTGAGGGAACCTAGTGTTGAGACACTCATTGCATGTTAAATCGCGAAATTCAACGCAGCACTTTGTACATGAATAAACAAATTTCAAAGTAGGCTGAGAAATTAAAATATATACAATATTTTTAAAGGAAAATATTCACAAAATGAGATAATAAAGTTTGGTAAGCGGCCACATAATCCCTCGGGATATTTTGTTTTGCAAAAAGATTTTTAAGTTAAAGTGAAAATGCGAATGTCTAAAAACTTTGATGTTGATATCATAAAGGAATCGTTTAAACAAATATATTTTTTTTAAGTTTAGGTATTATAGCTTTGGAGCTAGGTCAAAACGATCTTCCATTTTGAATTTGCTAAATAAATTAAGTCATCAAGGGGTAGTTTTGGATTTGATTCCCACTCCAATTGACTGTTACAGGTACAGCTTGTTGGTTCGATTTCCACTCGAGGAAATCAAATACTTAATATTTTCATTTCTTCACTCTGAGTCTTTCATTTTTCAAAAATGGATAACGAAACTGTATTAATGGTAACGGAGTGTCTTAACTCTAGGTTTACTCTGACTGCCCAGCTGAATGCTAAGCTTCTTTAATCTTTAATATGGCATATAATATCTAAGTTTTATTCTATCAGCTTTACGCTGTATCAGCTTACATATAACAGGGTAGACAAAGGGAACCTAAGTAGGAAACGTAAAAGGAACGTAAATGTTAAGACATTCTGTTCCCATTAAGACCAGCTTTCTCCACTTTACGCCGAATTTTTGGTGCATTAAAGAACCATATTTTTATATATACTGGATGCAGCGTTAAGTTAAAAAAAATGGTCGATAAAACAACATCGCATAATATTTTATATGAAATAAGCGAAAATTCGAGAATAGTATAACAACACTACGACAATGATACTACATCTATTAATATAACAACATTTCTGTTTAAACTTGACATTTGACTAACAAAAAAGAAGAACTCATAATAGAATGATATAAGAATTTAAATGTTAATATTTCAAACCAAAAATTGAAAACAACCTTTACCCAACGAGTGTCCTTGCTACATTTACTTAGATCCCTTTCTAAAATACCTCACTTCAAATACTTATTGTTGAGCTATATTACAATTATTTTGCCATTACTACGTTCTGAGCTTTTTGTATAGCTTTACATATTTTCCGCGGAGAAAATCTAATGGATACTCCGTTCTCCATTCTTTTTCTATTATCCATATTTTTTAATAATAGAAGAAAAGTATTTCACGTTGTACCCCACATAGAGCAGGGTAGATACATATAGTTAAGACTCTTTGTTTCATATTTTATTTATTTTTAGTTTTTATTTTAGGGTTCCGCGCCTTAAAAGGAAAAATAGAACTCATAATTTTGTTATTCGTCCGTCATTTTAAATAGGTGATATTAAACGGTAATTAATATGAAATATTCAGGTCTTTTGTTCCTTGGAGCGTTAAGCTTTTAAGTCAACACAATCAAAAGATACGAGCATTTACGAATCGTTTTTGCTGGACTTTGTTTCCAGGCAAAGCTGCGAGTGTCCGCTAGTATATAATATATAGGTATAATCTGCCAAGTCTGCCAAGTAACATACATTGACCTTAATAGTCATTGGCACGAGTAATGGCTGCTAAAATTTGTATATACTAATATTACAAAGCTGAACAGTTCGTTTGGTTGAACGCACTAATCTCAGGAACTACTGATTTGAATTGAAAACCACTTTTTCTGCTTAATAGCCCACCTATTGAGGCATAACCTATATTTAACTGTATTATACTTAACTTTTAGCTATTTTCATTTCACCACACGAGTCATGATTAAAATTAGTTTGAAATATATAACAATTTGTATTTTTTTAGCTTCATGCGGTATCCTGCACAAAGCCCAAACTAATCAAGACACTTCATTTCTATAAAGATACTTCCATTTCAATTTTCCGCCAAATTCTTGAGGCAATGGAATTTGGACCTATTTAATTTATTTTTCAGTTAATACATCATTTTTAATATCGCCATCTTTCACTCAAGTTAAAAACGCAAAAACCTAATAAAATGCTAAGCTTCTTTAATCTTTAATATGCAGGTAGATCCTCCACACCTATATCTCATATAAGTTACAGCTCAGTGGACGTCTACTGATAGGAATTCATTAGCTTTGGCATATAATATCTAAGTTTAATTCTATCAGCTTTACGCTGTATCAGCTTACATATAACAGGGTAGACAGAGGGAACCTAAGTAGGAAACGTAAAAGGAACGTAAATGTTAAGACATTCCGTTCCCATTAAGACCAGCTTTCTCCACTTTACGCCGAATTTTTGGTGCATTAAAGAACCATATTTTTAATGTATATCCCATGTACGCGTACATACTTTCATTTGTGATTTATATTTATAAATATCTTCTTATATTCCAAAGAGCGTACTTCCCTGGTGACGTATAACCCACCAAGACAGGATCACAGGAAAATCAAGAGAAACTTCAACGTTTTAATTTATTTTAAAGTATTTGTTTTCTTTGTCAACAGAACTTCGCGAAGCATTCGAAGCGGAAGCCCAAGAAGTTAAGAAGCCACGACTACTTCTTACTGCCGCTGTGCCAGTGGGACCTGATAACATTAAGAGTGGATATGATGTACCTGCTGTTGCTAGGTATTTGTATATTTCACTATAGGCTTATCGACCGGAAAAGAGTGTCTTGACACTAGGCTGTCCTTGCCTACCATGCTATACATCTGTATACAAACTCCATGTGATGAAGTAACAGTTATCAACTTATGTTCTTTTTTTTTATATACTCCGTTCTTAACTTTTGCCGAATTCAAGAGACATTGTGTGTTAAGTTTCGTTAGCAGAGAAAGAAAATGAAAATATTAAATATTTTATTTCATCGAGTGGGAATAGACGACTGACCTCAACTATGTTCATTTGAAGATTTAGTTACATTAAAATAGAAAACATAGTATTTTTAAATATTAATTAAAATCACTCAGTTTTTTAATTTTCAATCATTTAGAGACAATGAAGGCTTAGTAATATTCTTTTCTTATTTAATAATAACTCTAGTCATAAAAGTTTTACTTTTAAATGAAAAATTCTCCATTTAAGATCGTATTGTAATGAAACATTCTTTACTATAAACTTGGAGTTCTAAACGGCAACGTTTTATATTGAACGATTTGAACTTAAAACAAAGGAAGAAAGTTAGACTGTGCCTTTCCCTTGTAGATTTTTGTTTAAAAGTATTTAAATTTTACTAGTAGCGCGGTGTTAAGTTCCGCCACTTGAGATACAATTCAGAATTCGGTAGAAGTGGGGAACAGAAGTGTCTTAATGAGAACGTCTCTATCTCTCAACGGAAGAGTCTATATAGATTCTAAATTAATCTTAAAAATTATCTTAAGGCTAAAAATAATATGAAAATAATTACTAAATTCTGGTATATCTGTTTTAGTCTAAAGTCTAAAATGCTAAGTAACTTAGTTTACACTCTCCATTGCCACATATTAAACTTAAAATTTACAAGCAAAGGCACCAAAATTATTCTTACATTAGGTATTCTCAAAGGTTACCCGCAAAAGGGTTAGCTCGTATTTTCATATATATCTATGTATATTTGTGGCACAAAAGTGACAAAACTAAGATAAATTATTACTATTGAAATGTATATTCTAATGTATATTAGATCTATTTGTGTTTCAACTATTCTTATTTGAGTTATTGTTTTGGGTCGATTTCGGTTTTTAAATTATATTTTTATTTAGCTTCACGCTCTATCACATAACAGGCAGAAGGAACCTGATTTTAAGACACTCCGTTCCCCACTTTGTGTTGAATTCTCGGGGCATCGCGTGTTGAGTGTCGGTTCTTAACACCGCGCTTTGCCACGTTACCGTAACAAGAAAATTACAGTTATAAATAATTCATTTCTTCGACCTCTTATATTCCCCCCTATTCACTATTCCTACTCTCACAGCTACCTGGACTTCATCAACGTCATGGCATACGACTTCCACGGCAAGTGGGAGAGAGAGACCGGTCACAACGCGCCTCTATACGCGCCCTCATCTGACTCGGAGTGGAGAAAACAACTCAGCGTGGATCACGCCGCTCATTTGTGGGTGAAACTTGGTGCACCTAAGGATAAGCTTATTATTGGTGAGAATTTTTAAATATATTATTTATTTTAAAACATTCTGTTCTTTTTTATTAATTGTGTGTAATTTAAAAATCGAGAAATTGTGTGTTGAATTGCGGAACTTAACGCCGTTTGTTTACGTAGAGAAACGAAAATGAACGTTTCTCGAACGGAAATCGAATGTTAACGCCACGTTTGTGGGTTCGATCTTATTTGGGAGATTGATTATATTAAAATTATTATCGTTTCTTTGCTCTGATAGACAAAGCACAGCGTTGATTTCCGCCACTCAACAAGCAATATTTCAAAAATTAGGTGGTGCATGGGGAGCAGAGTATTCTGACACTCTGTATTAACACAGGGTGAAGCTATAAAAAAGAACAATGTCTCCTCTCTCTTCTATTCCTTTGCCACAATATTTTTTCTAATGACAATTCTCCCTACAAAGCCTACACCAATTTCGCACAGCACTAAGCAAACGTGTGGCGCCATTCAGCCAGTAAATTAAAAGATAAAAAATCCAACAAAGTACAGCACTAAAAGGCAATCAGGAACGTTATTTCTTTGTTACTTTAACTTTGCTGTGCCCCAATTATTTGAATATTCTGTGTAATTTGTTTTTTTTATATATTTTCATTCGATATGGGGTTTATTTTGATATTAGTATAAAAGCAGTGTCAAACATTATTAAAATGTTATATTTAATTTATTTACTGTATTTTTCTTTTTCTCAACTTTTTATATCTATTATACTGACTATTATATAACAATACTTAACACTTGGATTGCTTTTTATATCAACTAGAAGTTGCCGATTCAAATCCCAACATTCAATTTCTTATAAAATTTTGCCATATATTTTTAGACTATAACCTTATTCCATTTCCAGGTATGCCAACCTACGGCCGAACCTTCACGCTGTCCAATGCTGACAACTTCAAAGTGAATTCCCCAGCGAGCGGGGGCGGTAAAGCGGGCGAATATACAAAAGAAGGCGGCTTTTTAGCTTACTATGAGGTGAGGCTTACTTTGTTTTCACTAAATCAGAATTACTTAGTGTCAACACACACCGTTCAATATTATCCGCTTTATTACGTTGAAGTATGTAGCTTGGCAGAGCTCAAATGCTCCTACAAGAGCAAGGAAATAAAAAAACAGATAGAAAGAACTTAGACAGAGTAAGACACTATGTTTCTCAGTTTCACCTCAATTTGCGAGACATTGTGTGTTCAGAAGCGGAACTTAACGCTAAAAACAAAATAGAGCAATTTCTCAGAAAGAGAAAATATAATAAGTTAACTATAATTATTTCCACAATTAGGATTTAAATCCAAATCCTTAGGTCAGTCAGATGTTGTTCCACGGAGCCACGGTGGCCTTTAAGCTGTGAAGTCGGCGAATACATAAAAGAGGCTTTCTTGCCTACTACGAAGTGATTTTAATTAAAAATGATTACCACGTTTACTTTGGGGTCTGTTTACAAGAATTGAGAACAACTCGTATTATATTTTTTCTATGTAGTGATTTTATTCTTTATATGTTATTTAGTATTTTTTAAGTTAATATGAATGTATGTATTATTTAAATTTTTGAAAACATTTATATTGGTTTTGTTTGACCTCAATCACTCACTCAGGGGAACCAGTTCCCACTCGGATTAATTATTATTTATTAATATTTTTATTTTTTCACTTTGGCATCAAGGGCCAGCGTAGAGTTCCACCACTTAACAGGCAATTCTTCGAAAAATTCAGCGAAAAATGAGGAACGTAGTGCCTTAACACACCTGCTATATGCGTGAAACTGATTTATTTATTTTATTTATTATGGAAAAAATCGTAAATATATTATGTAAACGGAACCACCCCACCTACAGGGGATTACAGGCTGTCTCATAAGAAACTTAGTAACTGACAAGATCTTTAATTTCAAGGTTAAAGACCAAATAAAAGGTCTCTCTTTTTCTTATTTGCAATTTACAAGGCATTTAATGAGTAATAAAATTTATGACACGTTTTATATACGCCTTTAAACCTGATGAAGGCAATTCCCTCGGCCGTAATACTGGATTTTAAATAAGTTAGAGTCCACTGAAACAACTAGAAATGTATGTCTAGATTTATTTCTAGAACTAGAACTTCTTGTTTTACTATATGTAAATTATAGCTGTAAAAACGACAGGTTGTGGATTCGATTCTCGCTCGAAGAAATTAAATATTTAATATTTTCATTTCATCGCTCTGGTAATGAGGGAAAGCGCGTTGAGTTTCTTAGCACTAGATACCAAGGTTACCTCTGCCTCTAGGGTGAGATTAAAAAAACTTTCAATGACTTACGAAAACTTTCTTTTTACGAGTATTTTAAGCTTTCCCTAAATAATAGTGGAAGTTATAACCACGGTGTTTATTTACGCTATCTACACTTTTGTACAGTACTATTCAAATAAAAAAAATAACTATGACATTCTATTACAGGTATGTGAAATCCTAAAGAATGGTGGTACTTATGTATGGGACGACGAAATGAAAGTGCCTTACGCCATTAATGGAGACCAGTGGGTTGGATTCGATGATGAAAAATCTATAAGAAATAAGATGAGGTAAAATGATTATAATCATATACTACTCTTTTAATATTATAATTTAATAAATAAATATTAAAATATACATCACTAACCTATAAAGTTCAATACTACTATCATCGTGTCTATGATTGCAGTAAAAAATCGAAATAAACGCCTCGATTACAGTATTTTCGATAGTCGTTAAAGTAACGAAAACATAATTATTTAAATACTAAACTTGACCTATTGACGTAATTACTTAGGTCATGGCCGTTCCTCACTTCCGCATACATACTTATAAACGTACATATGAGGCCGTGGCACAAGCGCTTAAAATATGTCTTAACACTAGGTTCCCGGGTTCCCTCTCTTTACCTTGCTATGTGCGGGATACAGCGTGAAGCTAAATAACAAAAAATATTAACTAAGTCGGTGTAGTAGTTCCTGAGATTAGCGCGTTCATTCAAACAAAGTGTTACTCCCCGTTCCCATTAAGACACTTTCCGCCAAATTCTGTAGGCATTATGTATTGAGATGCGGAATTCAACGCCTCGCTTTGTCACTTTGCAACAGCTAGGCTAAGCTTAATATTAATCATTTTCTCGAGTGGGAATCGAACCCACCTGTCCTGTACAGTACATAATGTAATTATAAATAGTTTTACTTATAGTTTATATATTTTTATATTAATATGACAGATGGATCAAAGACAATGGCTTTGGAGGCGCCATGGTGTGGACTGTGGACATGGATGACTTCTCCGGTGACGTTTGTGGTGGAAACGTGAAATATCCACTTATCGGTGCTATGAGGTAAGTTTAAGATTTATGTTTGGGTAAGCTTGGATAAAATGTAATATAAAGATAAAATTAGGTAAGGTTACCCTCATCTTGTCTAGCTGTTTATTTAAAAAATGTTATTATCATAAATATGTACAGATCTACTTTCATAAAAATTATAAATGAATGCAAAAAAGCGCTTTATAATTAAATAGAATAATTTAAAAAAAGAGGCTCCTTTATCCGACGAGAAACAAAACGATAACAGCCTAATGATATTACTTTCTCTTGCCATTACAAACTCCACAAAAATTCACAATAAGAGAATAAAACATAATGATACATCACTTTCATTTTCATCAGAGAAAATAAATAAGTTTGTAGTACAAGCGGGCGAAGCCGCGAATTGGTCGCTGTGATATATAAATTCACATACACTGACTCCATGGGGCCAGTCATGGCGCGGAAAGTGGGAAACAGAGTGTTTTAGCACTATTTTCCTCTGCCTGCCACACAGCAGGGTGCTGTGTGCAGAACACAGAGTGAAGCCGATTTATTTTAGTGAGTCCATAATTTTACATACAAACACAAATCAAAACTAAAACAGCGTATCTACAAAGACTTCCTTCAGCCATTGAAAGCGTTTCATCCTAATGCTCGAGTGAGAACAACGAAATGGTCCGTAAACATAACGCCGCGTCGTCGCATCGTCTACTTAATGGACTGTTCAAATCAAAATTTACTTTTATCACGTGAATTCTTGTTACTGGGTTTGTTATTTTGAATATTATTCAAATAGTTATTTTTGTGGAGAGAATCTAGTGACGGACTTTACTTTCTCCATCGTCTTCTCAATTTTCGAGATATTGCGCGTTAAGTAGCGGAATTCAGCGCCGTTATCATTTTATCAACAGAAAAAAAATAAACCTCAAGTTTTATAGATTAAATATAATCTTTACATAATGTTCTATTACTACTTTTTATATTACTTTCGTACGTCTACGCCTTTTGTGGGTTCAATCTCAACTCCAGAAAATATATGATAAAAGGCATAATTTTTTTTTAAATATCCAAACAGGGAAGAACTACGCGGAATATCCCGTGGTAAGGACGCTAAAGACGTCGACTGGGTGTCAGTCGCCGGCACGGTGGTCATAGAAGTGACTGAAAAACCTCAACCAATCAAAATCAGCTTATCCGATGTACTGTCTAAAGTGAAGAAGCCAACGAAGACTTTGGTCAGAAAAAACAATAATGCATTGGCTGTGGATAAGACCAGTAAGTGTTTTTTTTTATTTTAATAGTAAATGGATTTGAACTTCCTTCGATAGTGTAGAATTGCTGAATGCAGTAAATCAGCTTTACGCTGTATCGCACGCAGCGTAAAGCTAGTTAACACTAGGTTCACCCTTCCTACCCCGCTGTGTGCGGAAAACACAAAATTTACTATCATATCGGCTTTTTAATTGAAAAATTAAGTAGAAAAAAAACTATCACATCCGCAAATTAATCTACCATTGAATAATTAAAAGTAAAAGTCATCCATTATAAAATTAAGCAACAATATAAAAATATATATTTTAAGTTAATATTCTTATAAATATGTATAATATTATTATCTATTATTATACAAAACTTTCGCAAAAATTTTTTCAACACCAATTATGTTTCATACTTTACTTATATTCCGAACATTTACTTTTATTTTCTACACTTTCTAACTTAAATGGCTATTATGTTCCCATGTGCGGAATTATGAGCTATTCTGCAGAATGCTTTGGGAGTTTTTCGAACACACGTTTGTTATAAAATATATTATGTAGTATATTTTTATAATTATTGTTAAAACGTTGGTTTATAGTTTGGATTCAAATGTTCTAAAAAGATAGAGCAAATTGATTATATCTTATAAGCAGAGGTAACCTGGGAACTTTGAGTTAAGAAACTCCATTCCCCATTAACTTTAGGCGTTGTGTAATGAGTGGTGGAACTCAACGCCGCGCTTCGCCTCTTTACTAGAGCGAGAAAATTAAAATATCAAATATATCATTCCCTCGAGTGGTAATCGAACCTACTAACTCGCTCGCTCTTCAACTAACAAATATACTCATAATACAATTTAAAATTTACTTAGTATATAATACATGAATATAAATACTAGTGTTACTATATAACATTTGTACCTACACCCACCTTATACTAACTAGCATCTGCTACAAACTCCCGTGTCATAAATTTACATTTCACACGCCCTGAAAACACAAGGGCTGTGTACATGACACTAAAAGCTACCAATCTTAAAAGGAGTACCACAAGGGTCATTTTTAGGTGCTCTTGTTCTCCCTCTAGTCGTGAATGGGTTCGAACGACGAAAGCCTGCGACATAGTTGCTAAAAGTTTCAGAAATCGAGTGCTTTTATGGTCGAGCTTCTAACAACCAGAATTTTGAGACACAGCAAATGGACGATAATGTTAGATTTTGTATAAACGTGTAAGGGTCGCTGGGGTCTCCATTGTTTGGACGGCTTCGGCATCTTTTATGGGGATCGTGATTTAGGCCTACGACTTTTATGACGTTAAACGACAATCTTTGGAAGTGTGCGCAAGTTTTACAGTTTTTTTTTAGAGAACAGAAGTGATTATAATTTACCTTTATTTTGTAAAAGTTGACTCTAGTGCGTTGGCAAATATTTGTTAGATAAAATTAATAATATACTCGTATGTAAACCAATGAAATACTACTAATTTTATATCTTAAAAATTATTTTAAGCCATTAGGCTATTGGAGTATGGTAAATTAATAATTTCTCAGTATTATTATTTTCATTTGCCCTGTCTAGTCCGCAAAAAAGTTACTCAACTAGCAATATCTCGAAAAAATAGAAAAACGTTCTTTAACGCTAGATTCCCTTTGCCTTTCCTCGATACATCGTAAATCTACCCTATTATTATTTAAACTAGGACTAGAACTGAAGTACCTATCTACATTATTAAACTAGAATGAATCTTAATCTCATCAAACAAAGTCTCTAGTTTTAAATATAGAAATCTTAAATATTCATTTAATAAAGAAACAACGATCAAATGATCGTTTCCAATGATTGATGGAATTTAATATCAAACCTTTTCCACTGTTACAACAGCTAAGATTGATTCCTTTAATATATAAAAACTAATATTACATTTTTGTCATTTGTTAGAAATGACATGTCAGCCTGGGAATATTGTTTAAATTTAGATTTTAGTGTTCAAGATTTCAATAATTGTGAATATAAAGTGATTTTTTAGCTGTATTCTGCATATCAAACGGAAGGCAGAGAGATTTTGGGAACCTAAACTATGGGCAATTACAGAAACATTGCGTTTTGTGTTTCGAAACTGAACACTTCGCTTCGACTTTATACTATAGTAAGCAAAAGAAGCTAAGCTGAGCTAAGAAAGAAGCGTAATTCAAACATACCCTATACATAATATTGAACATAAACAACAATACAATTCGCACCCAGCAAAGTGGAACAGAGTTATTAAATCGCCTGCACGATCCAGTGCTTTGTATTTGCCTATACATTTTATATAATGGAGACCTTTCCTAATGAGGCTTAGAGGTTCTAACAATAGTGATTGTTATTCTTTTATCGTTTTGATATCACTAGAATTAATATTTTTGCAGTCGGTTGAGGCTAGTCGTGGCGCAGAGGCTCTAGCGTGAGACTGTAAACGTGACAAGTTGTGCGTTCGATTCCCAGTCGGGAAAAATAAATATGTCATATTTTCATTTCTTCGCTCTGGTGTCGAAGTAAGGCACGGCGTTAAAATCATCCACGTAACACGCAATGCCTTCAGAATTCATATGTCCTGCGGGATACAACATGAAGCAAAAGAAAAAAAAAACACTTTTAGATAGTAACTACTCACATTAAAAATGCAATAATATAATAACGGCTGAAGAAACTTAGGTTCGCTAGCAAATGATAACCTAAGCTGTTTCGTAAGCTTATGAACTTTGACCTATGAGGTCTAATGGTTAATTTCTATCGTAGGTCGTGAGTTTGATCCTCAAGAAGATTTGCATAATGAATATTTAATATTATTTATGTCTATCTTGATAGTTTATAGTATATAGTAATATATGTTTATATATATTGTACATTATACTCAAAGTGGAAAAACATGATTAAAAAAAAATTATATTCGAGAAATCTTCAAAATTTAAAGGATAAAATATATGTTTTTTAACTTTGCGCTTACCTACCCCCCAATAGCAAAATAAACAAAAGTAATCAAGTGTTAAGACACTCCGTATCCCACTTTCTTCTGAATTTTTCGAGGCATTGCTTGGTGAGTGGCGGAACGTAACTCCGGGTTTTTTGCCTTGCTGCCAGAACGAAAAAATAAAAAAATCTTAATTAATTTTCATTCCCCCGAGTAGGGATCGAACCCACAACCAACCATGTACTCCTGCACCCGAACAGCCACACATTAATACAAAATGAAACACCAAAACGTAATACCAACCTATAAATTTTAATACCCAAAATGAATGTTTCGAAATATTCCAGCAGGATTACAGCCGTTACGTAGACTCGATCTGTAATCCTCTTAACTGAATCGCTTAGCCGTCGAAGCCTCTATTTCAGGATGTTGAAATAAAATTGATATAAATATTGAGGACTTTTCATTAACTTTAAGCTTAACTTATAAATGATAAATGTTAGTATTTATAAGTTTATAAATGGAATATTAGTCAAAAATGCGACGTTAAATTCCGCCACTGTGCACGTAATATATCGAGTGCAGGCAGAACGCTAAGGGTCTGGATGGACGGAATGTGAATCAGAAACATTGCTTGTTGTAAAATAAATAACGCGCATTGGGTTCCGTCACTCAATACACAATGTCTTGAACACCGACGGAAAAGGGATAAAGGAGAGTTTTGACACTAGGGTATTGACTATTAATAAATACAACTATCAACATGACGAAGAAGTCAGAGAGCAAGACATTTAAAGTCTTACTTTAGTTAAAGTCTTAAAAGGACACGGATGAAAAAATTCCATGTTGTGATATTATTAAATAAAAGAAATAAACTTGCAACCATCACAAGTTTCGCATAAATTTCAACTGTACCGTAAGGGTGTTATAAAATATGATATCTCCAGAGTATCATTAGCGCAGCAGCCTTGCATTCACTTCAGTTTCACCATTGTAGAGACCACAGCTGGTTCTGTTTTATCAGTTATTTAAAATGGTATATTATTTCTGATTATTACCGTAGACAATAAATATAACGAGCCCGTAACTGATGTTGAATGAAAAGAAAGAAAAAATATTATAATTTTTGAAGTAATACACCAATAACTTTCTATACTTATTTTATTTGTCTGCTTTGTTGTTTAAAAATATATATAATGAAAACCCAGGAAATACATAAAATATTTAGAAATATATTTTCTTTAAATGGGTTTCATATGACGCAGCTTCGAATCTCGCTTTAGAAAAATCTAAATAATTTCCCTTCTTTACCGTGTAAATAAATTATTTCAATAAAAAATGAGGAAATGTTTGAATCCTATACATATCTGTAGATATTGGAAAATTAAAATGTTCCTTACTAAGTACCCACCATCAACATAAAATTCACCATATACTACTGAGTGAAATACTTAATACTTCAATTTCCTCTAGTAACAAGGTAAAACTCCGCGGTGAGTTCTGCTACTCAACCCGCCATGCATCCACAATTAAATTCAGGATAATGTAAAAAAAATGAAACCAATAACCATTTACCATTTTCTTTTGTTTCCAGAACGCGATCCTCAAATCCTCTGCTATCTAACTTCGTGGTCTTCAAAACGCCCCAGCTCCGGCCGCTTCATGCCCGAGAATGTAGATCCTAGCTTGTGCACCCACGTTATTTACGCCTTCGCCACTCTGAAAGATCACAAATTGGCAGAGGGAGAAGAAAAAGACGCGGATATGTACGATAAAGTGGTTGCTTTGAGAGAGAAGAATCCTAATTTAAAAGTAAGTAGAATATATATTTCTTTTTTATAGCAGTATAAATAGAGGAAGGCTAGTGAAAGATACTCCGTTCCCCACTTTCCGTCGAATGAGGGATTGTACGTTGAGTGGCCAAACTTAATGCCCGGCTTTGTCTTGTTACCTGAGGAGGAAAATAAATATTATTCTTTCCCAAGCGGGATACGAATCTAGAACCGTTGCATTTACAATCAAATGATGTGCTACTACGCTACGACACCTTCAATATATTTTATAATCCTTAATTGAAAGTAAAAGCAGCGTTGAATTTCACCACCGATGACGCAATATCTTTAAAAATGGAAAATGGAGAGCCTTAACGCTAGGTTCCCTATTATTACCATGGTAGGCAGGGGAAATCCAGCGTGATATAGCGTGAAGCTAATTAAAAAAAAACTATAATAATATAGTGATATTTTCAATAAATCATATTATTTTCTTTCAATAAAACCAATTGGCATTACAAACAAAGAGTGTACGTTAATTAAAACTTACGTCGACAGCTCTCATACAAAATAGAAACATTTTTAATTAAAGTAGTAATATTAGCTCGATCCTTTATTCTCGGCTATTGGAATGATCAACTAGTATTGGATCTTTTATTTACTTTATTTTTAAAGGTATTTGTTGTTTTTAAAAAAAAATGTTAGCTCTTGTGGTACGGCGTGTGACTGAAACTATTTATTGTAGGTTCAAACGTTAATTTCCACCAATTTTTTTAGCTTTACGCTGTATCCCCTATATAGCAAAACAGATAGAGGGAACCTGGGAATCTACTTTACACTCTGTTCCTATCAAGACACTTCCATTATCCACTTTCGGCAGAATTGTCGAGCGCGCCTGCGATCAAATGAACACAACAAATATTTAGTTTCCTCAAGTATGCCTTGACACTATACTCCTCCTCCCCCCTCCCTCCTCCACCCAAAAAAAACGCGTCTGCTGAATAGATATTTCTACAAAATTTGTGCAAAAACCCAATATATTTTAACATAAATATATATTGGTTCTCGAGACAAATATGAGGGTAATATAATTTCATGCCAGACAGATTGGCACTTGAAGCATCTCTAGAAGTTACGAAACTTATTATCTAGACAATAGCATAGCGGGTTTATTTGTTTTTTTATTACGCTTTCACGGTTTATCCCGTGTAGCAGGTTAGGAAAATAGATCCTAGTGTTAAGGCACTCTGTTCTTCACTTTGCGGGGGCATGCACAAACAAAATTTGAGACAAATTATATCTTGTTATCGATCTCGAAATAAATAATATTGACAGACGGACAGACAGCCATCCAGGCAAATGAACAATAAAATGATCCCATGAGGATTTCGTTTTTTCTTTTAAGATGTGAAGATATTATATATAAAGGCCGGCAACGCACCTGTAGCACCTCTGGTGCTGCACGGGGTCGTGGGCGGCGGTGATCACCGCCAGGTGACCCGTACGCTCGTTTGCCTTGTCCTTTTTCCATAAAAAAAAAAATATATTATATATTATACATAGGATTATCCTTTAGTAGGATATAATAGCCTTAATTTTCAACAAATTGACCCAAACCTACTTCACAGGTTCTTCTCGCAATCGGAGGCTGGGCGTTCGGCTCGACGCCTTTCAAGGAGCTCACGTCCAACGTGTTCCGCATGAATCAGTTCGTCTACGAAGCGATAGAGTTCCTTAGAGACTATCAGTTCAACGGTCTGGATATTGATTGGGAATATCCTAGGTAAGTTTTTTCTTGTACTATTAATAAAATTATCTAGTTATTATAACTGATTACTTGTTATATGTTTTACTATTATTATATATTTGCCTTACTTACTTTATCATAATATTTAGAAACGTTTTAAATATATGTACTAAGATTCGAGGCCGGTCGTGACGCGTGTGACTGTAAGCTGAAGAAATGAAATATTAAATACTTCATTACTCATCTTTGGGAACAAGGCAAAGCACAGGTTACACTGTTACTACAATAATTTATACGAAATATGGACTATATATCGTTTCGTAGTCAAAAAAATATTATATATTATTATTTAAACACACTGAGTATAGAAATAAACATTATAATATAAAAAAAACATATCAGTAATACTTTAAAAAAATGCTCCACATATGAAAATTATGACATTTTTTCCACAGAAACTGCCGACATGTTTTTTCCATTTTCTAAATTCGTAGTAAAATTTCACTTAGCTTTGTGAGGTGTTGCCTATTAAGCCACTATTACCGCCTATAAACATATTTTGCGTTCATTCCTTTAGGATTTTGCCTTTTTTCTCTTCTTTTGTGTAATAGCGGCGATTTTCTTTTGTGGTTTTTTTTAGATAAGAAGAAGCTTATTTTTTCATTAAATGGTGAGTTTGGATTAAGAGTTGTAAACTTTAATAGCAGGAAAATGTTTGTTCAAAACATAGAGGCTTAGTTATAATTTAATAATAACTATACAAATGTGTTTAGTAGTATAAATTATAATGCACAAGGAATCTAATATAAAAAAAACTTTCCCTTAAGAATTTTAATTTTGTGTTAATTTAGTTTCTATCATAGATATATATCAAACTAACATTTTCAATAGGGGAGCAGACGACCGTGCGGCATTCGTGTCTCTCCTCAAGGAACTACGTCTGGCTTTCGAAGGGGAAGCTAAGACCTCTGGACAGCCGCGCCTCCTGCTGTCCGCGGCCGTACCGGCGTCGTTCGAGGCCATCGCCGCGGGCTACGATGTACCTGAAATATCTAAATATTTAGTAAGTCATGAAGAAATATGATAAATACTGTATTTATTTAGCAGTAAGAGGTCGAGGCAAGACGCGGCTTTAAGTTCCGCCACTAAACACGTAAAAAAGTGAAAGAAAGTGGGGAACGGAAGTGACTTCAATTCAATTAATGTCAATTGCAGGATATCTGCCAGTCTATTTAAAAATATAAATTGATATAACAACATTGATATTATTTAATTATTATTATCTATAATAAATATAAATTACCTGTCTACAGGATTACATTAACGTAATGACATACGATTTCCACGGTCAGTGGGAGAGACAGGTCGGTCACAACAGTCCCCTGTTCCCCCTAGAAAGTGCTACCAGCTACCAAAAGAAGTTAACTGTTGTAAGTATTATTTATTACTCGATTCCAACTCCAGGAAATAAAATATATAATATTTTAATTTCCCTGCCCTGTTAACGAGGTAAAGCACGGCGTTGAGTTGTGCCACTCAATACGCAATAATAACGCGGAAAGTGGACAGCAGAAGTGTTTTAATGAGAACGGAATGTCTTAACAATAGATTCCCAGGCTCCCTCTGCCTACCCTGCTGCCGTACGGGATACAGCTTGAAGCTAAAAATGTTTTACCAAAAATACTTACTTTTGCTGAACTAAAAATCAATTAAATATATATCATATCCTTTCCTAATATCATAAATTTAAAAGTTTGTGCAAAAAACTTTTGAACGGATTTAGATGAAACTTTCCGGTACTGTAGCTTATAAATCAGAATAACACATACGTTACAAATAAAATTTGTATAAATTGGTTATAATATAACAATAAATTAAGGCGAATGAGGATATCATAAGTACATTGTAAAAGCAATTCCTATAAGAATCGATAGTTCGTGAAGTATGCAGTCGAAAGTAACAAGTAAAAACAACTCAACATTTAATAACCCGAGTGAACTTTTTATCAGCTCTCTTGAAGCTCTACAGTCTACATACTTTAGGAGAAATTTTGTTACAAAGCTTACTTTACATTTTTAATATTCTTTTATTTATTTTTATTATTTTTTATCTGTGCTATTTCTGTCAAATAATAAAAAAAAATGCAAGGTTCTCGTAGTGTACTTGTAGTGTAACAGTTACAATGTTTCGGAGTTCTTAACTGTAGTTAATGAATATTAAAAATTGACATGTTTCCATTTGTCTTATAAAACTAAGGTTAAGCTCCGTAAATAATTAAGTTTTAATGCCTCTTAAAAATATTATTCGAACTTTCTAATCGGTGTTGTGTTACGTAATTTAATATTTGTTTATCTATTCTTTTTTAGTTATTTTTTATCATGAAGAATTCTAATGTGTAACCAACTCAAGTAGTCAATACAGTGATTTTGCACTATATTTTTTTCAATACACAAAAAAACTTTAAATTAAAACAATAAAAAATAGGAATATTTAAATACTGTCAGTACTTCATTCAACATTTCCTTGCGAAACTTTCATTTTTTTACGATCCGACTTGAGAGTCGTTATACAAAGTTGCCACTACCATTATCTGAGTTATCGCTTATATTGTATAGAACTTTGGAAACTTTGGTGCGAAAAGCTTAACGTTTCAAAAGTTGCGTGTTTTTTTAGTACCTAATATAGACGTCGATTTAAGTTTTTATCCCTTATTCTTTTTATATATGTATTACTTCTAGGTCTGACTAAATAAAAAATGTGCCTTTTAAATCTATGGAGCTACATAGGCTGTTCCTCATTTTCGAGATATTGTGTGTTGGGAGACGGAATTCAACACCGTACTTTGACAGACAATTTGGAAGTCAAATAATTCTTAAGTGTATCACGAAAGTAAAACATCGCATTTAGTTATTTCACCTTCGCACATTTTATAATACTAAAATTTGTATAATATATTTTTTTCAAAATACAATTTTTATAATAAAAAAAAACACAGAATAAGATATAAAAAGTTCATTAAATAAATGTTTCATTTGTATATTTAATATAACTTAAAATTCCGTTTCCAGGACTACTCAGCCCGTGAATGGGTGAGACAAGGCGCGCCCAAAGAGAAGCTGATGATCGGTATGCCGACGTATGGTAGATCCTTCACTTTGATCAATGAAACGCAATTCGATATTGGAGCTCCGGCATCTGGTGGTGGTGAGTTTTGGCTTCACGCAGAATCCCGCATTTAACAGTACCCTGCTATCGGCAGAGGAAATCTAGTGATAAAACACTCTGTTTCTTATGTACCGTCCATTTTTCGAAGGGCAAAGAAAGTTTTCTAAAATACAAAAGTGAAAACTGCATTCCAATCGTTTGAGCTGTTACAGAGATTAGCGTGCACAAAAACACAAACAAACAGACAAACTGTTTATAAATCATTGTTTTGGTTAGTTTTACATTGACAAATGCCCCCAATGACAGATTTTCTCATATATTTCTTCCATGTACAGGCAGCGATCTGTTAAAATTTAATATATAATATATATGTATAGATTATAACAATTTCTCAAACTTCTTTAACAAGTATACAGATAGATATATATATTACAAAACCAACGAAGGTGGTGTCCGAATATACTATATTGCATTTCACAACGACTAACTTTAAGCCTAAACTAACCAGTTGTTAAAATAACTGGAAAATTTAACTTTAGTTAGTCAAAGTTCTAAATACGAATTTACTGTCTGTTAAAAGTTTACAGTTTGGATATTAAGAGGAATGTGTGTTTGTTGTTATCCAACACTCGTAAATAACTACTAAATAAAATTATACGTTTATAATTTACACGACATTTTTTTATGTAAACGCAAAAGTTCTATTTATATTCACTTTTAAAAATAATAAATTTAAAATATAAATGATTATATCATCATGGGAATGAATTATTTAATATTTTAATTTTTTCACTCTGGTACTAATGCAATGTCCAACACACAATGCTTTGAGAATTTAGCGGAACTGGAGAACAGAGTGTCTTAAGCGGAGTGTCATAAAACATAAAACATGAGTGTTGAATGGCGCAAGTTAATACCGTGCTCTGTCTTAATAAAATAAGGGAACAAATGCAAATGTTATAATGTCAATACCCCGATTGACTATCGAACCCACTACCATCACGACCACGTCAACGTATAAGTAATTTTAAGACCTCAAATAAACATAATTGAATGCAAAAACGAAAATGAATTGATTTTAAATACTTCCTGAAATTAAATAGTACAAAATATGTACGAGAATGCAAGTTTTAAAATAAAATTGAAACAGATGAAAATTTGATATTGAATATTTCAATAGAATTTTAGGCTTCAGTATTTCGGCGACCGTTATTTGAATTTTTCATACATTCACACTGTATGAATGTATGTACGGTATATACATTTCAGTTGGAACATATGGCACCTACAGTGAAAATTAAGTGTTACGTTAGTTTTTGCCAAAAAATATGTTAGAACTTTTGTGCTATGGAAGGAGCTTAGATTTTTTATTTTACCAGTTGCAATGTTAGAAAAGTTAAAATAATATAATTTAAACTAAAAAACTAAAATAATATAAAATAATATTATTTAATTTTTGGCGTAATGCTGCAGCGTAGAGAGAGATCCGTCATTCAACGCGTTGTCTCGAAAATAGGACGGTGCATGCATTTGTAGATTTTTTTATTTAGTGGTAAGGCAAATTACGGCGTTGTGTTACGCCACTAATGGCTCTAAACGCATTGTTTTAAAGTTGGGCTGAAAGTTCACATACCGCTGAGTCAAAAGGTCCACTATATAGTTTTGTAATTCCAGGTCAATCAGGTCGTTACACAAACGAAGCTGGCTTCATGTCCTACTATGAAATATGCGATTTCCTTCGCGAAGACAACACCACGCTGGTATGGGACAATGAACAAATGGTGCCTTTCGCGTACAGAGACGACCAGTGGGTCGGCTTTGATGATGAACGATCTTTAAAAACTAAGGTATGTAATACATACATAGTATTATTGCTTAATAAGGATTCTTAGTATCTTAAGTCTGCAAATATGATTTACAATACATTTTTGGGAAAATCTCTAGTTGAGGTATTCTATTGTAGCAATAAAAAATTGTTAAAAATCGAAAAAAAATTGCTAAAAAAGTACAAGCAAATTTCACTATAAAATACGAATTCATTTAATACTCCAGATGACCTGGCTCAAGGAAGAAGGTTTCGGTGGAATCATGGTCTGGTCTGTAGACATGGATGACTTCAGAGGTTCCTGCGGCACCGGGAAGTTCCCTCTTTTATCTGCTATGAAACAAGAATTGGGTGATTATAGAGTTAGACTGGAATACGATGGCCCTTACGAATCTAATGTGCCCAATGGACAGTATACTACTAAAAATCGTGAGTATTAAGATTTTTTTTTCGGGTTTTTCTTATACAGAAAAACATGATGATTTAAAATTGTATGATCTTTGTAAGAAGGAGTTTCCTTGGGGGGACCAAGTATTAGGTTCCTACAATCTGCCCTGCTGTAAGCTGAAGTGTGAATCTAAATATGGCGGCATGAGACTGTGTGTGACAGTGTTAATTATAGGTACGATTCCCATCATACGGAGAGGATTTTTTCCATTTCACCCTGGTAATACAAACTGCAGCGTTTAGTTTCTCTCATTCAGGCGGAAATAGAACGTAGAGAAGGAAGTTTTCTAACTAACATGCGACAGATGTACAGATTTTTGTCAAATAAATATTATGTTATTTTCTTTTCTACGTTCGGTGGTTTCGGTGGTGTCGAAGCAAAGCGCGAGGTTAAGTTCCCCCACTCAACATACAAAACCTCCAGAATTGGATATAAACATAGTATATAGATATATACGTATATATGTATATGTATAAATAATTTTGAATAAATTTGTATATAAATTATGCCCAAAATTTTCAACCAAGCAATTGCAATGCAAATATTTCAATTTAACTTTGGCAATTCAAAACAGAATCTGTCACTATCGAAACTACCAATCTACGAGTAAAACACGTATACACTACTAATAACAATAAACATAGCACACAGTAGCTACAGCCCAACTACTATAACTATAGCCTAACAAGCAGTCTAGTAATTTAGGCACGAAATACAAGCACTAAAATTCAAAATTCAATCGTCAAAGCCCACGAATACCCGTTATTAGGCATCAGCGTTCAATTTGCGGAACAATTCCAAATATGCCGACATAAAGGAATTTTGAACAGAATGTTGATACCGATTTTAAATATTTTTATCTTGTTTATTAGGTTGGTTTAAAATTTAGATCCGGATAATTGAAAGAGTATAAGAATGTGATTTGTGTTATTATTTAATAAAAAAAATTGTATACTCTACTACTACTGTGGGTTTAAAGTTTTAATAAATGCTTAAGAAATTATGTTTCCATTGAATAAGACTCGAAACTACAAGCGTTACGTTCAGGAAGATTAGCATAGAATTTATAGTATTATCATTATCCTTGTCCACTAATTACTTATTTAAAGACATTACGCGTAAAGAATAACAGAAAAGTATTTTTATTTCTTCAATTAAACCAAAATTATACTTTCAAGCATATTTCCAAATTTTTGATTTAATTTCACATTCTTGAAAAAATACTGAAATTCCTCAAAAAAAATTCCAGCTAATGAAGTAACATGCGAAGAGGAAGACGGCCACATATCCTACCACCCTGACAAAGCGGACTGCACCATGTACTACATGTGCGAAGGTGAAAGGAAGCACCACATGCCCTGCCCACAGAATTTGGTTTTCAATCCCAATGAGAATGTATGCGATTGGCCCGAGAACGTTGAGAGTTGCGCCCACCACACCCAAGCGCCTGCTAGAAGATAGGCGTGAATTATAATGTTTGTAATAATATTGTTCTTTTCTTTTGTATTGTACTACAGGTGTTAGAATGTAGAGCCATTTTGAATAAAAAAAGTATAAGATTTGGAATTTTTAAGTATTTGATGTCAGTCTAGAATTTGTTTATTTTTTGATTTAAATATTGAAATTGTTAAATTTATTATTTTAACAAAGTAATACCACATATTTTGTATGTTTGTTTATAAATTATTTGATATCAAACACTGTTACATATTATGTAGAATGAATTAATAAAATAAAACAAAAATGAATGAAATAACAATTTTTCATGAAATTAATAATTTTGCTAATTTATTATATAAAAAATTTATTATTATAATTAAATTACTTATTATTGTAATAAAATTTCTGAACATCTTAATAAAAAAGGCCAACTTATCCACAAATACAGTTAGCCACGTAGAAAATATTATAAAAATAATATTTTTATGCAATTCTTCCCCAATATGTAACAGTGCTACATAATATTTCATTCTAATACACCTGTAGTCTAAATCAAACCCGTAATATTTATTGATCTTTTCGATCAAATCAAAGGGTTCGTGTGATATAATGTAAATCTCTCTTTATTCTCTATTATTGTAGTTATTATTATTTAGATATTTTACTAGACGTTTGTGAGTAAGTTGATAATTCAAAAGTTTTAATATGTAAATTATAAACTATACAACATTTTACATTGATGAATTTAAATATAATCAAATATATATTTACTATACTTTAGCCGCAATAATTAGTTAAGTTTAAAATTATTCATTCCACAATTTTGATTTTATTTGTTAGGTTTCTATAAAAATGTCAACTCATTCACACTTATATATAGATAGTTAGACAAGTGTAAATTAGAATTTATAATTTATTTTCTATAGAAATTTCTCTATATACATGAATATGTATTTACATTGACACTTTTATAATACTGCCATTTTTATATTTTTTTATAAAAAAAAAACAATATTAGATGTAATTTGGTCTAATTAACATTATAGGCAGTTAGTTTTCCCAAAGGCACACAATGCAATGGTGTTTTTTTAAGAATCAAGAAATATAATTAAAAAAATAACAATACTATTTACAATAAACACATATATTTTTTAAAAAAATGATGGTATAAAAAATATTAAAATATTTTTTGAATGATCATTATTTAAATGTCAATGTCAATGTAGTTTTTTAAATTATCAAAATATCAAATCAACATTAAACAAATATATAAGGCAATTATCAAAACATATGAACTTTTAATAATGTGAGACTCAACTGTCATTAAAAGTTTTATGTTTTCAAAACTTTTAATTAGACACTAAATTATTATAATGAAAGTAATAATTTTATTATATATTTTTTTCGCCATATTGTGTGCCTTTGTGATTGTATTTATTAGACATAATTTTAGTATCAACCTTTTTAAAACGAATACTCAATCAGCGACTTCACTGCCCACAGTAGTCTCACTGTCCTCACTGTTGGACAGTTACAAAATTAACAATATTAGAATTCGAATATAAATATTGTTGTAAGTAGAAAATTAGATGTAAGATTTTGTAAATATTGTATCTAGATACAAAAAGATGTAATGTAAGAGTATTATTAAAAAAAAGTGTAAAATTGTTGTTTTTTTTTCCTTTCTTTTACCCTATTAATTTTAATAATATTTATAAGTTTTATTATATTTTATGAAGTAGTTAATTTTAAAAAGGGTCTCACCTAATATTCTTCTTGTGAAGGTATTCTTCTTGTCAAGTTGTAGGATAAATGGCCAAAAGGCACAGGCAGCAGGATTTGCTGCTTCTAAAAAAAAGTAAACGGAATAGCTTTAAGCAAAATAATACATTCCCCAATTGTTGTGGCGGAACTCAACGCTATGTTTTAACTCGTTACCAGAGCGAGGAAATGAAAATATTAATTATTTTATTTCCTTAACCCATTTAGACCCATACTCAAACTAGTAGTAAATAAAAGGTTTTTTAGGTAATAATTGATAGATGTTAGAAACGTAATTTTTTTTTATTTAAATATAAAAAAATGCCGTCCTTAAATGGGGCCACTGATCACATGTAATATGTAAACTTTCGAAACTATTTTTGCGACACGGAATGTTTTATAACACTTTTTACACTATCAACGCGTTTTTTTATGGCACATTGCACATCTCAGTTGCTAGCAAAGTTTTTGGTAGTAGTGGTCTGCCCCGTGGTGCTGCAGACTTGGTACTGCAGAAGCTGCTGGGCGCATAAATACGTTGATGTTTTCGTCTCTTAAATCGTGACGAACGATGTCGTCAAAACCCACCACCATTTTTTGCCACGTACAGCATTGCTATATAGGTAAAAAGATTGATCAGCCTGAGCAACCCCGCCCATACTACACTGTCAAGCCTTCGCACTAATAAAATTTGACTTGGTAAAAGCAGTAATCAAAACCGGCTCGATTTTTTTTTCATATCCTTTACTGCTGAGTTTCATCTTTTAACAATTTTTGCAATTTCTCAAAACGACCATGTATATTAGTCGTAGTTGGATCACTTTTACACCAACGGGGTTGCTCAAGATTACGGTTCCTCTACGTCTCTTAGCAAAAGGTTGATAATTGCTACTGTCTCAATTTTCATTGCTTCTATCAGTAAGCAGGCAGATGAGCAGCGCTTTGTATATTGTTATCATCTCCTTCTTCCTCGATTACCACACCTGGTTCGAGAGGCAAAGCAACTAAATATACCTCTTCGAAGTTTTTCAATAATTACAACTGCGGTTGCTTCTTCAAAACCCTTATATTCATTTGCTAAATATCATAAGAGTCATTAGGATTTTTTTTCTAATCAAATTTAATTATATTACATAGAATACTAAGTGCTTAAGTATGTTTTGTACCAAAACAAATGTATTTAGAAGAAATAGTTAAAAATAAATTTATTTCATTAATTCATTTTGCCTTTACGATTTTTAAAAAGCTTTACAAAATGCACGAAATGAACGATTGTAAATTTTTCTTTTATTGAATTTACGCTACTACATAACTTATCGTACGATATACTACTTATCTTTACAATTCTAGACATAAACTGCATAAAAATAAAAATATAAAAAAACAAGGGTACTATTATAGTTATATAGTTTGGTACCCATTTGGGCACGGCGGGTCAATATGGGTTAATTGAGAATCGAACTCGCAATCTGTCGCGCTCACAGTCATTTGCACTAACAGTATAAATACCCAATATTATTTAAAAATTAATCTAACCTAAAATCAATTCTCTTGCTAAAAAAACAAAAGCATTTTCTTACCAGTTTCCCATTTAGAACTCGGGTTAAAGAAAAAATCTGAACATTTGTAAAGATTCTAGAGTGATTGTGCGATTTGCTTCGGGGACTTCTTTGAACTAGTTTTTTTCATATTGTTTGTTTATTTTTTTTTTGCTATTATATATTACCCTGCCTGCCAGTGGCGTGCCTGTAGTGACGCAGGGGAACAACTGAGACTATAAATGTGATAGGTTGTGGGCTCGATTCCCACTCCAGGATATGAAATATTTAATGTTTTCTTTGTCTTCCCTCTGGTGTCGAGGCAAAGAGTACCATTAAGTACCGCCATTCAACAGGCAATATCTCCAGAATTAGGTGGAAAGTGGAAGTGTCTTTGAACCTTCTGCCTCTCTGTTAAATGTGGGATTCATTTAAATTTTTAGTAAAATAATTGAAGGTGTAAAGATTGACCACGCAAAACACAATATGTGTAAATTGTCGAATTCTTCTTTATATTAGAGAAATTTGTCATCAATAAAAATATTCTATATAAGGAAACCAAAGCATTTTCTCACCAATATTCCATTCAGAATGTTTGTAATAGAAAAGAACCTTATCCATTTGTAAAGCTGTTCCAAAGTTTCGTCGTTTCGCGGTTGCGAACAAACTTGTATATTCTGAATATACAAAATAGGACCGCGATCGCGGCGCACTTCTGCCAAGTGATTGTGCAATTTCTTTCCGGGACTTCCTCGAGACAAACTTTTTGATGATAGATTTGTTATATAGTATTATTTTTAGCTTTAGGAAATAGATAGAAGACTCCCGTTAATAGAACGGTAAGTAGAGGGAACCTAGACTAGCTGTAAACAATTGTAGAATATTCCAACTCATATATTTCGAGTAAAATTTTCTATGAGCAGGTATTCTTACGAGCTTTGGTGTGATCTTGGCTAACTAGCCAAAGATTTTCTTTAGCTAACACACAATTTAATGCAACCTGAATAAGTCTATTCATTCCGAAATATTTTTCACCAGAAATATTTCAGTATTTTCAAGTGCAACCTAAAATATCTTCCATTATAAGAGGATAAAGTTGGAAATATCTTGGCACTTTTGGTGTATAATATAAAGGCACAAAATCCCAGGCTGATTCCATTAGCAGTATTGTTTAGTTGAGAATTGTTTGCTATCGCTGTATTCGTACCGGTGTTTGTATATACTAGTAATTATGAGCATTTCTGATACGTGAGGCTTTGTGCTCAATGTATAATACTGTCGTGGATTCGATTCCCATTATAGGGACGCTTGTGGCACAGTTGGGAGCAGCACATTCAAGCTGTACATCGCATATAACACGGTAGGCAGTAGGATTTTAAGATATAATGCTTTAGGTGATAAAACATTATAAACTGATGATTATGTAAATGATTTTCCAAATGGGGATTAAACAAAAATTTTAACGTAGCTTCATGATAACTAATGGGCCAGTGGTCAGACCACCAGCTTCAACGGTTGCCAAAAGCTGCGGTTTCAAATCCCACTACTTTCAATTTTTTTTTTAACTTTTCTAAAAAACGTTGTATAATCAAGACACTTCGGCCCTACTCACCGCCCAAGTAAATTAATAATTCCTTTCCCCGAACGGAAATCGAACCCTCAAAGGTGCCTTTACAGACAGATGATCCGTCACGACGACCTTATATATTATAATGGAAATATCTTAAACAATATCATGCTAAAGAATAAGCAATGAATATCACACTGTACTGAAGCACTTAAGACTCCTCGTCATATTACCCAAAATATACAAGCAAAATTATACTCTATTTTTAAATGAAAATAAGATTGAACTTGCTTTAATTATAAATAACAATGCTTCTCAAATTCATATAATGGAATAAGGATATGAGTTTTGCAAAGAATCTAATATACGCATCCTATTTCTAACCCATTTTCCTGTTGTTTTTAAGTTTTATATGATAAAAGCTTTTATTTGTCATAAAAACTTTTCGGAGAAAAATATCAACAGACAAATATCCAAGTACAGGTAAAATAAATGATAATTTTCACTAAAGTACTTGTGTTCTAATAAAATTATATCGTAGTTCTTCTATCCTCCAGTTTTCCCTTGAATTTGAGACAATGCAAGTTGAGAAGTGAAATTCATTATTCTTCTTTTTTTTGCAGTGTCACACCGTACTCGGCGTATATGTACATATTATTTAGAAAGTAGACAAAAGGAACCTAGTGTTAAGACACTCTGTTCTCAACGCAAATGCAAAGTAATAGAAAATATTCTTCCTTAACCTAAATATTTGCTGTCACAATCTTATACATATGTATGTATAACACATATAGTAATATATTTCGGTGAATCTTCTCGAAGTGCGTGTACACGAGTCCTATATCAACAGTATTAGATAATCTTTTATTCGTTAGCCTTTATTGGAGACGAATGGTCGTCTGTAACTGTGTTTGCGTGGCCTTAACGGCCAAAGAAAGTGACATTTCCTTTTTACCCGTTTCTAATAATTCATTTTTAGTGGGAGTGGGATTCCGTTTCGAGTGGGAATCGAACCCACAACAACAAGATTTCCCCCGCTCTCCGTCAGAATTCAGGACGCTTCAGGATCTTAACACTACGCTCTCTCTCTCTACAAATTCCGGGAGCAACAATGTATCGGGAAAGTATATAACCGTATCGGGAAAGTTTTGTAATTTTAAATGTTATCAACAGTTTTATTTAGAACTATTTTATTTCTTTAGTACTCTTTGACTGATCTGTGTAATGGTGTTATAAATTAAAAAGTTTATTTTGCCACGACTTCTTATACTGGAAGGTGGTTCTATAACTTGTTGGGATACAGTTAATTAAGAAAATATAGGAAACTATAGATATTAATTATAGAAATTATTCACCAATACATGGTCAGTCGTCGCGCAGGGTCACAAGTGTGTTATTGTGAATTCGACAGTTTGTTTTGAGAAAACGAAATATTTAATACTTTTACGTCCTCTGTCTGGTAACGTGGCAAGTGCGGCGTTGAGTTCCATCACTCAACATACAATGCCTCTAGAAATCAACGAACGTGTGTTTTGTCACTAGATTCCCAGGTTCTCTTCGTCCACGTGACGCCAATAATACAACAAAAAATACTCCTTTTTCGCTTTAACAACCACATCACTGTAATAATACAAAATTATAGGAAAAAAATTATTAAATGATTGATTAATTCGAATAAAAACTGCTTCCTAATATTTTTTTTGCTTCACGCTGTATCCCGCACATAGCAGGGCAGGCTACTTAATATGCTGTAAATAAATAATGCTAAACGGTGAGTGTTCACTGTTCGTGCGTGATACGCTCCAATAAGCACGAATTAAACGATTTATAAGTTACTTATTTATGATTTTACTCTAAATTTCTTGTAAAATATTGTTTTATTGAAATACAAACGTGAATCTAATAAAATTTAGAGGCCGTGGACCGGTTGTGGGTTCCATTCCCATTCGGATGAATGAAATATTTAATATTTTGATTTCCTCACTAGTGATAATGAGGTAAAGCGCGGTGTTGAGTTTTGCCACTCAAAACACTATGCCTCCAGAATTCGGCAGAAAGTGGGGAACGGACTGTCTGAACAGTAGGTTTCCTCTGCCTACCCGCTGAGTGGGAAATGGAAATATAAACGTAAATAAATATTTCACTTCCTCGAGTGGGGATCGAACCCGCCTCTATTATATTAAACACAATTTAAACGTTTCGAGTTACCTACTATACCTGCGGTCAGGTCAGGTTACCTCGGGCATTTAGGACGCCTCATAGGTATTTCGATTTGTCCACGAGGAGAAGCGCCAGAAAAATAATAATAGTTATTAAGTTAAAAAACGAATAATTAGTAAACTAAAAAAAAACAGTACGAGCATACTTTTCCTCTTTAAAATTAATTTAATAAAATAACTTGATACTACTTTGCGAAGGTAAAAATTGATATCTTTCATTTAGATGCTCAAAGAAACGAGGAAAGTTTGTTAATAATGTTTCTAATGAAAATATTCAGTGAAATTCTATAAAGCATTCTCGAACAAACGGACTTCTTGATTGTTATAATGTATTTTTGTGGTAAGTAATGAATTTTTTTTATATCTAGGAAAATTCTTGTATTATTTTACTCAAATCTTATGAACATACATTTCTTCGCTCTGGTGTCGACGCAAAGAGCAGCGTTAAGTTCCGCCACTCAACACGCAATGCCTCTAGAATTCGTCGGAAAGTGGGGAACGGAGTGCCTTAACACTAGTCTCTATCCCTGCTGTGTGCGTAATACAGCGTGAAGCTGATTGATTTTTAATATAATACAGTCTTAGGCCATATATATACTCAATAAATAGACTGTCCAACATAATAGACATTATTCAATTCGTACAAGTAGTTTCAAAGATTAGTTCCTTAAACCATACAAACCCCTCAGTTTTATAACATTAATAAGTAGATATAAATATATAGTGTCACAGGGGCACAAGGGTGCGACTTCCATCAGTGGCAGTGGGTTCGATTCTCATTCAGAAATTAAATATTTGACATTTTCATTTTCTCCTTTTGGTAAAACACTTAACACTGGGTTCTCAGGTTCCCTCTGCCTACCCTGCTATATACCATTAACTGTTGGGCTATGTGCGTAATCCAGCGTAATGCAAAAATAATGTATAAATATATAGTAAAGATATAATATATTACTTTAATTTCTACAAGAAATAAAAATAAATATATCTGCATAAATATATATAAGAAACCAACAAATCCCCAAAGCATCTACTTACAAGCCACGTACGGCTCCAACGTGAGCTGCATACGCAACTGCAGTGCTTTAAAAGTTCTTTGACGTTGTAAAAATGGCCGGCAGTTGGAGATAATGTATTGAAATTTTTAAAACTTACTGAAATAAACCAAAAATTATTTACGATACGCTATCTTGCCTGGCGGATGGTTATTGGTTCGATTTCTACTCGTGGTATGATTTTTTCTTTTTAATTTTAAAAGCACATTATTAATATTAAGTCTAATATTCTAACTAAAAGACACGGTCCGTTTGAAATACAAAAAAGTCCTTGTAACCAGTCCGTACTCGTACAGTACAACTTTCTGTTGGTAATACAAGACGTCTACATCTCAGTGCTTGGATGATCACGGTCAAGGTGGATAAATAAATAGTAAAGAAAAAATATATAATAACTTGTACTAATTTAAGTAAAATATTGAGTATTGGGCGTTCCATGGGGAACACAATATCACTCCGTTCCCATTAAGACACTATCCATAGAATTTTACTTCGCTGCCAGGCCTTTCTTGATAAATTAATCTTGATAGGACTATCCAATAATACATATATTTTTTTAATTCATAACAGTAATTCCTGAGATTAGCGCGTTCAATCAAACAAACATTTCAGGTTTTTTTTTTAAATATCAACATTTTTTCGAGAGAGGCCAATCGTGGCACAAGTGTGCGACTGTTCTTTGCCTATCCTGCTATATGTGATATACAGAGTGAAGCTCAAAAAAAGATGGAACTTAGTAGTTACTACTATACAAAAATGAACAGACTGTATAACTATTTTGTTCATCAGATATATTATTTATTTATTTATTTGCTATATATCTTACGTATATAATCAGTGTATATATAAGAATTTGTTTATGTTTGTGTGTATATGTATGTATGTATGTATGTATATATGTGTATATATGTATGTGTGTATGTATGTATGGTTATATTATATAATTTATTTATTTATTTTATTTCTTTGTTTTCTTATTTATTTATTTAGTTATTTTTCGCGTCACTTTGCACCGCATTATGCCCGCACTTTTAATTATATCCTTCCGGAATTTGGTTGCCTGGAAGAGATCACTTGTAGTGATAAGGCCGCCTTTGTGCATTTTGTTTTAAGTATTTTTTGTATTGTATCTTTTTAAGTGTGCGATAAAGATTTTTATTATTATTATTATATTATTCTCACCTCATTTCTATATAACGATGTAAGTACGTATGTATGTATGTACAATGCGTTCAGAACTAATCGCGGCTATTAGCGCAGAGGCATCGCTAATGCTGGTTCCAGCTAGTTTTGTTAGGCTTGTTATACATTCATATTTATTTTCTTATTTTTTATATTGTAAAATTATTAAAGTATTATTTCATATTTAGAAAGAAGATTTTTTTTTTTTAATGAAATAAGAAAAGAATTTTTTTTTTGTGTTTAATGAAAAAATAAATATAACTAAAATTAATTTGCGGCCGTTGTGGTTCATGGGCACAAGAACGTGACTTATACGTGACGGTTGTGAGTTCGATTCCCGCTCGAGGAAATGTATTATTATTTATTAATATTTTAATTTCTTCACTCTGGCACTAATGCAAAAGATCAGCGTTGAGTTCCGCCACGTTCCGGAGTGTCTTAACACTAGGTTCACTGTGCCTAGCGTGTGTGCGGGATGCAGCTGATTTTATTTATATAACTTTTAGTACGTGTATAGACGCCCTTAGTTAAAACACAGTAGTTGACACACTGGCCTAATGCTCACAGCTGCATTGTCTTTGATTTAATATAACCACATATTCTATAGAAATTCATAGTGCACTTTATTCTCATGCATTTACCTTATACTGTAAACGAAACAGCTTGTGGGTTCGATTTCCACACGAGGAAATGAAATATTTAATATTTTCATCATATTTCATGTAAAAAGTTTGAGAGCCTCCTACAGGTCATCTATAAAGAGGTTGATGGCAGAGGTCAAGGCGAAAGAGATACGCAGAGAACGTAGTGTTTGGATCTCTGTTCTCTCTGGCTACCCCCTTAGCTTTAGCTTTAGCGTTCTTGTTGTTTTTTATGTTAGCTAATAAAAATACTTGTTACTAAGCCAGATTAATATACAAAGCAATTCAACCAGCCATAATAATTGCCAAAGCTGTCAGTTTTAAAATGTTGCCATTTTCAAGCTAAAATCAATTTCATTATTCTGTTTTATACGAACGGCTCTAATTGCTAATCACACGGATATTTCGTATTTTTGTAAGTATTTTTGCATAATAAGTCTTTGATTAAGCGCGGAGTTGTGTTCCCCCTCTCAACACGCAGTGCCATAAAAATTCGGCGGAAAGTCTAGAAGGGAATGCGTTAATGAGAACGGAATCTCTTAACACTAGGTTCCCAGGTTCTCCCTGTCTTTCCTGCTAAATAGTTTCTTTTAATTTTTTTTTGGGTTTTGGATAATATTTTATCTTACATCTTATTAGTGTGTACACACTCCATTCCCCATTTTACGTCCATTTTTTTGAGAAATGGCATCTTAAATGGTAGAACTAATGCTGCACGTTATCCTGATACCAGAGCGAGAAAAAACCAAATAGACATTATTACCTAAGAGGGAATCGAAGCCGCAGTCACGTTTACAGTAAACGCTTTTTTTCAAGTAGTGTTTTGTTTTCTTAATAAATTATGTATTTTATTTATAATATATTTATACGAAATATCCGTCTATTGTTCATAAGTTACTATCGTTCGATCTAGCTAGTACTACACGTAGCTAGGCTGGCTGTCGACGCGACATGTCAGGTTGATTGAAAATTGTACATAGCAAGGTAGGAGTTGACTAACTAAATTGTTTATATAGAACCTAAGCTACTATTTTTATTATAGAAGTCATTTTGACTGATGAATGTCGATTCTAATACCTTTTAGGGAGAGAAAAATAAGTATTTTTGTAAAGATTTTTTATTTACGGTATTTAATTCCGTAAAATCTATTTGCAGGATATAGCATGAAAATGAAAAAAGTTAGATGTGATATTTCTTCATCTCCTGTACCATTTAACGATACTTTTACTACTAAGTCAATAAAGCGAATTAACAAAAATAACACTGAAAAACTATTTTTAAAACGAAATCTATAGATATTTTATACATTAACTAATTTAATTAAAATATTTTATGGTGCCTCCCTAGTAATGTAGATCAAATTAATTAGACATAATTAACAATAACGTACTAAATTTTCAATGGCTATATATCCAATCAACGGTAATAGGTTCGATTCCGTTTTTATAATGCTGATAAGAACACAGCGTTCATTTCGTCTCAAAAAAATATTTTTAAGTAACGGACAACGGAATGTTAGAGAGAGAGAGAACTGAGAGAGTGCCCTTAATTAAAACACTGATGTTGAATAGCGACAAAATCCACGTGGGATTGAATCTATTATCATAGCATTTGCAGTCAGTCACTATATAACTGCGCTATGACAGCTTTCTATTTATATATATAAAAAAACTAAAAGAGAACCCAATATTAAGACACTCCGTTACCCACGCACTGCTGAATTTGCAAGACACTGCAAGTTGAATGGCGGACTTCAACGCCGCATTTTGTCAAGCAGCGTGAGGAAATGAAAATAAATTTAATACAATCATTGCCTCGAGTAGGAACCCAACTCGCAATCGTAGCGCTTACGGCTGTAAGCTTGTGCCATTGAACCTCGTCTCAATAAACGTAAATATTAAATAAGTAACATAATTAAAATTAAGTTGAATTAAATCAGCTTCACACTGAATCTCGCACACAGCAGAGTAGGCAGAGGGAACCTCGTGTTAAGACAATCCGTTCCCCACTTTCCGCCGAATTCTAAAGGCATTGCGTGTTGAGTGACGGAGTTCAACGCTGCGTTTTGCCTCGACACCAAAGCAAAGAAATTAAAATACAAATTAATGTAAATATTTCCTATTCTCAAGTGGGCATCGAACCCACAACCAGTCGATTTTGCAGCACACTTTATCTTCCACCACGACTGGCCTCAACATAATATATTTTTAACCGACTTCTGTAAGCAAAGGAGGTTATCAATTCGACTGTATTTTTTAAAAAATTTTTTTTTATGTTTGTTACCTCATAACTTTTGACTGGGTGAACCGATTTTAAATTTTTTTTTTTGTTTGAAAGGTGAAGCTGCCCGAATGGTCTGAATGCCCGAATTTTTTTTTGGTTCATGTCTGACAATGGTATCTATGAGAAAATCACATAAGTCTTAAATTTTGCATTAGGTATGTGCGCGACAAATAGACGAATAATTCAATGTCGCGCAAACCGATTTTGATGATTCTTTTTTTATTTGAAAGGATATACTTCAAGGATAATTTGGTGAAAGTTTGGTTAGGTTCCGATTATGGGATCCGGTGAAAATTTAGAAAGTTTGTTTTTTTTGATAAAAAATTGATTATACTGTAATAGTTACAAGCAAAAACTTTTTAAATTGATGTCAGAGGTGAGATTCCTGATCGTTGTATTCCTTTTCAACCAACCTCAAAAAAGAGGATATTCTCATTTTCAACCAACTTCAAAAAAGAGAGATTCTCCTTACGCCCGAATACTTTTTAACCGACTTCTGTAAGAAAAAGACGTTTTCAATTTGACTGTTTTTTTTTTATGTATTTTCTTGTCAATATACCAAAATGTAACTTTGCACAAAAATAATACCTAATTAAATGAAGTTTTACTTAGGACAACCACATCCACTCGTTGACACCCACTACCACCACCATCACCACTCGTTTAAGAAGCATCATTTTAAGATCTACCCATCACTAAAAATCGTAAGATTTTATAATTTTGAAGTCGGTGTCAAGCTAATGCTACAACACCTTTACTACAATATTTAATTACTAAGCCTGTTTGTTTTACTTGGCACCGACTTCAAAATTATAAACTATTTGTATAATTATTTTTCACTTTTTAGTTCGTTGTTAGAAGTCGGTTTTTGTTTTTGTTAAAAATTATTTTTTAATTAATCCACAAGTTTCTAGGTCAATTTAATTAACTACAAAAATACCATTAAAATTACATAAGCTATTCTAAAATGATTAAAGACCGAATGTTTAAGGAAACGGAAGACCGTCATGCTCCAACAGTATGGAACATAGACGGCGCACGCGCCTTTGTGAATTGTGTTTGTTGGCTACTGTAAAGCTATATGAAGCTATACATCACTTTTAAGAAGAGCAACGTTAGTACGATTCCATCTTCATAAATGATTACCTAAATTTGAATTATTTTTATATAATATCCCCACTCTTATTATAATAATAGATTTCAGTTTCGCCGTTTCGATTTCATTGCCATTAAAATTGAGTGAAGTGTTTTAGTATGGTCTAATACTATGCCTATTTTGCTGTATATAGAAACATTTTTTTTTTGATGAGTAGAAATTGAACCCAGAACCAGCGGACACTGTTAACTGCGACACAATGGCAGCTTCGCTGTGGTGTCGAAGCAAATTGCAGCGTTGAGTTCCACCACTCAACACGCAATGCCACCAAAATCGGTGGAAAATGGGGAACGGAGGGTCTAAGCACAAGCTCCCCTGTAGTATGTGGGATACATCATGACTAGCGTCTAAAACTTCTTTTTTGTATTTATTTACGATACAATTAATTATAAAACTTAAAGCTAGATATTTTATAGCATAAGTAAGCTATAACTCAGTCGTAGTAAGCTGCGCTTGCACTCGCGCTGATATCGGTTAGTTGTTTAGATCATTCCATAGCGACCGCGCGTTTTATACTTTCTTTCTTAATATCTTGTAAAAAAAAAACTAAAATAATAATAAAAAACATACATATATATAGTCTGTGGTGACAGTGATTGTAAAAACAAAATTAAAATAGTGTTGTGCCTAAAATGAATTAAAAATTTACACATTATAAAAGAAATTAAAAAAAACGTGTTTAACAAATGTCAAAATTATATAAACATTTTTAAGTTATTATTTTGAGAAGAAAAAAATGAAAGATTGCAGGTAATACAAATGAATATTTCATATATACTTTCTTCTCTTCACCCGCTTTGGCTGTTTGCGATAATGTCTTTATTTATGTAATTAGTAAATCGTATGATTTATTACTTTGTGTCACATGAAGAAATGCTTTCCAATATTGAGATTGAGATTTCTTTGCAAATATGCCGCGTGTTTATTTGTTGTAAGGTTTTCTATATTGGACGGTCGTCAGTTCCTTTCTCATTAGGGAACGTATTTAAGATATATGTATATAAATGTTATTTTTTGTTCAACAAAAATACAGCAATAGGCTCTGTTTAGTATTATAGGAGTGAAAGAAATAGAAGAATAGAAAATATCCCTTTTTTCTCATTTTTTAGAAATCCTCGGTTAATGCTCTTCTATCTCCTTCTTCTTCTTCCTGGCATTAATCCCGGCTATTACCAGGGTCTGCCAATGCTCTTCTATCTATCACTTGGGAACAACTTTATGAAATAATATTTTACCTAAAATTAAATGATGAATAATTCCGACCTGAACTGACAATGACCGTATTAGGCGGTCAAGTTTGGGAGTGTAGGTCAATGTTAAGTATGACTTATAAATGTTGACAAACTTAAATTTGCAAAGAGTGCATACGCCCGAATTCACGTAGGTACTTATTTTTTCCGTGAAATATTTATAATTTTTAACTTTTTATAATGCTCAATTTCACACAAAACGCGCGTATCTTTTAATTGCCATGACTTAGAAGCTTGGTTTTTTCTGTGTTTCAAGGGACCAACATCCTAAATATTTGATTTTAATTTCAGCTTAATACAAAATGATCCTATAAGTGCTTAGTTTTTTGTTTTGAAGTACGGAACTCTTAAGAATAAGCTGTGTATTTCAAACAAATGACAATACAGACAATGTTAGACAACAGTATAATACTATTGTCTTTTAAAACAATTAACTTCACTTTTATTTATCGAAGGTTGCTAATTCGATTTCAGCCTGTGAATTTTTCTAAGATTTTTTTAGTGTACCTAGTTACAGTATGTACAAGTGCATACAACTACACGTATCTACAGTATATACCAGGGTAATTAGAGGGACCTAGTATTTAGACACACTCCGTTCCTCATCTTCCGCCGAATTCTGAAAGCATTGCGTGTTGAGGGACGGAACTCACGGACTCGACAACAGAGCGAAGAAAAAAACATATATTTCAATTCCTCGAGTGTGAATCGAACCCACAGCCTGTCCGACTGGCCTCCACGACTGGCCTCATATACTCATAGATAAAATGTAGATAGTATAACAAAACATAATACCTCTTAGTAGACTTATAATTAGGTATTCTAAGTAGGTAGTAGGTACTCGTATCGTCTAACACATGTAATACGATAGCTTGCGGTCGTATATACTTCAACCGCATTTACGCGGTTTCCAAATTACCTTCGAGCTATGTGAACACTTAATAATAATTGATATTAATATATTTGAAGCCGTCGTGACGTAGTGGCAGGTCTTGTGATTGGAAGTCGAAGGTTCGTTTACTGTACGGGGGATTTTGAAAGAAGTCTCTTAACTCTTAAGTCCCCAGCCTCCCCTATGCCTACTCTGCATTGTGTGGGAAACAAGGTGAAGTTAACAAAATTATTATAAAATTATAAAATATGCATACATACCTATTTAAGAATTTCACATATTTTTTATTTGTCATCAACAGTTGTAAGAGCTTCAGAAGCAACATTTCTATACTGTAGGTATACCGTTCTTTCGACCAAATCAAATCGTATCCGTCACATACATTTTAATAGAAATAGCGGATTTAAATATAGATTAATATGGCGATTTGCGTGTCGAGAAAGTGTTGAAGAAATCTATTTTTATATTGTTTGAACCTGTGACCCATTAATATCTTTTTATCGATTTAGGGAATAGAGCTATGCGTTAGTTGGTTTTTAGTTTCACGCTGAATCCTTCATAAAGCAGGGTAGGCAGGAGGACCTAGTGCTAAGACACTTGTTTCCCATTAAAACACTTCCGTACCCAACTTTACGCCGAATTTTGAATGAACTGCGTATTGAGTGCCGGAACTCAACGCCAGAACGAAAGAACCAGGATTCATTATTCTAACCCATAATCTACCTTTTACAGTCGCACGGTAGTGCTCCTTCTCCACGAATAGCCTTTACGCTTTATCCCGCTTTAGCAGGGTAGGCAGAGGAAACTTAGTGTAAAGATACTCCGTTCTCCAATTTCCGCTAAATTCTGTAGGCATTGTGTGTTTAGTGGCAGGACTCAACGCGGCGTTTCGACCTCGATACCAGAGCGAAGAAATGAAACCCACAACCAGTCGTGTTTCCAGCACTCTTTGTGCCCCTGCGCGACGACTGGCCTCGACGACGTTAGTTTCTTATATTAAAGTAAGTTTACTTGGTTAGTTGTGGCATTTTAAACGTGCCAGTCACCATTATATTCCTCAATATAAAATGAGATGTAATAAAAATGAGCTACTGAAATCCATACTGGCTTTTATTATGATACGAGTACGAGCTGGCTTACGGCTTCAACTATGGACTCAAATGGAAGACTGAAAACTAAAAGAACGCAACGGAAGTACTCAATTTCTTCCGTGTTTACAATGATTTGTGCTGTCAATCCACTCCTATTCATATCATCGGGTCATAGGTACATTACCTATGTGTAACCTTCCTTAATAAATGGACTATTAAACACGCTCTTCAGATTTATTATACAATATTAAATATAGATAAAGACAAGTATAAAATTATTTATTAAGTTCTTTCCGCCACATACAAATAACGCAAAAATACCTAAAAAAGGAATTTTTCAACGTTCATGATTGTAAGTAAAATATATGAAGAAATCGATATTATTCGCGAACAGACAATATATTGTAGAAAAAGTGTAACGCTTAAGTAACATTTGTCACGCGAACGGTATTTAGAATGAAGTATTTAGATCTGCTAGGTCTTGATGCTCATTCGAAGAATATGGATTTTTTATATATTATATATACTAATATAGCTAAAGAGTGTGTTTGTGGACGCGTTAATCTCAGGAACTACTGGTTAAAATTGAAAAACTATAGATGTGTCGTTTTTTTATCTTCACGTTATATTCTGCACATATCAGCATAGGCTTAGGAAGAGCGACGTGGAGAACTTAGTGTTAAGACACTCTATTCCCATAAAGACAATTTGTTCCCTAATTTCCACCAATTTCTGGAGGCAATGACTGGAACCTGTCGCGTAGACACACGCTTGTGCCACTCCTGGCCTCAATTAATCTTCATAATAAAAAGATATTTTAACTACTCAACACGCAATGCCTATAGAAATCGGCAGAAAGTGGGGAACGGAGTGTCTTAACACTAGGTTCCCTCTGCCCCTCCTGCTGTGGGCGGGATACGGCGTGAAGCTGAATTGGATTGATTTTTTTATATATATTAATTTTCTCATGAGGGCTCATAGAAGCCAGCTATTTATATAAAAGTAAAATATCATTAGAAGAGCTTACCCATTAATATTACATTAGCACACGCTAAAACAATCTCCACATCATATTATTATATATGGTGTGATATTTTCTTGAAGCTTTCTCTTGGGCGAGCTTTTATATGACATACTTACAGTTTTCTATTAAAACGTGTTGTTTTTATAACATGTTTTCTTGATAACTGTAGGAAGTGGGTTCTAATTCCACGACTAAGATGGAATGTGGCTATCGTGGAATGGAATAGTGCTTAATATTAAATACGATGGTCGGGTAGCCAAAGGGAACCTAGGAAACTAGTGTTGTGACAATCTGTCTCACATTAAGACTTACGTTCCCTACATTCCGCCAAATTCTTAATATATTTTAGAGTTGAGTGACTGAACTCTACGCCGTATATAGCTATAGAATATGTTCATATTTGTTTATAGTATAGCTACTCCCACTACGCCAAGACGGCTTTTTTTTAGAAT
This sequence comes from Heliconius nattereri, assembly GCA_013403645.1. Classification (NCBI taxonomy): domain Eukaryota; kingdom Metazoa; phylum Arthropoda; class Insecta; order Lepidoptera; family Nymphalidae; genus Heliconius; species Heliconius nattereri. The sequence goes on along the minus strand of JAAIXI010000220.1, from coordinate 4,045,201 downwards.
AACTAAGAATATTAATTAAAAAAACACATTAACATATTCAGAATACTAGGTTAGGCCACAGCGAAGGCTATCTTCACGTTATAAGCATGTAAAAACGGAGAAAGCACTAACAGGTTGCTGTAAATTATGCCTAATGACATTTTGATATCGTTCTAATGGTTAGAGGAAAGCTATGTAAAATTAATACTTTTTTGTTACTCGAAGTATATTAATAAGTTTATTGGTAAGTTAATTTCTGAAGGATGCTTTTTTGTGTGGTTCTCACAGAATAGAATTTTATGGCATAATTGAAGAACATATTATAGCAGTAAACGCAAAGGTCGTGGATTCGATTTCAATGGTAAGACAAAGCTTAACGTTGATTTAGGCCACTCAGCACTTCACATTAATCATTTAAAACATCATGGAAAAATATTCTACTTTAAAATAAATTATACGGCGTAGCCCAACATTACTCCTTATTATAATGGGGAACGGAGTGTTTTAGCACTAGGTTCCTTCTGCCTACCATGCTGTGTGGGGGATACAGCGTGAAGCTGAAAAAAGAATCCTATAACAGTCATTCTAATAAAGTATAAACAAAAGATAGATAGATATCTAATATTGAAAATGCGGTAGTGGCCTTTCCCCGAGCGTGCCACTTGCCCGTTCTACCTTGTTAATTACAAGCTCAAGTAAACACTGTGGTTTTTAAATCCACACTCGACTTATACTTCCGGAATTTTCTTTGCTTCTGCTTGGTTACATGAGTTACGATGTAACTTGTTGATCGTCCGTGTATAATAAGTGAATGGTGAATATAATATTTGCCCCAAAATGGATATGACCTGCTAGCGCGCTGCTAGAAGCACTATCATTGCGGAAGTAGATGTGGTATTGGGGAACGAAAGTGTCTTAATGGGAATGGAGTCTCTTAACACTAGGTTCTCAAAAGTGTCTTAATGGGAATGGAGTCTCTTAACACTAGGTTCCCAGGTTTCCTTGCTTCCTGCAAATAAAAGAATGATGTAGGTAGTGTGGTTCTACCCCGTGTCTCGCTTATTTTTATTGGAGCAAAGGAAAAAAAAAATTAAATGTAATCTGTCACCTCGAGCGACGACCGAACCCAGAACTTTCGCGTTACAGCCAGATACTGTTCTACCATGGTAATTAAGCGATTTAGAAGGCTGAAATTTTTCATGCCCGGCCTTCTTGGGTAGTGTAGGGCTATGAGAAGATTTACGGAAACTGGAAAAAACGGGAATGGCAAAGAACGGAACTAGACAAATTACGTCATACACTCTTACATCAGCTATACACATGTATTGTCGTTCGAAGCATACAGTCCACGCAAACGAAGTAGTAGGCGATAACTATGTATTTAGATATAAAGGATGTAAATTAAAATTCTAACGAGTATATTTAGTATTACATTAAGTATAACTATATTCATAAAAATAAATCGATTGTTACTTAAGAATATGAGTCTTAATATCATATTGTTATTCCGGATGCATATGATGTAACTTCCGGTAGACTGTTAAAGTTGTGTTAGATAAAAAGTTATTTTTATATATTTATTTCTGGTTACGTTATTTTTTTCAATATTTGCTCTGTAGCCTCTGTCTCTCTCCCTCTCTCTCTCTCTGCCTACCCTACTATGTTAGATGCAGCATGAAACTAAAAAAAATATAAATTTAGGCACCAGTCATATCTTACACCACCGTACTATGGGCTTAAAATATCTAAAGAAAATAAACTTTTCTACATACTATTTAATAATAGCTTATAGTATATCTAAGTAAGATAATTTATGGTAATTTCAAAGTGTTTAACGTGCATTGTGCCCGCTATACGAACAGTACTGTTATCTCTGTGGCAGGTAGAGTATAAGTGTTTTTTGCGGAATATGTTCTTTTAAGTTTACGGAATTATATTTTATTATATTGTTTTAGATGAACGGTGTATCACGCATATAGTATAGTATGCAGAGGGAACCTAGTGTTGAGACACTCCACTGCCCACTTTCCGCCGAATTCTGGAGGCGTTGCGTGTTGAGTTGCGGAACTCAACGCCGCGTTTTGCCTCGACACTAAACCGGAGAAATAAAAATATTAAATATTTAATTTGTTTGAGCGAGAATTGCACCTACAACCTGTCGCGTTTACAGTCCCACACTTGTGCTCCTGCACCACCTTACAAGTGCAAGAAAATAACAAAAATCATACCCCCGAGTTTGAATCGAACCCACACCTTAGATCAGATTAGTTTTCACAAATTAACAGACAGACTAAGAATTTCTCAGTATATGCAAATTCACCATTAATAGTGCTAAATAGAAAAAGTTATGGCCAACCGTTATAATGTGGTCGTATAACGTTTGTTGCATATTCATGTTAATTGGATGATGTATTGAATATATTATTTTACATAGATTTTATATAAAATAATATTATTTAATACCTTTGAAGCCTTTCGTGGCTCAGTGGCACAAGGGTGTCACTGTAACACGACGGTGGGTGGAGTGGGTTGATCCCTACTTGAGAGAGTGAATTATTATTCATTAATATTTTCATTTCTTCGTTCTGGCATCAAGGCAAAAGCCCGGCGTTGAGTGCCGATACTAAATTATACAAAAAATGGAAAAACAACACACTTAACACTGTGTCCTTTGCTTACGGTGCGGGATACTGCGTGAAGATATATTTTTTAAATAGATCACTATAAGTCCAAGTATAAAGAGCCTAAGCACATTCAATTTCAATTTATTGCTCATTGCGGTGAGATTTATGAGCTGTATTGGAAACCAATACCTCAGCGTATTGAATGTATATATATTACAACCTTTACTGTATTTCTTTCTCTTTTTTAATTATATTTTTTTTGTATATATTAAAATATTTAACTAAATGAAATTTACGACTAGTGACCGGCTCGCGGCTTCACCCTCACGTCACGTCTGACTGTAAAGGCAACTGTTGTAGGCCCGACTAAGAGGAATATAATATTTTAATTATTTTAATTTTAATCCTGTGATAACCCGCGGCGCTGAGCTACGCCATTCAACATGCAATGTTTTGAAAATTGGGCGTAAAGTGGGTAATAGTGCTGCTATTCGAGAAAAAGTGTGAAGCTATTGTATCTCACTCTCATCTCAACTTAATTACGTAGTACGTAATATTATTTAAATGAAAACAAAATGGACCAAATTTCGTATAAATAAATGCCCTATAGGAGTATATTAATAGAAAACAAATATTTTAAATTGAATAAAACACAAATTGTATATTATATAATAAAATATATATAATTGTATTTTATAAATTTATTTTATTACATAGTACCTATTTAAACATAATAATTTGTCAGAAATTCCGCCATCTTGAAAACGCGGGAAACACGAAAGTACACAACTGTCAATTATGTGAATATTTAAATAAAATGAAAACCTATTATTAAATATTTTCACTGTCTATAATACATTTACGCACTGTTCGCGGCTTCGCTTGCCTGGATTACACTATTATGATTCATTTATGATTCATTACTTTCTTTGTCTGATAATGTGTTTTTACGATGTCAATGTCGATATTGGACTTCGGAAGTATATTACGGAAGAATTGTTAAATATACAATTAACTCGAACAAGTTAGTTTAAACGTGGCGTTTATTTCCGCAATTCTATATGCCGTGTATAAAAATAAAGTGGAAAACTATTAAGTGCCTTAAAATAAAACTAAGAAAGGTTGGTTATTGTCTTCTTCAAAAAAATAATTACAAGGTTCATTTCATAGAATAAAATGCATGTGGTCGTAAACTTAAGCTTGTTAACTTTATTCGCCGCATCATCGATATAATATAAGGTATTTCCCAATCACACTCCTAAAATTAATCCAGAACCCTCAGTGGGCGAGCCCGACTCGCGCTTGGCCGTTTTTTCTTAAATACACTTAAATATACGTTCGTTTATTTCAAGCAGGAGTAGCCGCACGGGGGCGGCTAGTACAATGACATAATCAATAATTATTATATTAATATAAATATTTATTAAAGATATTCAACACACTCATTACACGACACAAGTTGTAAATTTACATCGACAATGACCAATAAAATTTAATTTTACTATTTAGCTTTACACTAAATACTTATTTGTAAATAAATTTAAGTTGTGAATTAATTTATATTATATCAGGCTTTGTAGCGTTGTAATAATTATAATAAAAATTTGAAATGGAGTTCGATTCCCACGCGGTAGAATGATTATAAAGCAGCATGTTTCTCCTCGCGTAACATAGCTACTGCCACTCAACACGCAATTAACATTAGGTTCCCAGGTTCCCTTTGCGTAATATGCTATATTGCGAATACAACGTAAGCTAAAGCAAATAAACAACTAGTATCAAGACTCTCCCACACTCCACTTTCCACCCAATTTTAGAGACATTCCGGGTTTAGTGGGCGGACTGAACCGAACGCGGCGATATAAAGCGGGATAATAAAATCATTTAAATATGATCATGGAATGATACTTTTGTTTCTAAATTCATTGTTTGTCTCGGTTTTTTTAGACAAACCGCGCTGGTTAGCTCCGCTCAATAAACATCCCATTTTTCTAAAGCTAGGTCAATAATGGAAAACAGTGCCTCATTACAAGGTATTTGTCTGTCCTGCGCATAATTATGCGGATGAGTGAAAGAATTAAAAAAAAAACAATTCTCCAAATGAGATGTAAAATCGTGACACAAACTATTAACTATAAAGCTGTACTTTAATCTAAATTAAGTTAATTAATGACTGTGTTACCCACACGTGCTAAATATTACTTTCGAACTGTTTTCAATTAAACACCCAATAAGTCAGTTTCTACGTGAATCTATTACTGCGGGCCAAGATTAATGGTCCGCTACAGTTTACGACATTGAAGGTAAATTACCTAATAAAATAACTTCGTACTTTATTGGCTGATTCGATTTTTTTTATTGTTATTAGTAATATAAAGTTATTGTTGTAATTAAATATTAAATACGATAGCGGATTGTGGCGACATGAGTCTGAGTTAATTAATTTTAAATAATGAAAATTGAAATTTATTTTTTTCCTATCATACTTAGAAGCTTTACAAATAGCAAGGCTATTTGTAAAGCTTAGCTTTAGCTTTACGCTTAAGGTATCCCGCACATAGCAGGGTATGCAGAGAGAATTTAGGAAACTAGTTTTGAGACGCTCTGTTTCCATTAAAACTCTTGCGTTCTCCATTTTCCGTCGAGTTCTGGCATTGTGTAAAGGAACTCAACACCGCGCCCGCCGCGTTACCTCGATCGGAAGTTAGGAAAATATTAAATATTCAATGTCCTCGAATGAAAATTGAACTCACAACCTATATATGCGCCTACAACCACACGCTTGTGCCCTACGCCATGACTGACGTCTATTAAAGTAGCCTTGGCAAAAGATATATGTTTTTATATTTAAGTTGTTTAAAGAAAGGTTTAAAAACTCTGGACTTACAACAAAATCAAATGGCCTATTATAGTACACTTTATCACAAAATCCAATTACTACAATAAACAATAGTTAATAGCAAAGCTACTTTATGAAATAGAGTGGTAAATTGCAAGAAATAAATTTTACCACACGAGAACGTTATTTTACCAAACTATTATTAATGTACGTAGAAATAACAGAAGACTAAGTTCGATTGTCTTTAATAAATATCCTTATACTATATCCGTAGACGCCTCTAAGTTGTGGATTGATTTTGATATAAAGAAAGCCAGATTTTGTCAGTTTATTTGGAACGAGGACAAGAGGTATAACTGAATAAAAAACATTGTACTGAATATAACTGAAGTAGAGAAAAGCAAGCTTGGCAAAGTAAATAGTAAGTCACTATTACTATTTATTTCTCAAAACATAACTCTCTTCTAACTTTGTTCCAAAAACCTCTAAATTGCATTTTTTTTTAATATATCATCATTAAATATTTTTTATTCTATTATGGCTTCTCAATTGGAGAAGTGTCTGACACGAAGTCACAGACTTTCTTTTGTTTATTTTTGAGATTTTATTGATATTGAATGCTCATTGTACAATGCCGGTTGGTCTATGTTATAGTTTGTCTAAATAAACCGAAAATTATTGCGATAAATTTAGAAAATATTCTCCAAATATTAATATTTAGAATTTAAAACACAGGCATTTAATCATGCAAAATATCGCCGGAAATATTCAAATTAATTAAAATTACATCTTAGGCCACTTTGCTAGACATTTTGCGAAATCCCGAAGCTACCAAGCTCTGAAAGATACGCTTAAGGTTATTTATTGTTACTCCGATGAAAGATGTATCTGAAACGTTCATCAAATCAATTTAAGGCTCCCAAGAAAGTAGTTCTGGTTCATATTTGATTGTTTTTGTACCGAGTACGAAATGGAAAAGAGTAATAATAAAAAAGCAACGTTTCATTCTTTCATCGTAGTAGGCAAAGGTGCGGGAACCTAGCTTTCACTGCGTTCCCCACTTTCTGACCAATTTTTGGGAAACTACATTTGGAGCACGCTTTGGCTTGTTACTACAGCAAGGAATAATAGTAATACCTCCTCCCGAATGACAATCGGAAGCCCAACTGTCGAGATTCTAGCCAAACGCTGTACATGCCACTGAGCTATGATGCCTTCTAATAATATAATGTGTGTGATGGTTGTATATTCGAATCTCTCTTAATATCGACTTTACAATATTAATTAATTGATCTTTTATAATTGCTTGTAGACATTAATTTTAAAGATTTATTTATACTTAAGGCCGGCTTAGGCATTTCCCATTAGCAAAATGAATATACTTAATTTATTTCCTTATATATACCTTTTCTGTTTTGGTAGACAAAGCGTGGCGTTCAATTCCGTTACTCAACACGCGCTGTCTCGAAAAAACAGCGGGAAATTTTGATCACTAGGTTCCCTCTAATTATTTCTCAGGAAAAAGCGTGAAAAAAAGGCCTTTTTTATGACTTATTCTTCATGACCAAACATTATATTTTCAGATCACAACACTATAAATTATCATCTATCCGAATGCCTTGAGCGCTATCAAAATGGGTACGAGCTTTAGTAGCGCCAACAGTAGGAGATGGTCGAAGAAGGAGGCTCCTAACCCAGAATCATCAAGGATACTCTTTCTGCTGTACCTCATTCATAGAACATGGAACGTTGTTGTGGAACATATGGACACCAAGAGTGCGAGGTAATTAGGTATTTGTTTTAGTTTCTCCACTTTTACGTAATTAGCAACCTGGGAACTAGTGATGTAACACTAGCTTCCCTCTGCCTACTCAGATACGCGGGAAAAAGCCTAAAGATGTTGCAACAAAGTCAAATAATCTCATCTTTACATTAGAACGGAAAATTATAACTAACATTTTATAATTTTTACTATCTACCGTCTTTCAGGTGGCGTCACTCACATCCACCGAGCTCTGGAGTACGTCAGTTCGATTCCGTCAGCTTGGACTCCGGCTCCTGCTATTCTGCGTGTAGCTGCAGCTACTGCAGATTAAGGGACTGTGCCCAGGATTGTGTCAGGTAAGGAAATTAAATCAAATAAATTAATGAAATGACGTCCATTTATATTAGTAGATACTTTTAGGCTACTTGGGTGATGAAAACTAAAAGTGGATATTTTTACAATTACGAAAAAAAAGAATACTTATTTGAAATCGGAATGTCGGAAACATCAAATGAAATAAATAAAAAAGGCGTCCAACATAACATTATATTCCTTCTTTATTTAAAATGGAATTCCGTTGAATTCAGCCACTAAGCAATGCCTTTAGAATTCGGCTCTCTTTATTCCATTCTATTTGAGTAACTTTTAACGTACACCGTATGTACGTAATGCTAGAAACTAATTGAACATTTTTTTTCTTTCCAGGTACGTGAACATTTGAATATAAATATCAGTTCAGAAATTACATATATGGAGGATTGATCAAAGTGGATATTGGTTTCAAGAGCAGGCTGCTCTTGAAAGTCTCGTCCAAATTAATTTAGGCGTTTTTTAAAAATAAGTTCCTAAGTAATTGAAATTTGGAAAATATCGAATTAAGAATATTCCAGTGAAGCACAAAGACACAAGCTTGCTAATGTAAGCGCAGTGGTTGTGGGTTCGATTCCCAATCAGGGGAGTCAAATAATTTATATTTCCATTTTCCTTGCTTTTATAAGACACTCCACTTCCCGCTTCCCGAATTCTCGAGGCATAGCGTGTTAAGTGACGAAACTAAATGGCACGCTTTGCCTGAACACTCGCAGAAATGAATACATTAAATATTTAATTTCCTCGAGTGAGTACCAAACTCCCAACCAGTCGGGCGTGCGCCCCTGCGCAACGACTGACCTGAAAAAACAATTTTACATACAAAAATTTTCGTATTAATCTTAATAAATGATTTTAACAAGATACATCAAACTGCATCATCCCATTAGGTTATTGGAGTAAAATTGGTGGAACAATCATGGAACGGTTGAGGCAGCTTTGTATGAAATTTTAGTAGAAGTGGTTTATTAAAGCAAATACGAATATGAGATAATACTTTTATGGAAATTGCAATAAATTGAATAATTTAAAATATTATTTTTTGCTTCACGCTGTAAAGCAAAAAGCTTAATGTAGTGTTAAGGCATACGTGTTACGGGCAGAGTGAGAGACGGAATTTTTTAACAATAGGTTACCAAGTTCCCTCTGCCTATCCTGCTATTTGCGGGAAACAGCGTACAAAAAAAGAGAGAAAATAACTATTTTCGTTTAACAAACCCCCAGTTTCTAAAAGAAGAGTGCAATAAGCTTTCAAACACAAGCAGCTCATTAAATTGCATTAGAACTAAAACGCTCCTTTCAGAATACAAAGTCTTAAACGTCTTAGAGTAATGAGTCCGGTTAAAAGAGAAGTTGTTTTGCAATCTTTTTAAAGTAGTTACATTAGTTGTTTGTTTGTTTATTATTTATTTCTAAGGAACTTAATTAGTTTTGAGTGTACAGTACTGTATAGATAAGTTTATCATCTATTTACTTTTATCACTGAGCTTCCAGGCAATACATATCATAAAAAAGATGAAATGAAGTATGAATATTGGTTGGTGTACAAATGATTTAATAAAAAAATATATAAAAAAACAAAAACAAGCCAATACGTTTATTAGGATTAACAGTCCTTAAATTATGCGGTTCCTGGTAAAGATTTTATTTATTGAAAAATGTTAACTCGATATAATAAATTCAAACATGATTTAAACGTGCTGCCATCTAGCGTGCAAGTGAATAACTCTTCGTAGTTATAGTTAGGAACATTAGCTTTGAGTTTTCGTAGTTCAGAAAATCGACACAAGATGTCGCATTTCATTAGACTTATATTCTTTACGTCTGTGGTTAATGTTAGCAACTATTCCCGCTAGATCTATACAATTGTTTATGTACTAATGATTATATTAATATTTAAATGTAATTCAGATTAGTAACTAATCTGAATTATATTTTAATATTAATAACATTATCAGTTTACTCATCACAAATTAAAGTTTCAGCCAGTTGAATAAAAAATTCGTAGCAATTTTGGCAAACCAAATACTTTATTTTGACATTATTTTTTTATTTATGAACCTATTTTAATGAAACAAACATTTAAAGTTAATGACGTTGCCTCAACACTAGTAGTGAAAACTGCACTTATATCGGTTAAGCCAATTCTGACATGAGCTTGTTTTGAGTTCTATTACAGTGATAAATATAGCGTAAAATAGTTTTTCACGTGTATCATCCATCTACATACAAAAATGAGTTACACTTTTATTATAAGTGAAATTGAAATTTGAACCTACTATACCACCCCAGCGATCCCAGTCAATACGACGCATACAAAAAGCAATTCTAACTCGCTACATGATTTCATAACACGCTTGGAAGACCAATTAATTCATACTACACTCCGAACAAATAACGTATTGTTTTATACTGAGAAATCAATGTAGGAAATATTTCTAAGAAATATAGCAGGAAGTGTATGGTTGTATGAAATTAAAAATATGGCAGGCGTGGGACAACGTCTGTAAATAGTTATTTATGGGTTCAATTTTTATTTGTGGGCGTGAATTTTTTCTATTTTTTCAGTGTAGAGTCAAAAGCGCGGAGTGATTTGGCAACCACTAACCGCTTATTATTAAAATCAGAATTGAAGATTTCCGTTACTTTGTCATAAATCCAATAATCAGAACCTATCCTATTATCGAAATCTTTTGTCGTGATATTAAAATATTCGTCCCTTAATAATTAATTAAATCGTTTAAAAGAGTATCTTTTCAACATATAACTGTAGTTTTTCTTTTGTCGTTTATATATATATATATATATATATATATATATATATATATGTATAAACATATATATATTATGTAGATTTATGTATTATACTTAAAGGATTTTATGTAGATATGTATGTATATATGTATGTGTGTATATTCATTAATATTTTATTACTGTATTTTATTTTGCACTATAACGTTATTCCCATTTCTTTATTCTTAGTCCTTAATTTTACAAGGGTTGCCTGGAAGAGATTGCTTGAAGCAATAAGGCCGCCTTTGCATACTATTTTATAAAAATATATTGTTTCTTTTTCTGTTATATGTTATATTTGTGTGCAATAAAGTTTTTTCTATTCTATTCTATTCAATTCTAAATTATTCGTCCATTTGTCGCTCACATATCTATTTAATACAAATTTAAAACATATATAATAAGTTCTTCAATTTTAACAATAGATTTTATAATCAACACATAATTTTTAACAGACATAGCTTTTAAATTCGACACACTAACCGTTTAATGGTCTCGAGTATAGGAATTTTATTAATAGCAATTATACAGTAGACAAGTACCGTACGCTAGATCAAAATATACTTAAACAATAGTTTTCTATACTCATTAGCGATCGCGGTTTTTTTTTGTAAAAAAAATCGTTAGATATAGTCTTATTTCTTCCTATTATTTAAAATAACTTCTATGAAAACCGCGAGAATTGAGTTAACTATCGTATGTCTAATAAAATCCAATATATTAAATTAGTAAAAATGTTCTTACAGATATCCTAACAACATGATTACGTAAGTTTGGCTCAGTGATAATAGCGTTTAGACGGTTTCCAATAGACGCAGGTTCAAATACCGCTACGTTCAATAGATATACATTTCCTAGAAAAGTATTAAAACAGATAAAGCTTATTACTACTATAACAAAATAGAATTCAACACAAAACCATCCGCATAATGAAAAATATAACTACTGTGCCTCAAAGACTTCTTATATCCTATACATAAAATGTGTTTAAAAGTTATAATTTATAATCAGAAAAAAATATATAAAGCCAGTTGGCTATTAAGGTGAGTGACCGTGGTTACATCGCGTAAAATTTACTTATACGCTGCTTTGCCACGTATCAATCTATCAATCTTTTTGGCCTGGTTTATATTGCTTATATTTTTTAACACATACTAAATCTTCTTTACATCTTCTTTATACGCGAAGGTTGTGTATTCGATCCCCATTCAGACAGAGAACTGAGAACCTTGTGTTAGGATATTCTATTCAAATTAAGCCACTGCCGTTCTCCACTTTTCGCTGAATTTTGGAGGCGTTGCTTGTTGAGTGGCGGAATTTAACGTCACGCTTAGCCTTGTTACTAAAGCGAGGAAAAGAAAATAATTAATATTTCATTTCCTAGAGTGGCAATTAAGCTTTTTTTTCTTACATTGGCACGCATATGTACACAGCGCCACGACTGGCCTGAAGTTTCATATATCTTTACAAAAAATACTAACGTACCTAAGTTACAATCGAGGCGCTGGTGAGTGACTATAGTAACGTTTATTGTTACCGTAATCGGTGACTATTTTACTCTTGTTTTTTACTTACTCTATTCTTGTGAGTTCAATCGACGGAGAGATTTGTATTTAAGTAGACTTGAGAGTTGAGACATTCAGTTCTCCACTGTTCATAAATTATAGAGATATTGCTATGTGCTCGACTGGCACGCTCGGAACGCCATTATGAAAAGAACAGAATAGTGAAATTGCTTGTTAGGTGAAGTTGGAGCCTAGTACTAAAAGCTATAGCTAGTATTATATTTCAGAATAACTCGGGATCTCCAATTTTAGTACGGAATCCTAGGTGGGCGGGTCCGACTCGTACTTGTTTCTATTTGTATACTCTCAACTCGCAGTATCTCGAAATATTTGCGGTGCCTAATACTACGCTGTAATACACTCTACCCTTCTAATATATGCCGAATATCGCTTGAAGCGAAAAAAGTCACTAAGATTTAAACCCCCAACCATTAGCCAGATATTGATAACTGCGCCTTAATATATATTTATAGAGATCTAAAAACCTATTCAGAATAAGATCGCGCTCTTGAAACTCGCCAAGTTCAAACAAACTAGTGACAGTACGCTAGTGACCGTCGTGTTTGACGGACGTCTTTAATAACATTATTATATATGTATATTTATATATAAATAGATATATCTCAAATAAACAGACAGTTAATTTTATATGTATACGAAGAAGGGTTATAAAAAAGGATTGTTTCATCTAAATTGGCTTACCTTATTTAGATTTGAATGAGCTTTAAGTTATAATGTGGTGAAAGATTTTTGTGTGTGTTTTAGTGGATTTCTTTGGTTTTAATAGATTTTTTGAACGGTAAGTACTTTTTTGTCTTTGTAAAAGTTATGAGGAAAACGTAATTTAACTTTCTTTTAATATTGCATTTAAATTGGGGCCGTCTTAGTGCAAAAGCAACGTTAGCACCTAACTCCAAATGAGACGTGGGTTCGACTCTCGCTGGAGCAAGTAACTATTTACATTTCCTCGCCCTCTAAACAAGACCGTTGGATCCGCCTCATGGTTCAAGGTCTCCAAACTGCAATGTCTCGAAAATCAGGGTACAAATTGAATATTGAAGAAAAAAAATGTTACCAGTGGCGGTTTAGACCACATTTACAATATTTAATAGCCTATAACATCTTTAGGAGAAACTCATGTAAAGCAAAATTACGAGCGAAATTACTCATAACTTTGATTAAATAAAAGTTTATTATACACTTCTGTTACGTACGATGCTATCAGTTTATTACTTTATATTTAAAGTATAATAAATTAAATTTAAGTAGTTTAATTTAGTTTTAATTGACGCCAGTCGTGACTCAGGGGAACAAGGGTGTGATTGTAAGCAGCTGATGGTAGTATTTCATATTCATTTGCGTTGATTTCTGCTCAGAATTTTCAGCAAAAACAACTGTATTGATATGAAATTTCATAGGTTATATCCATTTGCGTGATATAAAGTAATATATATATATATATATGATACACATATTGTATATGTTATTAATTGCACCTCTTTCTCAATATTGTTACGAAATAAGTACCGAACATTTACACGCATATATGGTGTTTTCACTTTCAATAAATAACCTTAGAATTATATAGAAATTGAATTGTCAATTATATGTACGAAATAGAAATTAATTCGATTGTTAATTTGGAGGATCGTTGGTTCGATTCTCACTTCGGGGAAACGATTTTTAAATTATTATTTTCGTTTACTCGCTGTGGTAGATAGAAAGCGGTGTTGAGTTCCGCCACTCGACAAGTACCTAATGTATGCATAAAGTTGGGCAGAAATAAGGGAGTGTCTTAACTTTAGGCCTCTATTTCATATACGTACCTGTATATTTGTTTCGCTTCACACGAAGGAGTGGAAACGGAGTATTATTTCCCTATTTAACGTAAAATTCGGTAGTAATTGCGTGTTGTATGGCGAAACTGAACGCCGCGCTTTGCCTCGTTACCAGTGCGAGGAAATAAAAAAAACATATTATTCATTTACCAAATGAACTTATGAAATATTTCATTACTTCGAATGGGAACCGAACACATAACCTGTCGCTTTTACAGTTACATGCTTCTGCCATTGCACCATGATTATCCTCATTTATTAATATAAAAGTTTTAGTCGTCAAATTAATTTCTCCTTTATAATAACTTGCCTTAATATTATAAAGAATTGAAAAAGTCATTTAGGTAAAACAAATGTACATTTTAATCTTATAGTTAAACTAAACCCTAGTTTACGCACGGTTAACCTTAACCGCTTCGTTGAAGGGGTAAAATGTGATTCCAATCATTTAATGCTAATGTAGCATAAAAAGGCAGCATGCAAGTCTTAACTCCCTCGTAGCGCAGTGAAACAGAGGTCTTACTGTAAGCGCGATTGTGGGTTCGATCCCCGTAAAAATAAGAATGTAATATCACTAGATTCTCTCTGCAAATAGCATAAATTACAGAAATTAAATACGAAAAGCAACTTTGGAACTGTATGTAAAACTATGCTTCTTCGGAAGCGCTCTTACAACTAACGTATACGTTCTCATCGATCTACGTCGAAATTCTTATACGCTTATTACAACTTACTTATTGTTATTAGCATATCTTTCATTTTTTATAATTTTTCTAAAAAAATATTTCTCTTTCCTAGTTGTGTAATAACACTTTAAAAATATTAAATTGTGTTTTTTACGTTACGTTTGATTTACAATAGCGGCATTTCAAAGAGATTTTCGCGGATTCACCTCATGTCCAAAACTGATTACTTCGAACGTACGTACGTGACCGAATTGCGTGATTTTAATATGAATTACCAACTTATAAATATTAAATCTTTCGTTCATACGTTTGTTTATAATAAACATCTATTTATTTTTATTTTCCCGCAATGGTAGATGAAGCGCGGCGTTGAGTTCCGCCGCTTAGCATTCAATGTCTCGAAAATTGGACAGAATGCAAGGAACGGAGTGTGTTGACACTGGATTGTCTCCACTTATCCTGCTACAGGCCAGATACAGCGTGAAGGTATATAAATAATACATATAATAATGTCATATAATAATGTCATAAATTAGCGACCTGCTCGCGGCTTCGCCCGCTTGTACTGAACTAAACAATTATTTATTTTATCGTTTGAATATAATTTTATTTTTTTTTTAATTAATATATATTTTTTTATTTATGAACCGATTTGAACTAACAGATTAAATACAATATTGAAAACTGCATTTAAATCGGTTAAGCCGTTACTGTGATTAGAGTGCAAACACATACAGACAAACAAACAATTTTGTTTTAAGTTCTATTAAATTTGTAAATACTCCCCCCCCAATAGATTTTTTCATATATCATACATATACAGACAGCGATCAGTTACACTTTCAATATATGTATACTTATATAGATAAAAACAATATATTATACGTGTCTATATATTCAAAAGAGCGTTTATATTTTATACTGTATCCGTTTAACGGATTTTGGTGTAAGATGTATAATGTATTTCCGGTAGAAGATGTTAATTTGGAGGAGATATTCGGTCAGTGACCATTTTTGTACTTAAAGCTGTCATTGTGTGAATATTGACGTTGTTTGTGAGTTCAATTCCCCATTCAAGAGAATGATTATACTTATTTAGGTATTTAATATTTTCCAAAAAGAGAAAAATATGTCAACAAGAGGCCAGTCCGGGTGCAAGGGCAAAAGCGTGCGACTGTAACCGCAAAAGTTTGTAGGTTCTATTTCCAATCGAGGTAGTGAAATGTTTAATATATTTATTTTATCACTCTGGTAACGAGGTAAAGCGCAGCTTTGAGTTCGCCACTTAACACGCAATGCCTCCAGAATTCAGCGGAAAATAGGGAACGTTAGTATCTGAATGGAAACGGAGTGTCTTAACACTATGTTATGTTATGGTTTTTTAAATGTTAATGGAAGAGCGGAGTCTCCTGGTACAGGCAATAACATGCTCAAAAGGAGGCTCCAATCACTAGTGATTCTGTAAGAAATTTGCTTAATAAAGTATTTATTATTATTTTAAAAAAAAAAAAAAAACATTTCCAGGTTCAATCTACCTATCTTGATACGTACGAAATACAGCATGAATAAAAAAGAAAAAAATATAATTGAATTATAAGTATCAAGTTTCTTATTATTAATAAGAAACAGTTACTTCACGTTTTCATCTAAAGTGGGGCAACAATGCAAAAAGCAGTGCGTGTAAGAGAAAAAAACATTAAGAAAGCAATTCTATACGCTTTTCTTTTCAACTTGATTATTGTTTTTTTATTATGTTATACACGCGATACTTGTTTATTATATAGGCTTTAAAATAGGTGACGCGAAGGTGTGGGTTCGATTTATCATATTCGGAGTAATGAATTATTATGTTTTTTCACGTCCTCGCTCTGGTAACAAGCAAGGTGCGGTGTTGGGCTTCGCCCCTCAACATCCAATGTCTCGAAAAGTGACCGGAAAATGGGGAACAGAGTGATTTAATGCTAGGTTCCTTGTAAAAGATTAATACATGTTAAATGCGGGATACGGCGTGCAAAAAATAAATAGAGTACACCTTGCTCAAATTAAATGTAAAAGATAATTATTATTTTCTAAAAATGGTACCAAGACAAAAAGTGTGACAAACTTGAAGAATTCGGCGGAAAATGGGAAATAGAAATTCCTTAATGGAAACTCAGTATCTTACACTAGGCTCCAAGGTTCCCTCTGCTCTCCTATATGCAGGATACACAGTGAAGCTAAAACTAAAAACCACGAGGCATCGAACGCACAACCATCCACTAAGAAACGACAAACTAATATAAACAGAATGGGTATTTAGCGTGAATACCACAATATATTTTTAGCTCAACTTATCTAACATTTATCGGCGGAAAGAATGTATTATATCCTGCCACTATAAAAACCTTGCAGCTGCCAGGTTAATTCTATTTTTATTTGCCTTTGGCCTTTACATTTTAATGGATACATTAATGTATGTATTTAATGAACGTATTCAAAGGAATTGCTTATAAAATATGCGCTTGCGCATCTTCGAGTTATAAGAATTATATAATATTGTCAGTTAATTATCTTAATACTAATTTCTTGCGGTCTAATTCACAATAAATGAGATGCGCTAATATGTAAAGGATGATGATTAATTAAGGCGATCGCGGTGCCACTGTACTGAAGTAAATTAGATTATTATTGCTTAACGGAACGTGGTCATTATAAATGTAATGCTACACCTAAATAAACCTAAATTTTATAAAATCACTTTAGCTTGGGATAGGTGCCCTTCTAATATCAAAAAATCAATGATTGTCTCTTAATATGTTCTTAATGCTTTTCATTTTGTAAACAGGATTATAACAAAGTGGGGCACCTATCCTTTTAAGGCATTCAGTTTTAGCTCAAATCCTAAATTATACTAATAAAATATTATTAAAAGAAAGGTTATTACAAAAAAATAGAAAACAAAGGATATTACTATAGAAATTTTCAATTTTATGAACGTAAACTTTCATATTTTAAAAATAATTTCAAATGCACTATACATACACAACACTATATGTCTATAGATATATCGCCTTCTCACTCTATGTTCTTGCCTAATTGGCGCATTGTGGGTAGCCGAGTTGTTAAAACGGTAAAACTGCCGGCTACTGGCGGCGGCGTTGAATTCAATATTATAGCTTAAAGCAACTATAATTAATTAATAAACATTAATTATTATTGGCAGTTTCACGCTTTTGCCCGCGTAGCACGTAGAGGCCTAGTGTTATGATCTACAATTGTCATTTGTTATATATTTTTGAATACTTTTATTTACTAGAGCTAAGGGGATAAATGAAGATTTTTATGGAAATTGGGAACTTATTTTTTATACTTAAACCATATCCGTCGAACCCGCAAGAACCCGGAGGAACACTCCGTTCTTCACTTCTCTACCATATTTGCGACAATGCACATGCAATGGCAGCGCGGCGTTAACTCCGCACTATACTCACAAAACGAATTCTCGATTCAAATGAATATTTATTTATTCATAGCTACATAGCTCTAGTAGTTCTTAAGATAGAGTGACAAACTGGTTGGATATTAAAATTGAAAGTAGATTACAAGATTCTCATGCTGATAAGATTAATGCGTGGGTGCTGATTCACAAGAAATAGTGTTTAATCTTCTATATTTTACTCTTGTGTCAGTACTATGAAATTTTTTGCATAAAAATGATGTAAGAGAGTTGAAAAATTGACTAATAGAATATGAATCTGTGATTTTGTAAAATACACATCTTCTGAACTACTAGACCGATTTGTATGAAACTCTTTTTGTTGTATAGATAGACTGTCTGTCTTTTGTTTGTTTCTCCGTCCGTCTAATCCCTTTAATAGGTGAGCCGATTTTTATAGGGCTTTCACTGTCTAAAAGAGAAGACTAACTTATACTGAAATAATTTACTCCCGAAAGACAAATTTTCAGAAATGTATTAGTATGTAACATATTGTGTAAATCTAATGAATAAAACAACGAAGAACACTAGGATTTCTTTGCCTACTATATATATGATGTTCAACAAATACGTGAAGCTGATAAAATCAAATAAAATAACTCAAATATAATGGGGTGTGTCAATAAACTCTACTTCTTCCTATCTATATAAATGCATGGAAAACTCTTTCATTACTGACCGACGAAAAGACAACGCACAGAAAATACTGCTGGACACAGAAAGGTTAAATTTGGCATGTAGTTAAGTTAGGAAAATGTGGGGAGCACTAGGAAAGGATTTCTTGAAATTCCTACGGGAACGGAAAACAATGAGGTTTTCCATTTTACTTCATAAAGCCCACGTAGACAGTGTTACAGGCGGTGACTAGTCTGTATATAATCTTCATATACTTTTAAGCCATAAACTAAAGTAAAACCAGGTACCATAATTATATACAAATTGCGACATTCATCCAAACTAATTTGAATATAATAGAAAATAACTGACATTACAGACGGATGCCTGACAATTTATATGTAAATGTCAAAGGCTATTGACTTTTAAGGAAATAATTGCAATGTGCATACCTATAGTGCATATCTCAAAGTATTTATGCTGCAAATTTTATAATTAGATCCATTTTATCTATTCTATTACATTCTGCTAGCGACAAACTTGGGATTTAAAGCGTGACAGGTTGTAAGTTTGATTCCCACTGAAGGAAATGAAATATTTAATAATTTTTTACTCGCTCGATCTGGTGCCAAGATAAAGCGCGGCGTTAAGTTTCGTCAGTCAACACGCAACTGCTCCAGAATTCCGCGGAAAGTGGGGAACTGAAATGTCTTAATAGGAACGGAGTATCTTAACATTAAGTTCCCAGGTTCCCTCCGCGTACCCTGCTATGTGGGGATTTAGATTATAATAATAAGTGTTTTATTATTCACTGATATTTTTGGTAAAAATAATTTAAAAATATATATTTATAACTTTCCCACGAGTTTTGTATTCAACGCTCGATCCATTTCATAGTACATGATGAATATTCAAACACATTTAAGTTCTCACTTGACGCGTTAAATGGTTTTGAATCGAATTAATCGAAAGGATATTTATAAATAGTTTTTTTTTAGCTGTATCAAGTACATAACAGGGTAGGTAGATAAAGCCTAGTGCTAAGACACTCCGTTCCCACTAGGACTATTCCGTTCTGTCCTATTGTGTGCTAATTGCCGCAACTCTACGTAATTGGACCCTCCAAGACTTAGAATCTTAATGGTGCTACAGTCTGCATATTAATGTTTACATATTTCATATATATATGAAGTCATTTATCTATCAATAAATGACTGAGGACTATTAAAAATAAAATAATCTTTCAATTCGAGCCAGCAGTTCCTGAGATAATGTTACCATACGTACATTTATAAGACATTTATCTAAGTTACAAACGATATAAAATCTAAAATTATTGCCACAATTATAACTTTCCCCGATACAAATATGGCGTAATAATTTGCAGTAAATCACGACAGGCTAATTAAATTTTGTAATTTTTAATGGACAAATATCATTTAGAAAATGAATTTTATTTTATATTGATTAAAGATGATTTTGCATTGAATTGTAACTTTAAGATCTTAAATAGACTGTGGCTAATTATCTGTCTAATCTTGGGTTCTTAACTTGTAGGTTGCTTATAGATGCTTTATATTTTTTATGTTTTTCTTTCGTCCGTCGATGGGACATTGTTTGACTGGGGGCGTGAGTTCGATTTCCGCTCAAGGGATAGAGCTACTTTTATTTCCCAGCTGGAGTAAAACAAAGCGGAGCTGTGAGTATCGTTACTCAATATGGGCTCAAATTTAGGTGGAAAGTCTAGAACTTAGAATATTGCTACAGTGTTTATTAATGACAGTAAAAATTGGGTTCATTATTTTCATATTAAAATTTATAACACCTTAATTAGAAATATAATAGAAACCTGAGTTGACCAATACTAGGTCTATTAAAAATATAATAGAAACCTGAGTAGACCAATACTAGGTTCCATTTACCTACCGCGAAATATGAGATGCCGCGGGAAGCTGTTTTAAAAATAAAAATTGCAATAACAAAAAGTAAAATGTAATTTAAAATGCGGCCCATTGAACTGAATTAAATAGTCATCTCTTATAAAACAGTTAGATTCTTTAGATATACTAAATAGGTGTGAAAAACTAATTAGAACCAAAAATCATTATATATCCATCAAAAAGAGAAAGTTTTTTCTGTTTAACATCTCTGGAAACGCAATTCATAGCCTTTTTTGGCATAGCAAGGTAAGGAGAGAGAACCGAGGTAGTGTTGACTGTGTCGGCAGACTGCTTCGAGACAGTGGTGGAACTCAAAGCGGCACTTTTCTTTCACAGAAGAACACAGCACAAAGTAGGCCATTCCTCCGAGTGGAAATCAATGCCACAAAAGCAAACTAATACTGGCTCTTACAGCGACACCGGGTGGGTTGCAAGCACTATATGGCTACTTGTGAGGATGCTGACGACGGTAAGGGTGTCCCCTGTGAGCATGACCTCAGAGTTGAGAATGGTTCATAAATATGGGCTTTAGTGACTGAGACAATCCGCAGTCGAAATTACGCGGCGTCGAACGCTGAGATTTAGCGCGTACATACCATGTGGAACGTACATCCCACAAGATATAATTAATGGGAATGGGAAATGGGAAATCGAAAAAACAAGATTTTACAGTTTATAGTCCAAGAAAACTAAATGGCGGATTACGACTCATACTGTAGATATATGTAGTTACATAAATTCAAAAAGCAGAAAGAATAGACAAAATACACTTCTCTTTCTAACAACTAGACTATTTAACAAAGAAACTTACGCAAACACCATCTAACACTCCAAATTTCACTATTGATTTAGAAAACGAAAAACAATCTCGCATCTCTTTTTTCTCTATACAATTTTATATCCATCTCTTTCATTTGGTTACAAGCCTGAGATGAATCTTCATTTCTTTTAGCAATGACTTGACACTTTGTATGGAGAAAGTGACATATAATTATTATGTATGTATGTATGTCACGATCGATAATAACGCCGCAATGGATGTTTTACTAGATCTAATTTGTAACTGTTATAATAAAGCTATATTTAAAGTGTTATTTTCCTCGAGTGGAAATCGAACCATCAACCAGTCACGTGTACTGTCGCACAAGGATACTTAATATTTATAGTAATTCCGAGAAATCCTCTCATGGGAGGGAGCATTAAGTTCCCCCACAATATAAGTTTTAATAATTTATGCAACACTCAGCCGCCGGCGTAAGAGTTCACGCAGTGTTTTACTAATAACTTAATTTTTACTACATTTATTGTGTGAATTAATCGCCATTAATTCCTATTATTGCCGATGGCTGGAAAGCTCTTTTTAAAGCTGTGTCTATAACTGCGTGGTGGGTGGCGAAGCTCAACGCTGTACTTATTATTAAAATAATTAAAATAATTAGAATGAAATTTAATTCTTCTTTAACTTTTTTTTCTCCCTTACTTATCTCCATATACATTTCATTCCCCCTAGCGGGAATCGAATGCACAACCAACGCGTTCACAGTTAGCCACTCACGTTGAACTATATACATATTTGCATTACAAAAGAACAAAAAAAATGTTTTTAATGCCTCTAATGCCTCTTCATTATTGCTCATTACACTGGTGGTAGAAAGTTCTTACTTCATTTACAGTCAACAGTTACATTTAAGTACAGAACGGAAATGGTATGTGTTGAAAGAAAAAAAAAATCATACTTTCTCTATGCAAAAGTCATTTTTGGTTATTTAAAACAATGAAAACTATTTTTGTTATGCCAAGATTGATTCTGAATTTAATAAATAATTTCCTTTTATTTTAGCTTCATACAGTATGAATATCGTATCTCGCAGATATCAGTTCAGACAGAGAGTCAGGCAATGTTAGTGTTAAGACACTCCCTTTCTATTAATCCATTAAGAGCCATGCTTAAACTGGCAAAAAAGATTTCGAATTTTCTTTATAAATTAGTGTGCCAAACGAAAAAAAAAACTTTTTTTAATGATCACTTTCAGGATTGTTTCTAAATTGTCACAATTGCAAGGCTGAATGGAGGTAAAGTTATTTTAAGGCACACTGATATTTGAAAGGTTTTAAAGTCTTGAAATACTTTATAAGTCAAATGGGATTTGTGTGCAATACACTTTAGTTCACCATAAATCTGAAATAAAATAACTTAAAACTTATTTGTCATTCAAGTTACTAGTATACTTAATTCCACTTTCTCCATACATCAATAAATGTTCCCATATATTATTTACAAAAGGATATATTTCTCGTTCATAAAATAGTTTTACGATGGCATTTGAAATTCAAATAGTTTGAAATGAGATCGTTCTAAAGTGTTTATTGTATGAAGATATATGTATATTAAATTTACTTTTTTATTTATTATGTTGAAAATATTTTATTTTATTTAGAGGCAAAATACAGCGCAGGTGCACAAACGTGTAGCTGTTAACGGAACAGATTGAGGGTTCAGTTCCCACTCGGGGAAATAAAATATTTAATATTTTCATTTCCTTGCTCTGGTAACGCAAGGTGTTGAGTTCTGTCAAAACTGCCCCCAGAATTTGGCGAAAGTTGGGAACGGAAATATCTTAAAGGAAACAGTATCTTAACACTGGGTGTTAACCACTGGTCCAAAGATCTCTCTTCCTTCCCCTAACATGTGTGGGATACAGCGTGAAACAATTAAAATATATTTTATATTTGCTATTTGTAGCTGATTTTTTTTCTTTCTGCTTGACTTTCCAGACATTACGTGTGAAAGAGTTCTACTCACTGGGTAGATCAATTATAAACCTTCACTCTTTAATTGCTTTATTATGAACACTTTTTACTTAGCACTGAGACTTAAACACTTAGCACTTAAACCATCTGTTTTCGTCTAATAACAATCTACACTAATATAATAAAGCGGAAGAGTTTGTTTGTTTGTTTGCTAAGATCTCTGGATCTACTGGTCCGATTTACTTTGTTTTTGTTTTGTATGAAAGCTGCGAAAGCATTCTTCAAAGTCCTATAGGCTACATTACATTACACATTTCGTTTCATTCTAATTAATCATATTCACATTTTTTCTATAAACTCATAATGAATACTACCGCTAACACGTGTTAAGAGGCGGATTCAGCACCGCATCTTATCTCGTCATCAGAACGTTAACATGAAAATGCTTCATTCCACCGACTGGGAATCGAACCCACACCGTCGCGCTTATATTACATCACCTAAAAAGACAGTGCTGCTTTAACTACAGTCATATCAATTACAAAATGAGCACGCGTGAAACGATTTTGTCACCTCTATCAAGTAATGTCATAAATATTCATCCAAGCATTTTGTATTAGATATTATGACACATGTATGTATAATGTTCGAGAATATTATATAACAGTGACTAGATTTCTGTACTAGTTATGTTTTTGGGCGTAACCTAGGTTTTTTTAGCTTCACGCTTTATCCCTAGCGGGGTAGCCAGGGATAACGGAGCGCTAAACGCTAAGGTATCTGCGTACCTCTTTCACCTCGTGCACTATAATCAACCTTTTCGTACATATCCTCCAGGGGGTCTCTCCATACGTCTTTTACTTCGTCCACTGTCATCAACGTCTTGCATAAATACATGCCCTCCTCATGGCGAGGGATCCCTCAAGATGCTTTTTACGTAATCTTTCTTTCAGTACCATCGATAATATGTTCTCAATTATCAATTTCACTTGTATAGATACCTGTGCTACTAATGAAATTAATATGTATATAGCTAGCTTATATTTTAATTATCTCTAAATTTATATATGGAAAAAAAACCATAATTCTAGTTGTCAAAGCCCAAAAATTTGCACCTGTGTTGGGATTTGATAACAATACATTACTTATTTTGTTAGAAAAACTTGATATCTTTGCCATGAAGGGTGGCATGCACCGTCTTGTATTGTATTGCTAATCAAAACATTTTTTGTAGCTTTCCCGCAAAACGATTTGCTTTCCACAAAAAGAAAAGCGGCGGTGAATGTAGAACGGAGTGTCTTAGCACTAAATTTCCTCCGCTTACCCTTACTACAAACGGAATACAGCCTGAAGCTGAGAAATAATGAAAGAACAAAAGCACTTGTAAAACTATAACTAACACAAAAAAATATCTCTACAGATACATTATACTCTACATTTTTCTGAGGAGAAAAGTTAATTTCCGATATTTTCCCGCTAACTTATATGGCATATTTTGTTACTTATAATATATGACATATTTTGTTAGAAAACTACTAATTCTAATAGCACAATGTATATATGTACATTGTACATATGTACCAGCGCATCTAAGTTCCCATTCCGCATGCACGAGCGCACGCGATGCAGTTTTGACAACATGCTAGCACCTAAATATTTTACACTGGTAAATATAAGTTCATTTAATGTTTTGATGTTGGTACTATTGATCTCACTTTTACCAAGAAAGTGGTCTGCCTATATATTTCTACTTTTAACATAGATAAAAACATATATCACCTCAAAAAATATATATATATATGTGTAGATTATTGTAGATTCGACCACAAAGGGGAAGCGGCAAGCGTTTCACACTGTATAGCAGAGTAGGCAAAGGTTCGTGTTAATAATAGTTTAAGAAAATATTCCTTTTCTATATCCCTATGGTAAAATTTTCCTCCCAATTTACAAGACGTGTAAATAGAACCCTCAACCAGTTTCAGTCAAACGCTGTGTCGTTACACTACAAGGGCCTTATATAAAAACTAATTATAAAACAAAAACGAATCTACTACTCATCAATTAACTAAATTCCAATCCCACAATTCTCCATATCTTAATTGCGAACTAAATATTCGGCGAACGCAATTGAGCCATATATAAAACGTATAATTATTGTACCTTTCATAGAAATCCCATGAGAAAACACTTCGTTTCAATCGTTGAAAGTTAGTATTGTTTGTTATATCGAATGATTATATTGAAATTATAGCTTTTTGCAATACTATTTGAAAAGTAAGCCATTATGAGACGTGATTATTGTTTTTATGGTACCAGTCACCATAAAACCAGCAATCCAGTGCGTCACCCAGTTGCCGCCAAATTTTATGAAACATTTACTCGTTGATTAGGTACCTACTCCACTGGTATTCTCAAACCTCAATACATATGTTTTTCAGCTTCACCCTGTATCCCATTTATAGCAGAATGGACAGAGAGAACCTATTTTCATGATTCACGATACTCCATTTCCCACTTTCTGGAAATGTTGATGGCATTGCGTGCTTAGTGACAATCAACGCTGCGCTTTTTTGCTTTATTACCGGAACAGGGAAATAGAAATATTAAATAATTCATTCTCTTGAGTGGGATTCGAATCTACAGTCATCGCTTTTATGGTTAGAGTACACGCTCGTGCCACTGCGCCACTTATTATTATTTATTTCAGTTCTAAGTACATATTTTTGCCTAAGTCTTCTTAGAAACAAGATTTCATCTACCAACATCCAGCCGTTAACATTGGGTAGTTATCTGATAAAATATTTCTTACAACTTGTTTGTACTCGCAATATTTTGTGTAGAAATTTAAATTTGAAGGCGTATCCTTTAAAACCGGTTGGTATCGTCTATTTTCATCTTTTAGGCGTGTTTTTATCGGTATTTATTATCTAAATGTACAGTAGTCTGTGCTTCAAGTGTTTATATGAAAAATAACTGGTTCAAACGCGGCGCTAGGTTCCGCATAATCTACACTATAATATATCTTAAGAAGGTAAATAACTAATTCCCGAGTACTCTGATACTAGTTACTGTAACTAAAGATAGAAAAAAAGGCAAATTATAGCATCATTAAAATGACATAAATATAAGAAAAAAACCATCCGTCTGTCCGTACGTAATGTGACGAAGACATGTTATTAAACAAATATTTCTACTATTAAGTACCGGTCAGGTCCGGCGCGCGGCGTTCAGGGGAACGCAGAGTTATGTCAACATACGTGACTGACGTAAGCTAATGTCAAAGTGGGGCCGATAAATGTATTTTACTAGCGACCAGCTCGCGGCTTCGCCCGCTTTTTTTGTTTACTAATCTGAATTGCTTTCTAGTTCTAATACCATTATAATTTTAAAGACGAAATTTATATATTGGAACGTAAAATTTCAGTTACTTTATTAAAACTATTCTGTAGCAATTTTTCGAAGAATACAAGGGAACAGAGTGTCTTAACACCAGGTCCCGTTTTTCTTCTGCATACCCTGCCCTGAGCGGAATTCTGTTAATTAGTAGTAAGAATACCACGTGTATTCTGGTTACCAGAAAGAGATAATGAGAATAATATTTCCTTAAACGAGTGAAAGAAATTTTTTTAATATAAAATAAACCATTTTACTTTATAAAAGACTGCTATTACGCTTGAATATTTATATTTTAACGGCCTTGAGTGATTTCTTTTCATTTCAATTATGGTTATTGAATAATCTGAGCAGAACGATTTTTTAATTTATTTTGAATCAAAAAACAACTGTATGTGTTGGTAATAGAGTTTATTATAGATTAATATCGGTCTTTTATTGTGGCGGTCATCTACCTCTTATAACGTTATGGTAGCCTGGTAACGGGCATTGTTGATTTGAGAAAAAAAAGTTAACTGTGTCACGGATTGACGAAGTGGGTTTTTGTTGAGGCGCTTGTTAGTTTTTCATATGGAAGCAAGCATAAGAATTTTCTTACTAAAGATATATTTTATACTAGCGGTACACATCTGGCTTCGCCCGCTTGAACTATCCAAATATTTATTAAATATATTTTGTACTCAACAGGGGCAAAAGCGTGATTGTAAACGCGACAGGCTGTGGATTCGATTCCCACTCGAGGAAATGAAATATTTAATAATTTATTATTTCCTGCTCTAATATTGAGACAAAGTGCGGTGTTGATTTCCGCCACACAAAAAGCAAAATAATAAAACGCGACGTTAATTTCCACCATTCAATAGGCAATATCCTGAAAGCCATCGCCAGCACCCCCACCCCTCTAATTTCCATTCGAAGAGATGATTTTAATAAATTATTTTCATTTCCTCCCTCCATTACGACAAAGCACGGCATTGAGTACCACCACTCCAGGAAGGATCCAGAAACACTGCTAACAGTGTTGTTTCCGGAAGCTGGAAAACTAAGTGTCTCAACACTGTCTCCCTACCCTGCTAGATTCAGTGCTCAGAACAGAAGCTGTACAACATATTATTATTGTTTTAATTTAATTGTTATATTGTATCAAACGTGTAATTTACCGCTTGGAAACGGTAACGAGTTAGAAAGCTACCACCTGCGCGTGCGCCGTCGTTTTCCACTTGTTATGTAATGAAAAATGTTATTATTTTAACATTATGATGATTGATGAGACCAGTCGCGGCGTGGCATAAGCGTGTGGGGTTCGATTCCGATTCAGAGGAATTGAGTATTTAATATTTTAATTTCCTCATCACGCCGTGTCTGAGATTGTGTGAATTCAGTGCAAAGTAGGGAACAGAAGTGTCTTAAAGGAGAAGACTTAACACAAGATTCCTACATTCCCGCTGTGTGCGGAATAAAACGTGACGCCAAAAAAATTATTATTATATTTATAATATTTTCATTTCTCTCCTCCTTGTACCAATAAGACTAAGTGAAGCGCTGAATTCCACTATGCCATTCGGGATGTCTCGAAACTTTGCAAATAATGACGATAATATCCTTTGTTTTTTGCAGATAAACGAACATATATAGACAATTTCACTAAAATACTTATATAAATACTAAATTATTCTTAAAGCGTCTTCTATCCCGCACACAGATGGGGAGACCGAGGGAACATAATGTTAAGACAGTAAGCTCCCTATGACAATGTCAGTTATTGAGTGTATGTATGTATGGCAGTCACTGAAGTGAGGAAATAAAAAAAATCATTCCTCTGTGTGGGAATCGAACTGACAACCGTCGCGCTTGCATTCATAAGCTGTACGTACCACTGCGCCACGAGAGCCTTACGCCACCCAAACCCAAATACGTTTCGCACCGACAAACGAACGGTACATTCAGCATGATTTAACTAAAGTATATGGATACAAAAACTCTCTTTAGCTTTTATAAATATAAAGGTCATTATTCCATACAATTGTAATTATATATATGTAGCTTTTATTTCAATGTCTCGAGAAGCATTAAGATTTGTGGGTCGATAACTTTAAAATTATTTACTATTCCGCTTGTGAAATAATTTTTCTGATTAAATTTAGTCGGTGTTTCGTAACGACCGTTAATTGTAGTGAAATGTAGATATAAGTTATATTTTTAAAGTACATACATTTTTTTTTTCAGCTTCTCGCTGTATCCTGCATGTAGCAGGAGTAGATCATAGAGGGTAGGGGGAGAGAACCTAATGATAAAACAATCCAAAAATACAAAACAAAAATATCCAACAAAAATATTTTAAATAAAAACCACACAAAAACATTCTAAATTGGACCAGTTGAGGTCAGTGTAGCACAGGGGCACCAGCACCAGCTTCCGTTTCTTGGTGCGACAGGGGGGGAGTTCGATTCCCTTTCGAGAACTTAACACCAGGTAGTTCCCATTAAAAAGAAAAAAAGGGAACCGTACCCGCTATCATCGAAAATACCTACAGTTATAAGCTTACCAACTGCGTTACAACGATGTCTGTTCATTACTAATTTTGACCAATTTTCCTTGAAACAATGGCGTAAAATCTCATAAAGTGCAATCGGTGATGAATGACAATGGCCGCCATTTCCCACGACTCTTGGTACTTCCTCTATGAAACATAGAAATTCAATTACTTCAAAGAAATTTACTTCCAACATACATAGTGTAGGTACCTACACAATGAAGAAACTGAGTTTTTAAGTTCCGACATGGTAAAAGAATTTCAATTGCAAAATAACTTATTAGTGGTTTGAAAAGATTGAAATAATCTACGAAATATTTTTGACTTAGCTTAACTATAGCCTCTTGCCTTGCTCGTACACTTAAATAATATGTTAAAAAAGCAACTGTTGATCTGATAACGAGGCAAACCGCGGCGTTGAGTTCCGGCACTCAACACGCAATGCCTCCAGAACTCGGTGGAAAATGGGAAAGCATCTTAATAGGAACGTCTTAGCACTAGGTTCCCTCCACTTACCTTCATACATGCAGTGTACAGCATGAAACTAAAGAAACGTAATAATCAAACCCATGACAACATCAAATAGATGATAATCTAGATAATTCATGATTTATGAGGACTGACTGAGGTAAGACGCACGCACAGTCGTAACCGCTGATGATAGAAACGTCAAATTTGGACAGATGTTTACTTTCGTAATCTGGACATCCACTAAGAAGGGATTTTGAAAATTTTTTACCCTAAAGTGGTGAAATAAGGGTTGAAAGTTTGTATGGAAAAAATGTTATCTGCATCGATTTTTATAAAATTGTAAATTCAGACTCTTAAAGATATTTAATTGAACACGTGTTTCACGGTTTTTTAGAATTTACCCCCTAAGGGTGCCAACAAGGGGTTGAAAGTTTGTATGGAAATATCTTTAACTCGCCACCGATTTTTTTAAAATTTGAAATTTAGCCTCTTCAAAATATATCATTGAACACATGTTTCGTGGTTTATTTTAATTCATCCGCTAGGGGTGTAAATATGGGGTTAAAAGTTTGTATGGAAAAATCTTTAAATCGCCACCGATTTTTATAAAAATTGAAATACAGACTCTTAAAAATATTTCATTGATTGTGTGTTTCGTGGTTTCTTAGAATTCATTCCTAAGGGTGCAAAAGAGCAGGCGAAGCTGCGCGCGCCCACTAGTATGTAATAGTAATGAAGACGTTCACGATTTGACAGCGCGGGGAAAGCACGCCGGCGTTTTTGTTGGATGACTGAACGTTGTAAATGAAGTTGGAATTTTTAATAAACTTCATTGATTTATATGTAGATATCGTTAATTGGCTTGAAATACCTTCTCTCATATTTTAAAAGAAAAATGACATTTGTCTATGTTTTTCACTTTCAGCCAAGTTGGTATCTGTTTGGTTTTTCTTCAGCTTCACACCGTATCCCGCACGTAGCAGGGTAAGAAGATCCCTCTAGAGATTCCCAGGTTCTCACTTGGGAATCTCGTTTCCACGGAACACTCCATTCGTCATTAGGACACTTTCGTTCCCCACTTTCTGCCGAATTTCTGACTAGGTTATTTATACCTACCTACCTTACTAAAATATATGAGAAGATATCTTCAGAACAAAAAAGATAATATTTCATCCCCTAAGCGTGAATCGAACCGGGAACTATCGCTAGCTACATTTGATCTGTGCAACAGTCACATATTATTAATAGATAATTTTATGTTAATTACAGAAACTACCATCAAACTCGTTAATAATGATCAAACGTAAACGATTAATCATTTAAACGTATGAATTTATCATTCAAAATTTTCTTTCATAATTTCATTAGTTTATATATGCTAATAATAATGAGTATACTTTTTCTTCATTAATATACTCGTAGTTTTAGTCAAGAGTCCTAAGTTCAAATACAAACTCAAACAATATAAAGGTAAGTAATATAAAGGTAAAAATCAAACAATATAAGTATAAGCTAGGTGCAAGTCTATGTGTCCATGAAATGTTCCGAAATTATAAACTACACAAGAGCCACTTTTTTAGTTTAGTAGTCTCCATATTCCGCCCAATTTTTGAAACATTAAATATTGAGTGGCGATGTTCAACGCCGTATTCTGTCTTGTTACTAAATAAAACCCACAAACGTCGCGTTTACAGGCGGACGCTGCCACTGCGCCCATGACAGCCTCCATTTTACAAATATCAACAAGAAAAAAATTCCAAAGCAAAGTGGAAACTTATTCGCATATTGAATGCGTATTATTCAGAACACTTTCTAAAATAATTACTGTTTCGTCGAAATATTCTTTATATATGAACATTATGATAGACTAGCTCTCGCTTACGGCTTCGCCTCCGTGGTCTAATGGATATAACTAACAATTGTTTTTTCGCTAATCAGCTTCTCACTGTATCCCGAATGTAGCAGGGTAGGCAGAAGGACCCTTAGTACTAAGACACTCCGATCCACACGTCCCGCTGAATTCTAAAAGCATTGTTTATTTAGTGGCGAAATTCAACACCCTGCTTTTTGCCTCTACACCAGAGAGTGAGAGTCGAACCCCTAACCTGTCATTTACGAGTACATTGCCTCTGCGCCACAGAATTGTGTTATAATAATATATGACACTGATTTGAAGTTCCTGAGATAACACTTGCAGGATACCTCATGCCAGAGGTATGACACACCATCGAAACGGTTAATATCATCTAATATATCATCAAAAATATTTTCTCAATCGAAATAGTAGTTCCTGAGATTAGCGCGACAACCAAACAAGCTATTTAGCTTCATAATATTAGTAGAGATTATTCCATTTCCCGTTTATAACGGATGTTAAATGGAAGGCAGAAAGAACCTTTCGTTACATTCCGTTAAAAAACTACGATCTTCATCATGTTATTCTTTGTGACAAGGGGAAATATAAAAAAAAACATTGCTTTAAAATTCAAACAGAAAGAAAAAATAGAAAAGTTTTAATAATCAAGTGATAAAAATTTGTTTACCTATTAATAAATTACTATGGCTTGATTACTAAAAAATACCAACACACTGAAAGTGATGCTATAGAAATGCTAATTTTATTAATATCTCGATACTAAAATTAGTGAGAAACGTGTCGAATTGACATTTTTATGTACAATACAAATTGTTTGTATAAGTTATATATGAAATAAAAATAAATGTGAAATGAGAGCCAAGTTAAATGTTGAGCCATGTCTCGTTCTCGACGTAACCGACACAAAATCGGAAATTTTTACATATACATAGACACTAACAGAGTTAAGAACTGTTAAAAAAATTAAAATGTGAAGTTAATTTTTAATAAAAAATAAGATTTATTAAGTTTTTTTTGCAGTTTACACAAAAAAATACAGCTTTTTCAGCCAAATCAGTTTCTTTTTCCAATTCCAGTAACTAAAAAAAAAACTAGAATCAGATATCTCTCAGTAATCTGACAAGAGACAAGGTATTTTATAATACAACATCTCTCTATATAAGGTCCCCCATTAAAATGCTATTACAGCTATATAAGCTATAAAAACACGTAACGGAACACCACGGCCAGCTATTTTACGCATGCATTAAATTCTTTCGACTTATTTAAACTTCTGGTAGTTCTTTTTAATGTTAACTTTACTTGGAGTCGAGTACCGTTTGAGTTATAGTCGTGGTTTTTTGGTTTTACAGTTTATTTTGTAGGTAGTCGTAGCGTTGTGTGAACGAGATGGTTTTAGGTTTGGTTCCCGCTCGGGGAATTAAATCATTTTCTCGCACTGGGAAATCAATGTGTGACGTTAAAATGTATTATTCAATTCATAATATCTTGAATACGGGTGAAAAAAGTAGAACAGAGTGTATTGACACTTGATTTGCTCTACCTACCCTATATATAAGGCCGGCAACGCACCTGTAGCACCTCTGGTGCTGCACGGGGTCGTGGGCGGCGGTGATCACCGCCAGGTGACCCGTACGCTCGTTTTCCTTGTCCTTTCTCCATAAAAAAAAATGAGAGAAAAAATGTGTAGATTAAAAAAATACTTCTATGGGAAAATATTTTCATTTGTATAATAAGTTTGTTTAAATATAATTTAGAATGATAAGTAGACTTTAAACGAATGAAAATCGTCAGGTGGCGTTAAAAGCTCTCAATCAAGGCGTTAAAAGAAAAACAACAGAACCTTATTTCTTAAATACACCATTACCACCGATAGGAGGATCACGTCATACCAAGATTTACTTAGCTATAGCTTAGGAGTTGGGTCATTAAAGTTTTTATATATGTTATATGGTTAACATATCAACGCTCTATCATCGTATGCTGGAATGCTAAAAAGATAATTTACATATCGGTGTGCCTATTATACAGTAATATTGAATTATTGAGCCATCGTGGCCATCTATGAATCTAATGGTTGT
This sequence comes from Heliconius nattereri, assembly GCA_013403645.1. Lineage (NCBI taxonomy): Eukaryota > Metazoa > Arthropoda > Insecta > Lepidoptera > Nymphalidae > Heliconius > Heliconius nattereri. The sequence continues at coordinate 4,011,608 of JAAIXI010000220.1, read as the reverse complement.
GGATTCAATTCCGTTTGGGGGAATGATTACATTTTTAATTGTTTTAACCACATCACTCACAAACCTTTGATTTTGGACGTTTCAAAGTGGAGTGAGCAGTATGTATATAATATATATTAGTTAAAATTTAACATAAACAAATATCTATCCATGTATATCTGTACATATAATATAAAATAGTAACTGATCTCTGTCCGAATGACAGACACTCACTCACTCACTCACTGATTATTCTTATAACCAGAATAAATCTCCATAAGGTAACTCGGTCAAAAAAAACACCATTTCTGTTATACTGTTATACTTAACAAAAAAGTACACTTTTCCAGGAACTTGTCATAACTGTACAAAATTGAGTATCCGTTGTTTTATAACCAGTTTACTTGTCACGTATGAACAATGCTTATTGGAAAACGTCGCGATGGTTCTGAGTTCGATTCCCAATTTTTTTATTAGAGCACATTTACATTTAAGTGATTTTGTATAGTTCTTGCGACATAGCAGGATGCAGGCAGAGAAAATCTAGCGTTGAACACTCCGTTCGTTACTCTCCGCCAATTTTCGAACGATTGTGTTTCGCGTTTATGATTTTTTTGAGCGGAAAAATGAAAATGAAAATTTATATTTACTCATTCACCAAAGCAGGAATCGAATCCACAATCAACACATTACATTCATACTCTATCCCAATACATCTCAAGCATTTTCATGTAACCTTTTTTACTACATTTTACTAAATAATTTTGAAGCCACAATCGACAATCTCACTCTAATGCTCCTCAATTTTCACAACCACTAATAACTTACTTCACATCTACTTAGAAGAAAGTAAATTACATATAAATATAGGTTCCGCCCTACATCATCCCAATCCAGAGCCAATCTGAATGGACAAAAAGTCCAATAATCTTGGCTTAATCATAGCATAATTATGTAAAAGTAGTTCGTTTGATAGAAAATGGAAGTCCTGAAGAAAGTTCTAAATTATAAATTGCATGAGAAAATTTCTATATAGCAGCTTATAATAGTCTAAAATAATATATGTAATATCATATTTGTAATCTATTGTTAAATTTAATAAAAATGCAGATTAACTTAAACTTAGTGTCGAAACACTTCGTTCTCCGCTGTTCACTCAGTTGTCGAGACATTTAGTGTTGAGTGGATGCGTTCAAAATTTGCAAAAAAATGAAAACATTTCATTCCCACAAAGGGAAATCGAACCCAATACATAATAATGGCTGACATAGGCGGTCGGCACAGAATTTACATCAAAATATATAAGTACATTGCAAATTTAATGTAAATTAAATACTAATATCCATCTCTAAGTGCGGCTTGAACTATTAATAAAATATATCAGTATTACAACATAGAGACTGTCAAAATTAATAAGCAAAGCAATAAATCTAACAGATCGTCCAAAGGATCGAGTCCAAAGCGAACATCATTTGTTGACTGTAGAAACAACTTGTGAGAAATAACGGCGTTGAAATACTGCAGAGGTAATGTGCGTACGTACTGTGATTTATTGGTAATAATTTATGTTTTATTATAGAAAACAGTTACTGGAAAGACTATTTATATTTATAATATATCTAGATCTTTAGGTTATTGATGTTTGTATATGGGGACTGTATAATTTATATTTCCTTGCTCTGGTGACAGGAAAAAATACGGAGAAAAACGGAGTGTCTTAACACCACCTCTTGCTTGCTATATTCAAAATACAGTGTGGAACTGAAAAAAGGAGAGGAGGAGAAGTTAGGAGTTATTTTCAGATTTATTCTGGTCATCATAACACATTACAGCATTGACTATAACCGCAATGGCTGTAAATTCAAGTATCATTCGAGGGATCGATCTAAATTACTATTACCACATTTACACAAGGCAAACTCGTGACGTTCAAGTCCATCACACAAAACGCAAAGCCTCGAAAAATTGACGGAGTGTCTTCACACTATATTCCCTCCGCCTATCCTGCCATATGGGAGTGGTAGCGTGAAACCCAAAAGAAAAGAAAACTGTATTATTTGTCAAAGCTTTCAGAAGAAACGGGACCATTCCTAACGGCTTATTTAATAAAACCACATACCACTTTTCATTATAATAATATATTCTCATCTCATACAAACCCGACGACGGACGGTAGCGTGACAAGTTAAAAGCGGCATCCTGGAAATTTTCTCGAGACTAGTTTTCTTAGGCTTAAGAGATCATTAGCTAAACGGTCTTATTTCCATATTGGTTTCCACTTTCGCTAACCTCTTGACAAAGTAGTATTGCACTTTTAATGGTTATAATAGAGGAAATGTATAGAATTCTTCAGATTACCGTTATAAATAAGGATATAATAATAAACTAACTGCTTCTACAATATTTTCTTATTATCATCGTCAGAGATGAGAATCAAAAAAAGAAGATCATCAAAAAACAGATTAGGTATAAGCCGGACTCGTCCACTAAACCGTCTGCACCAATTTCAAGTTTGTAGGACAACGGGAAGTACCTACAACTTATAAAATTGATAATTTTTTATTTGCGGTATGCTTTCGGTATTGGCAAATAACAAATTCTTGAAGAAACTATTTTTGGTTTATTTTAACTTTATTCTTCAATCACTGACAACTTAAAGAAAATTTTACAAATGTGTGCTTAATGTAATTCTACATACATTTTTTTAAGCTTAAGGTTCAATCCCGCACATAATAGAGTAGGAAGAGGGTATCTGGGAACCTCGTATTAAGACACTCAGTTTCCATTAAGACACTTCCATTTCTCACTTACCACCGAATTCTGGATTCATTACGTGTTGAGAGTGGTGCGTGGCGGGACTCAACGCCGCGCCACCTCGTTCCAGAGCGAGGAATTAATGTTAAATATTTTATCCTCGAGTCGAAATCGAACACACAACCTATAGCGTTTACAATTGCACCCATCGACTGTAGAACACACACACATAAGTATATTTAATAGTCTACCATACAAATGTTACCATATCAAAATACACAATCAGCAATATTTGACGCATACGGTCGACCATTCTAACTTCTACATACATACGTACGTTACATTGAAAACGGAAGGAACAATACGGCACTATCTCTAACAACGTCAACGAGGAATAGAACCTGGTGTTAATATTATATGAATATCGTGATTTCTGTGGGATTATGCATAAAATTGTTTAAATTGGTCTTTTTAGACCAAATTTTACGTCAAGGTAGGTTAGTTTATTAAAAATATGCAAGAATACGAAAGAAAATGTATGTCTTAGAAAGCGCACAAAAACTTATACTTCGTTTTTATATTTTTGGATCTCCTAGCTATAACAAAATAGACAAGGAACTTAGTATACAGGCTCCGCTCTCCACTTTTAAATTATTATAAAGACATTACGTGACATCTGTCATAACCGATCACCCTAAGTTTTACCGTAGCGGAGAAATAAAACAAAAGTGATTCGAAGTTATCTTTTCATTCCTCTATGTAACGTTTAATACAATCAAAATAACTATAAACAACAAAAACCTAAGTGATTTCTCACTTAAAACTCATACAATTTCGCAAAAAGACTCTAAAAACATACTTAAATCCCTTACCCACGACCAATCCTGACGCATATCCCTTACAAAGTACTAATATAAAAGGAAATGGACATAAGAAAACCATTCGCCATATTTCTTAGAAGTCACAACTTAGCAAATAAAAGATATAAAATAACGTATAGGTTCTGACAACTTGTTTTGAGTTTACACGACTCGAGAAGCTATTTCGTTTCCTGTGGAGGATTCTGTGGCTGTGCACCTTTTTTATATCTCGTATTTTAATATGAATATCCATTGTAAAATGACATATTTTGTTAGCTTGACTCACTCGTATCCAGAATATAGCAGGATATATAGGGGGAACCTGGAAATGTAGTGTTAAGACACTCCGTTTCTATTAACTATCTCCGTTTCTGCTGATCACTTTCCGCCAAATTCTCTTGATATTGCGTGTTACTGCCTCTAATTTTTTTTTTCTATATGTGTAATTTTTTACGTTCAAAAATGCTACTTAACTTACTATTTTTATTTCTCAAATTTTAAAATGCTTTTATTGTGCAAATAAATGTGTTTTTATATGGATTTATCCCCTTACTTTTTCGTTCTTCTAAATATATCCCTGAGTGTATTTCTAGAATAATCCATTTCTAATACGCGTCCTCTCAAATACACGTCTTGTCGCTGCTATCTAATCATCATATAACAACTTTACGGTAAATAACATTTAGATGTAAATCAAAATGGACCTATATACGTATATATATATATATATATATATATATGTACATACATGCAGAACAGATTGGCCTCTATCTTATACGGCAATAACTTTTAATGTATATTCAATGATGCAACTTTGTTCGCTTAAACTTTTTAAAATTCCGTTTTTCCCGTTCCTATACGAGATTCGAGAAATCGTCTATTACTGCTACCCTACACTCCCAATACCTGCCAAATGTCAACGTTCTAAGCCAGAACTGTAAATGTAAAGAAAAATATAGTTTTCACGCTCTTTGCGCATAGAAGAGTAGATGAAGGAAACCTAGTGTTTGGGACAGTTACTGTAGACTCCGCTATGTCCGACTGTACCTATATAAAGGCTTTAAAATTAAAATTGTCTTCAGTATTCATCATCATTTCTATAATAGAGGCCGATTGGCATAGTGGCACAGCATCTGACTGTAAGCGAAACTTGTAGGTTCGTTTGCCACTGGAGAGAATTAATTAATTTTAATACCTCGCTCTGGTAACAAGATAAAAAGCAGTCTCCAAAAAAGTGAAGTGAACGGGAAAGTGGGGAAAATAGAGTCTTAACATTAGGTTCCCTCTGCCCACTCTGCCACGTGGGATACAGCAAGGGACTAAAAAAATGATTCCTATACTATCTAAATTATAAATAAAGTCTTTAACAACTGCTATATTATTACGCAAAAAGCTGACGCAGCGTGTTCGGATAGCGGACAACCAGTTTGTTCCACCAGCTAGCTTCTAGTGAAAAAACATGTTAGATTAAACTATGAAACATATTTAAGCACAAATTAACGATCGTGCTTATCATATTTTAATTTTCTCTCATCGAAAAATATATTTTTTTTATTTTGTTAGCTTCACTTCTAGTGTTAAGAGTTAAGACACTTAGTTCATCACTTTCCACTGAATACTGTAGGCATTGTGTACTGTGTGACGGAGCTCCACGCCGCGCTTTCCCTCGAGAGCCTTTAATTTGGTAAAAGAAGGAATGAATATATATTTTTTTTTTTCATTTCCTCGGAGCTGACTGTCTCATCTATATAGCAGGCACATAGCAGACAGAGTGAATTTTTTTTATAGACACTTCTATCCGATTCGATGGGAAACCAAGCTATTGCTATCTCATAAATAATAAGACTTTAGAAAACAAAATAATAAGAAATTAACAAAAATTAATATTAATACAAATATAGGTAAATTTTACAACCAAACGTACGTTAAATAAAAAAAAATTCTCGTTGTATACGGCACTAGTGTTGACGATCGATAGTCGACTATCGATAGGCTACCGATATTCTATCGATAGTTGTCTGATAGTAGGACTATCGATATTTTAATCGATAGTATCGATATTTTCGATAGTATCGATACTATTGAATTTCTAGGAAACGATAGTATCGAATATTGTGAACTATCGATCGCATGCTAAGTTGCGATAGTATCGTTTACTATTTTCATTTATAGTAACCAATCATCATAGTATTAGAAACGAAGTTGAAGTACCTAACTAACTATACTTCGGTGTTGCCCTAGTCAAATTTGTAGTTTCTATGCAAAAATCTTTTAATCGCCACCGATTTTTATAAAATTTGAAACTTAGACTCTTAAAAATATATCATTGAACTCATGTTTCGTGGTTTATTTTAATTCATCCCCTAGAGGTGTAAATAAGGATTTAAAAGTGTGTATAGAAAAATCTTTAAATCGTCACTGATTTTTATAAAATTTAAAATTGAGACTTACAAATATTTCATTGAACACGTGTTTCATGGTTTATTATAATTCACCCCTAAGGGTGCAAATAAGCAGGCGAAGCTGCGCGCGTCCGCTAGTCGTTTATAAAAATAAAGAATAAATCAAGAGCCCTTTAAATATTATTTACGTAACCTATTTTACTGTTACTTTATTAGGTAACCTCATCCTCCTCAAAAACAGCTCGCTGTATCTATGCTTAAGAATCATATTTAATACTATCGCGAATTAGCATACAATCGATAGTATCGATACTATGGAAAATATCGATACTATCGATTTTTGAGATTAAAACTATCGATTGCGCAACAATCGATAGTTTGGCAATTCTATACGGCACACAGCATGATACGAAAAGAGAACGTGAAGGGATACATAGAACAAAGAATTCCGTTGGAACTCCGTCCGTTGACCATCGGAATTCCAAATCTTGGATCTCTCTTAACAGAGACATAGAAAATAAAAAAAAAATCTTCAATAAGAATCGAACCGACAACCGTCGACGCAACAGCCGCAAAAATATATATTAATTAAAAAAAAACATAAATCCTAAACGAAGAAAACTATTTATTCTCAAGGAAAATGCAATAAAATAATTACAGTATTCCCAACGGAAGAACATTCTTCATAATGCCCAGTTTATAATGCATAGTTTACTCAACAAGTGTTTAATTATAAACTCTGTGGTCAAGATCACTATCTCCAGTATGTAAGTTAATACGATACGCTATCGCTGTTTTGACGTTGAAATATGAATTGAATAGAATAGAATTTATTTACTTCTACAGGTAATATGCGTGAGATCGTTGTAAATTGCTTTTGACTTATTTTTAGGGTTTGAAGGGAAAAAAGGAATTGTTATAGATTCATTTTGATTTCCGTCTGTCTAGACCATTTATCTAGAGATTGCGTGGAGGTATGAAGCTGAAATTATTATGAAATAATCAGGTCTACTCGTATGTTATACGAGTTTTATTAGTTTCACGATGTATCCCGTACAAAGCAGGTAGAGGGAACCTGACATCTTAGTGTTAAGATACTTTCGTTACCACTTTCCACCAAACTCTGGAGGTATTGCGTGGTGAGTGCAAGTGAGAAATTTAACACCGCATTTTGTCTATAGTAATTAAAAATAAATTCTCCTGTGTGGGAATGTGATTAGTAGAAAGTGGGGAACATAGAGTCTTAACATTGGGTCCCTGTACCTACCCTGCTATATAAGAAATACTAGATATTTATAGTTGTTGACAAACATACACTTAAACCAAGTCCGCACATGCAACGCAGGATACAAGTAGATAGATGGTAATATTGCGTAATGTCTGGAATTAATGCGTATCTACATAATAGCCAGTTGCATATACGCGTGTCCGTCTAATTATGATATAACTTTATTATGAGATCGTTTCCTTTGAAAATGTCTTTTTATTGGTGATATATAAGGAAGAGTTAGTCCCAAAGTGGTAGCACCACTATAACTGGAACTGTTGTACTGGGTTAAGTTACGTTTAATTTGATCGGAAGTTCATGGGTGTGCTGGTTGCTTCTGTGAATCAGAAACAGTAAGTTAAGTTACAATTGTTAACAACCTCTCGCCTCGCACACTGCACGCAATGTCTCCAAAGCTTAGCAAAGTTTATGAAATAGAGTGTCTTAAAACTAGGTTCCATAGGCATACCCTGTTATTTGTAGAATACAGTGTGAACCTAATAAAAAAACAATAAATCAATATTAAAATATATTAATTTGAAGCAAATAACACAAGCTGAACAAAAACGATGGTCATGGTTTTATCAAACTTCTTTTCTCTTTCTTTCTTCCTTCTTTTTTCGTACCTTCTCTACATAATAGCGAAATTACATATAATTTCTAACATAACGAACGTGGAATGTTTTTATGTTTTCTATTTCTAATTATCAGAATAAGACCGTAATAATAAGACAAAGTTAGTTAACTTTAGCTCTCAACACGCAATGCTGCCAAATTTTCGCGAAAAGTGGGAAATATATGTGTCTTAATGGGAACGGCCTGTCTTAACAATAGACTCCCATGTTCCCTCTGCCTACCCTCCTGTATGCGGGATATAGCGGGAAGCTTAAAAATGTATATAATTTGAAATATAAAGAACGTCTCTACCATAGTTATCGGAATTAGACCGCAATAATGTTATATTTACACTTGCCGCTCCATTGCCTACAATGTGTTCAACCGGTTTTAGATTGTGCTTCTCAAACTGTATGAAATGCATCTTTAGCATGTAGGGTTGGTAGTGATGAGTCACTCCGTCCCTTTGCCTTCTATATTCCAGAAATTATAGTCAAATACATCAAAAGTGAGACGTGAGTTTACTCGTGTAATGGCATATTACAATAAATTTAGTTATTCAAAATCTATGAAAAAAAGAAATAGGATCTTAATAAAGTGAAGGCATTGTAGAGCATTGCTCTAATTCACTCATTGGATAGGGTAGTAAATATAAGCGTGAAAGTTGTAAGTTTGATTCCCGTACGAGGCAATACATTGAAATCAATAAATCGTTTTAGTAAGACTAAGGGTGGCGTTCACTTCAGCTTCAGCATCTTGTTGACACTAGATAGTTATGCACTCACCCAAACCCTCAGTATTAGGTTAAGCGAGATTATTCCGCTGGCTCAGCGAGACCACCGGAGTATTCCCATTATTGTTATAAGCACTTTTATTGTTTCGTAAAATTCATGTTAAATGTCGCAATACATTATAACTTTTGTAATACGAATATTTTTAACTTTAAGAATTGATATGGTTGTGATCTCCAAATCGATCAGACGTATTAAATAGTTTTAATTTAAATTAGTATTTTATTTTTAAAAAAGTAAATTCTCAATTAGAAAGTTTAACTAGATAGTCTGACATGAAAATGTTTAATATCAAAATAACAAAAATAAGAAAATACTCTTTTAAATGGTAATATAATTTATATAATTAATGTATATATAATTAATGTATATATAATTAATACGTACATTTGTATATAAGTGAGGAATGTGTAACCTTTGAAAGGTCATGCGCTATAGAATATCTTTGTTTTTTGTCTCGCATTAGCAATAGTCTGCGGGACGTGTTGTGGAATTTTAAGTATCATTAATATAAATTGAGACGTAGTGGCGCAGTGGCACAGCGCATGCCTGTAAACGAGACGGTTCTGGGTAGGATTCCGACGAGGGTTTATGAATTATGTAATCTTTTCATTATTTCGTTCTGGTAAAAAGACAATGCGTGGGGTTTAGTTTCTCTACTTAACAAGCCCGCGGACAGCTAAAAAAAACTAACGGTATTCTTTTGTTTGATTTCAGGTAAGAAAAAAATTGGAGTTGAAAACTTCGAGTATTCATAGAAAATTTTATGGGTATGTTTTATTGTTAGGAAACAAAGAAAACGACCGAACGATCATATTTCAAATAAATCAATGTTATTAAAATTAACTTAAATATTTAAATTCCCGCTCTAGGGAGAACTTTTAATCTATCTTATCACCAAGCGTAAGTTATTAACTAAAATAAATAAAAATTTAATATTAATTTATTACATTTTATTTAGTTTTATCTTTACAAGTGTGTTCCTATCTTACGAACAAACTTTGAGGAGCCCAACATCAGATGAACTCAGGTGATAATAGGCGTAATGTAGTGGCTTGTAGCAGTCTGAGATTGTAGTACTTAGTTTATGAGAAAATTGAGAACGAATACCTACGAGTATATATAACTAACACGACTTATCTTTTATTTGTATTTTTATCCTAAACCAAGTCGTTGCGAGGAATTAAATATATTTTAATTTCGTAAGTAGAGTAAAGACAAAGCGCGGTGTTGACTTCCGTTACTTAAGCAAGTGAGGCCTCCAGAATTCGGTGAAAAATGGAGAACGGAGTGTCTTAACACTAAGTTCTCAGATTGTCTTCGCCCCTCCTTGTAGATGCGGGTTACAACGTGTATTCAATAGCTGTAAACATAATTTAAACTTACATCCATCGCGTGTTATACTTTATACACTTTTTTCCCATTTTTTGTCCAAGCAAATCATAGTGATGTACTTTTTAATTATATAACGACAACTGATTTATCTATAATTATATATTAGACTTTTTTGTGGCAACAATCATAAATGTACGTGAGTAATTGTACCATACGGGGTCCTTGATCTTATGCGACTGTAGAGATTCGCTGTTATCGATGTTTCTTTTTCTTTAAAAAATTTTTTCATGTTAGACCTGTGGGATACTCCGTTCCCCAATTTTCGTGATATTGTGAGTGGCGGAACGCAACGTTGTAATTATCGCCGTATATTTGATACAAGATATTTTTACATTATTTTATTTTATCTAGATGTCTCTTCTTTAGTTTGTGATGAATTTGAGACATATATTTTTACAATACTTGGACGAGGCGTCCAGAAGACGCGTGTTTTAAATCCCGGTTTAATAAATTTAATTAAGTTTTTTCAAAAAAACCAGAGCGAGGAAACGATAATAGTTCATTTCTCCATCCGAAACCACAACCATTGCGTTTACAGTCAGTCACCTTGCCACTCCGCCAAAACGACCTGTTATATTTAGAAGGTACAAAGATAAGAAAATTTCGTTAACAAAACGTGATTTATAAAACTATCGATATACGACATCACTATTTTTAAAACAATGGCCGCCATTAATTCTCACGGTGCAGAACCATCGAATTCCCACACCTAATAACACGAGATGCACATATTATATTGCACAAAACATATTTGAATACCAAATTGATGAATGAACGTGTCATGAATTTTAATAAGATATTGTATGTATATTTGAATTATATCGATAATTTACTTCCTGCAACACTATTATTAAAATAACATACATACGTACATCGATTTATTTTGTCAAGGTTATAGATTTGAGTTGCTTAAAATAATAATTAAATGTTAATTATTTTTGCTGAGTTTAAAACTTTTAAACGTGGAACGTTTTAGTCGAGACCAAGACCCAAGACCGGGTTGGTTGACGCTTGATGACGGAGGCCTACGTTCAACAGTGGACGGCGATACGCTGATGAAAAAACCGAAGTCGATTCACAAATATTTACCAAAATAAGAAAAAGAATGAAATAACAAAATATAGGTACTTTCTTTCTAATCTATTTTTATTTTAGTTATTTTTTATTAAACTAATATTTTGACACGCTTCCATTACCGATAAACTTCGCGGTCAGATATAATGGCAGTTAGGTATAGAAAATTACATTTTCTAACGGACGTTTTCTTTTCAATAAATATAATTTAAATATTCGGGGAAGCGAATTATTTTTCGCAATAATGAAATTAAACCTAATATCTAGACATTATGTGTGCAATAGTGTCTCCCTATCTGCCGAACATAAAAATAAAAAAACAGAGAAAATATATTTTTTATTTTCGTACAATTTTTGTCCATTATACTATTTAAAGAAATATCTAAAATATTGAAAATAAAAAACCGGTCGATTTGGACTTGCCCATCGAGGGTACCAATACCAATTTCAGGATTGTAGGTCAACGAGAAGTACAAGTTACAAACTAAAATTGCGGTTGCATTTTGTATGAAATTATATAATACAAGACCATCGTGGGGCAGTATAATGGGTTCAATTCCCACTCGGAGGAATAAATTATGTGGAATATTAAAATTAAGAAGAAAACAGAACCATTTTTCTTCGCGCTATGATTCAATAACCATTGCTTTGACTTAAATTTTACACACTAATGTGAATAATCGGAAGTAACTTTTGTAGCGAGACATCGAGATATAATTATGTAGGCATATCCTAGTTTTCTAATTTCACACATCCTCCTATAAATTAGAATATATTTATTTGCTTGTGTAATAGACTTACGCAATGTTCCCTAAAAATTAGGATAAAAAATTGTTTTGTAAGTTTGTTTGTAATAGATAAACTTAAGAAGAGCATTAATGATTTTAAGCTTATTTCACCTGTAGTTTTTTTTAAAGAAAGACGTTGCTGACAAGATTTTAAATATTTTTTTACTTACTATAGCGCTTACTGACGACCCGCTCGCGGCTTCGCCCGCTTGTTCTACGCAATTATTTATTTTCTCATCTGAATTATTGTCTTGATCTAAATAATATTATTAGTTCAAAGACAACATCCAAACATTGACAACTAAAGTTTCAGCTAGTTCAATAAAACACTTTGTAGCAATTCTTTATATAGAAATTTTTATTCATATCGTCATCGCCACGTTTAAAGCGAAATCGAACCCGCACCTTCACGGCTACATGCAGGCACTTGCCATCTGAGACATGTGTATATGTACAGCTTTACACCGTATGTATGTATAGCTAGCTATACGTATTAAACGTGAAATTATCAATTATTCATTATAAATGATTGGTTGCCAGAGGCCGGTAGCTAATAAGAAAATTATCGATAATATGGCGATACGATCACATTGTTCTGAGAAAGCTATAAAGTTAATATACCCTACGATACGATTAGGGGCCAGTGCTCCTTATATTGTGGTTGAGTTGAGATTTTGAGTTTTTGTTATTCTATGTATAATAGTAGGCGTATAAGTTAGGGTAATACATTTTTTTTTATTTTATAGTATTCTTTTCTTCCGCAGCGGGATAGGAAAATTGTTAAGTTCTACTACGCTTTCCATCGAACTCAACCCCGCCCTTTGTCTTGTAAAATGACCGAGCTATTTGCTATTAGAATATTTCATTTAATATAATATAATATATGATATAATATATAATCTATATATATAAAAGGACTTGTCCTCACTGACTGAGGTAAGACGCACGTACAGCCGTTACCGCTGATGGTAGAAACATGAAATTTAGACAGATGTTTATTTTTGTAATCTGAAGATCCACTAAGAAAGGATTTTTAAAAATTGTAAGCCTAAAGAGGTGAAGTAAGGGTTCAAAGTTTGTATGGAAAAATCTTTAAATCACCACCGATTTTTATAAAATTAGAAATTTAGACTCTTAAAATTATTTCATTGAACACATGTTTCATGGTTTATTAGAATTCACCCCTAAGTAAAGCAAGCGAAGCTGCGCGCGTGCGCTAGTATAATATATAATATAATATATAATATAGAATTTGGTATACTAATGGAATTGTTAAATTCCAACAAAACAAAAATGTTAAATTACGTTACCTAAGTCGGACTCGGGCACGAAGGGTGAAGTAGGGTAGTACGGATACCAGAAACTATAAAAATGGCAAAAGCCTTCCGTTTGTCCTATGGAGAAAAGCTAAAATCTACAACCCTTAATACCTAAACAAGATCTCAAATGAACGCACATTAAATCCTAATAACTGGCAACATTACAAGAAAGCCATAAAACGTTTTTCCCAATAACTAGAAAATAGTTATAAATTGTATACAATAGAAGAAATAAATGTATCGAATGAACAGTAATAGGTTATGATTGGAACGTACGGCCAGTAGCCCAGCGGGGACAACGGTATAGATAGTTTGAAAATTACTCGCCATGTTGTTGGGTTAAGGTGTAAGTGTTAGCGGAAAGCGGGTTACGGTAACCTTTTTCTGCTCTGAGCAGACAAGACGCGGAGTTGATCCCGCTAGTTAACACGCAGTGTCTCGAATTTGTCTGGAGAACAGAGGCCAGCCGTGGCGATGTCAAGCTGCAAGTGTGGGTTCGATTACCATTCGAGATATAATAATAATATATTTAATATTTTCATTTTCTCGTTCTGGTAGCGGGGCCTAGTGGGATGAGTTTCGTCACTCAATACGCAATGCCTTCGGAATTTGGCAGAAAAAGTGGGTAACAGAAGTGCCAACCTAAGCTAAAAAAAAATCACAAATAAAATATTCCTTTAAAATAAGCTGTATCCACATACAGACAGCCTCGGGGGTTGGGCGGAACTAAAACAATTAGATGTATGAAACTTGTTAATGTACGATGTCTTCTTGGTTTATATGTAGTTACTATTTAATAGATTACGTTATACATAATACGGTAGTTCCACGCTTTCTTTGGCTAAGTAGGGTAAGCGGAAAAACCATAGTGTCAAGACACTGCGTTCTTCACTTGTCACCCAAATTTAGTACATGACACGTGTGGCGGAACTTAACGCTGGGCTGGGCTTCGATTTGTAATAGCGGGGAAACGAAAACAATTAACTTTCCTGCTCGACTTGGTATGAAAACCACAATCGTGGCGTTTACAGTTGGACGTTGTTATTATATTGCTTCACGTTTGTATAGTGTAGGGTAGGCTGAGGGAACCCGGAACTTACGTTCCTCACTTTCCGTCGAATTTTGGGGCCATTGCATGTTGAGTGACCGAACTCAACGCTGTTTGCCCCGTATCAGGGCGAGGAAATGAAAATATTAAATATTTCATTTTTCAAGTGAGGATCGAACCCATAAGCTATCGCAATTACCATCGTACTTTACTACCGCTGCGCCACGGCTTGTCTCTACTACGTATTAAATTGTCACAAATAACAATTATTGGTGGATTAGTATCTTATTTTTTTATTTAGACCATTTTCTATTATCCGTGGTCACGATCTGACCACAACTGAGTGACTGACAAATGTAAATAATAAATTAAGACATCTACGCTATCTTTCGGGATTGTAAAGCCATTTTTAGACGGATATCATTATTGTTACTTGTACAATTATGAATTCAATTAAAATAATGGAAGGTTTTTTTAGCTTCACTAACCGAAGAAGGTTTTTTAGCTTCGTAAGCCGAAGGAACCTGGGAACCTAGTGTTCAGACACTCTGTTCTCCTTAAAGTTCCTTAACTTTCTTTCTTAATTCTTGAGGCATTGCGTTTTGAGTGGTAGAATTCAACGCCTTTCTTTGCCTTAGTACCAAAGGGAGGAAAATGGTAGTATTAAATATTCCGAGTGTGAATCGAACCTATAAACTGAAATATATAAATAATAATCAAAAATACAATTTAAATACTAATATAATATAACACGAGTTATCTAGTAAATGTATACAGTAGAGATTAAACTACAACAGTCTGCGGTAGGTCACGTCTGTGTAACGGTACTATACGGAATTCTAATAGAATCGAACAAATATTAGAATATATGCATATAGTTGTGTATAAATGTATGAGTTTATAATTTTTTTTTTAATAGAAAATGACTAAAAAAAACAATAAAAGCGATTTTAACCTATGTATAAACATAACCCTTTGCATATAAATGCACAAATTTGAACAAAAGCTTAAATTATAATGTTTTAATTATTTTAAAGTAAAGCAAATTAAAAACTAATAAGTGAAAATTGGAGTCTATCACAAAAAGTGTCATGGATAAATTAGAAGAAAACAAGATTCTAAAATCAAAGGTAGAAAAATTTGAAAAAGAAGTGGAACATTTAAAAAGAGGAGAACGGAGTAATAACATTATAATATTCGGTGTAGAAGAAAAAGAAACATCCACATCTGAACTAATACAAACAGTAAAGGAAAATCTCGAGTTTGATATAAATATTAAAATAGAAGATTATGAGGTCGATAAAATTCACCGCTTGGGAAATAAAAACAGGCATAGTAACAAGCCAAGGCCTGTACTATGCTCTTTTACAAATAATTGGAAAAAAAACGAAATTATCAAGAATCGAAAAAATCTGAAGAAAATGTATGTTACAGAAGATTACTCAAAAGAAGTCCTAGAAAAAAGGAAAGCTTTGCAGGCAGAATTGGTTGAAGAAAGGAAAAAGGGCAACATAGCGTACCTTAAATATGACAAACTAATAGTAAAAGAGAATAACAGCAACCAACAGAAAAGGAAAAGACTAACATCTGCCTCGCCCACATCTTTTAACAACCAGCCAAAGAAGCAACAAACCGCATCCTTTTTCAAGTCCAATAGGACAAATGCTTTCGATATGATGCGTTCAAGATCTCACTCTCTTTCCAGTATATCTAAATGTACCTATGCGGCCCTAAATGTACTTACACAAAAGAACGAAGAAAATCTTTCAGAACTAATATATGCATTGAAACAAATAAAATGGGACATCATAGACCTAAGTGAAACAAGGAAAATAGGTGAAAATATCGCCTCCAACCCAAACTATCTTTTTTACCATATAGGCGAAACCCCAGGTCACCATGGTGTCGGATTCATTGTTAAAAAACATATAGAGAAGTATATTGAAGGACTCATAGGAATTTCGGAGCGTATTGCGATTATGAATTCGAAAATACCAGGATATAAAAATTCCTGGTCCATTGTACAAATATATTCACCTACAGTACTGTCGTGCTTAGAAACCATAAATACATTCTACCTTGACAAAGCAATTCAAAAGAACGCTCATAAAAATCTAATAGTAATGGGAAACTGCAATGGTCAAATCGGTAAAAGACGCGATCTTGAAACAAGGCAAAGAAGTCCTGATACCCGTCCTCACAGACATGTTTAACAACATCATAAACACATAAATCATTCCACAACAATGGACAGAGTCTAGCATTACTCTACTATACAAGAAGGGTGACAAACACGACATTGCAAACTATCGCCCTATCATTCTAATGTCCAATATATATAATTTTTTTGCCAAGATCATTTTTAAAAAGGCTGGAAAATCCCTTTGACGAAAATCAGCCAATTGAGCAGGCAGGATTTCGTAAGAATTTTTCAGTGATTGACCATATACACGTGGTTCGTCAAGTCTTGGAGAAGTACAATGAATACCAGCTGACATACTACATTGCATTCATTGATTATAGTAAAGCTTTTGACTCAATAATACAAGGAAAGATATGGGAGGCCCTAATAAAACAAGGAATAGAACATAAATACATTAGATTAATAAAAAACGTCTATAGTCACATGGCAACGAGAATACAGTTAGAAAAGAAAGGTAAGCCTATCAGAATAGAAAAAGGGGTCAGACAGGGAGACCCCCTGTCAATCTTCAGGGAATGAAGTTCATTGGGAAAATCTCGGAGTTAATGTAACTGTTTGCCAAAACATTAGAAGACATCAGCAAAATGATAAACGAGCTCGCAACAGAAAGCGAGATATTAGGTTTAAAACTAAATCCTGAGAAAACTAGAGTAATGACAAATAAAAATAAAGAGACAATACTATTAGGAAATATCGAATTAAATTACCGTGATGAGTACATCTACCTGGGACAGCTCATATCCCCAAAAGAACATATGCTTAAAGAAATGGAAAGAAGAATAACAAACGCCTGGAAAAGATACTGGAGCTTAAAAGATGCTATGAAAGACAAAACACTTCATATAAACATAAAAAGCAAACTATTTAACTCCTGTATATTACCCGTCCTTACATATGGGTGCCATTCATGGACCCTAAGCCAGGAAATGATAAGCAAAATTGCAATCTGCCAAAACGCAATGGAAAGGAGTATGTTACATATAAAAAGACAGGATAAAGTGAAGAACGTTGTAATTAAGAGTAAAAGTAAATCACAAGATGTAACATATAAAATTCGAAGACATAAATGAAAATGGGCTGGGCATATGATGAGAGGTCAGGACAAATGGTGTAGGAAAGTTACAGGATGGTACCCCAGAGAGGGTAGAAGGAAAAGAGGCAGACCCCAGAAAAGATGGGACGACGACAATAGAAAAGTTGCTGGAGTGATGTGGAACAGAGAGGCCCTGGATAGAACTGAATGGAAAAGATTGGAGGAGGCCTTTGCCGATTGGCAGACAGATCTACAAATAATAAGGAAAAATCTAATATTACAATTAAACTAAATATTATGTGTTGTAATTCTCAAAAATGTTACTGTTTGATCTGAATAAAAGGCTAAATTATATTATTATTATTAAATAACAAAACAGTTTATAAGCTATTTTATGCATCAAATTTTATCTAAATCTGTTAAGCACTTCCCGAGCTATTTAGTAATAAACAGACCGACATACAAATCTATATATATATATATATATATGTATAACTGTCTGGCCTCCCATGAAGCTCTTAACTTCACGGTTAGTTCAAATAAGGCACGTTTCAATAGTTATGAATATGAAACTCAATATTTACGACTTTAACATGAAATTTATGTAATGGTACAACAGTACAAGAATGCCTTTACATTATTCTATTGAACATCTTTAGTTATCATATTAACAAATATTATAGAAGTGTACTTTTTAGGGTTCCGTACCTCGAAAGGACCCCTTATATAAGAGAAGAAGAATTTCGACGTAGCCTCATAAAAACATATGGCTTAGTTAGTCAGTACGCTTGGACCAAAAGGCACGGGTTCAAATCCCGATACGTTAAATTTTTTATATATTTTCTAAAAAGTATTTTGTCTTTGAAATAATTCCAGTGTCAGTCATTGCTATAGAAGCTTTATGTTTTTCCCCCACTTTTAATTTTGAATTGTTGAAAAATTGAATTTGAAACCAAACATTCGAAAGTCTATGCCTAATCTTCAAAAAGATGAAAATATTTGAAATAATACATATAAAACCTGTCTATTGGTAGTCAGTTAAAGCAAATATTGAATTAATCATAGAGTTGTACCGCTACTAGTGCTAACTATAAACTTCGCGCTTAACATACTCTACTATAAATATAATAAAACGTGAAAACACGCCGTAGAGACGCGGTACGCATAAAAATTTTACCCTACGCCTACCATTGCAGTTATATTCTGTAATATATTCTTGTAACTTTATTTTTACACTGTAGTGGTTAAATGGCGGCGTTAGGCTCCGCCACGCCTCGAAATTTCTTCTTTCTATTAGCATGATATAAGCGTTTATTTTAGTGATTTTGTTTATATTTTTTTTTTATATTTTGTTTTTATTTCAGTGAGCTGACTATCCTCGAAGGAATGGCTAACTGTGGAGGATGGAGTGAAGAACCTGTTTCTAAGGTAATTTTTATTATTTTTATTTTTTTATTTTCACGCTGTTTCACGCATCTAACAGAGAAAAATTAGTTAGAACTCCATGAATTCACAGTGCGGGTGCCCATCTTGTTGTAGGGTGAGGACCTCGGAGCAGTTTCTGGGACGTAAGTGTAGCTTTTAAACCCTTTAACCACTGTTCGTGCTTCTCACGCTACCTGACCAGAATAACTCTATTAATAGCATTGAACTTTTAAAAATATCATGATTATTATAGTTTTGGCTCAGTCTCTCTGCTAAGAAAGATGAAATATGGCTTATATGCTAAAATAGGTCTATTCTAAAACCCGTAGCCGCCTTGTTTAATAAATCAAGTGGACCACAATTTAAAATATATAATTTAACTCGGACCCATTATAAAATAACTTGTAATTTTAATAATTTGCTAAACATTAAGCAGAACAAACTTAGTGTTAAGACACACCATAATCCACTTTCCTCCCAATTTTGGAATTATTGCGTATTGCGTAGCGGAACTTAACGCCGCGTTTCTTCAACCAAAGCTGGTAAATAAAAACAATCGAATCCTTCCACGAGGCCAGATAGGACAGTTTCATCATACCAGACTCTCTTTTAAGTAATGCTAAAATTTCTACTATAGCGTGTTATGAAGCACATACCTACATACACTCACGATCGATTATAGTTTGCTATACAAGGAAATATTTAAATTGGCAATTTCTCTAGTTATTATTCTCGTATATATATTCAATATTCTCCTTTTTTCACATCTACGCATATTTCACAGCGTGGAGCAGGAGAACAATGTCTCTTTCGTCCCCCTATATTTTCTATATTTCCCCGCTATAGCATGCAAAGCGCGGCGTTTACTTCCGTTTTTGAGCGACGGACTCTTTTGACTAGGAATGTCTTGAATTCAGGTAGAAAATAAACAGTGGAGAACTTAGTGTCAGGACTCTCTAAGTTTATATGTATATAAATACTCATTCAGCGCAAGTGTCCGCGACCTGCTATAATTTCTAAAGTACCTTAATTATCGGGATATACGGCGGGGCGGCCACAACTCGTCGATCGTACTACACTATAATATTATGTAATGATGTCGCCGAAGATTACAATAAATATATTGTCATACACTTTTTGCATTGCGTTATAGTACGGAATTAATTAACCTTTTTACTTAACAATATCTCATATTTATACCATGTATGTCTATAGGTATTATGAAGCTGAGGCGTTTGTTTGGTTGAACGCGCCAATCTCAGGAACTACTGTTTCGATTAGTTTTCTTTGTTTTAGATTATAATAAAATGTGTCATACGTTAACTCTCTTTGTCTATTTGACTACGAGAGGGACGCAAGTAAAAGTTTATTTACTTATGAAAAGTAAAGTAGGGTATTTTAATAGATATTAATGTTTTATGAAAAAACAAAAAAAACAGCGATGGGTTTATATTTAGACCGGATTTACTAAAGCTAATTCACTATATACGAGTATAACAAACTTCCTCATACATGTATAACTCTTTATGTAAAATTTTTGCCTGCCTCATCTATTGAAAATTATTGAAACTTATAGAGACCTGTCGTATTTTCATTTCCTCTGGTAAGCGCGGCGTTGAGTTCCGCTACTCAACATGCAATACCTCCAGAAAGTACCTGCGGAAAGTTAGGAACGGAAGTGACTTAATGGGAATGGATTGTCTTAACACTAGGTTCCCAGGTTCCCTCCGTCTACTTTGCTTTATGCGGGATACAGCATGAAGCTAATAAAGAAAGATATTTAAGAATGATAAAACTCACGCCGCGGTTTGCTTTCTTAACTTAGCGAAGAGAATAAAAATAATGTCCCCTAGTGGGATTGAACCTACAACCGTCGCGTTTACACTGAAACCCTGTGCCGCTGCCTCATGTACTTACCCATGTATGGAAAGCAAAAGGATAATAAGGATAATAAACATAAATAATGATTACAGGCCCCGCTAGCCGAGGTCTTTACGATCCAAGTGGCGCGCTCGTAACTCGGCAGTCCATTTTAGTAGTACACAAATGTAAAGTGTATTGGCTTTTTGTATAGAATTTTTATCATTAGTATGTAAAATACATTGTGGATAGTCGTATCGCAGTGGTACTAGCGTGCGAGTGTAAGACAGGTTGCGGATTCGATTTCGAGTCGAGGTAATGAAATATTTAATATTTTCGTTTCCTCACTCTGGTAGAGGCAAAGTATGCTTTGGTGTGGGAACTCTGTTGAGTTCACTCACACTCACACGCAATGCCTCCAGAATTGGACGAAAAATAGGAAACAGAATAACAGACACAAATATTAACAGTCTTAACACTGGGTTCCCAGGTTCCCTTTGCCTACCCTGATCTAAAAAAAAAACACACACACACATAACAACATTCATGATATTAGTTTCTATGTACCTGCAATAGAGAAGTGACAACAGGCAGAAGCTGCTTCATTTTCACTACAGCTTTAAGTGTATTACCCGACTGTGGCGAAGCACAAAAGGAGGGCTATGTTTTAGCGCATATGTATTCATGTACGTTTCTTTGTAATTATTAAACCAGTGAAAACAATACTGGATATATTTATAAAATTTTATTTCGTTGAAAATTAATATCAATATTAGTACTTACGTATATTACCTAGTATAGATTTTTCCGTCAGCATATAGAATCTCATACTACCGTGTGCAATAATTATCAACTGAGTACGATCGCACAGCATCCACCGCTCTGATATTTATTCAATGATTATTATCTCAACGTTTGATAAGAGATGGCTATCTCGTTTAGTTTATAACTGTCCGTACCCTGTATTGAAGACTTTAAGTTACCATAATCTTAATCTAGCAAGCATTATTTATAGTTTAAAAGGAAGTACTACTTGTATTTAAATTTGTATGCAAATTTGGCCCGCATATATATTTTACACATAAAAATATAAACATTTTAGAGCTTTACGTTTTCCCATTTCGTTATGATGCCGTCTATAAACAGGTTTTTTAGCTTCACGCTGTATCCCGCATATACCATGATGACAGAGGGAACCTGGAAACCTAGTGTTTAAGCACTACGTTTCCATTAATACATTTCTGTTTTCCATATTCCACCGAATTCCGGGGACATTGCGCTTGGTGTTACTCCAAGCCATGCTTTGCCTCACGACTGAGGTGGGGAAATGAACATATTATCAGCTTCTAACTGTATCCCGCACACAGCAGAGTTTTAAGACACATCTTTTACAAGTTTATAATTCAGTTAACTTCTATATAATTTTGTTTCAAAGTTTATTAAAATTTGCACAAAACAAAACGGAAAATAAAAACATTTCATAAAAGAAAACGAACGTAACAAAAAAATTAATTAAAAACAATGTTCACTCTAATAAGAACCTTTCTAATTCTTGTTATGATTACAAAATTACTAAATTCCGCTATAAAAATGGCGGGCTGTCAAATGTAAACGTGTACAGATAATATCAAACAATAGTGCCATTACAGATACACATAAAACATTATTTGGTCAAATTAGGGGTTATACAACCAGTCGTATTTTTCGCATTTTTAGAATAATACTGGAAAATTTATTGTTACTTTTCTTGTTTTTATTTATATTGACTGTTGAGTGGCATTTCACAAAACTTAAACGTTTCGTTTAAAATTTGGGGAATCTTGAATTAAAAGGAATTATTTATATAAACCATAGCTTATACATCACTTTTAATAAAGATCTCACTTGGCCCAAGAAATGTCTAAAGATGAAAACATTATTAAGTCATAAAATACTTAAAACATGGCCGCCGCCAAAATTCCTTTGCAATTTTATATATTTTTTTATGAATACTACTTTCTTTTCTTGTTTATAACATATTCTAATCTATATTTATAACTTTATTAAAACCATCTCGTTTACATGTAAATGTATTCCATAAATAACATGATTTATGAGGTTTTATGAAACGAGCTTGGCTTTATTATAATTACTTTACTTTATAAGTAGAATTTTCTTTCATTTTGTTGACATGTTAATTACACACGGAATGAACTTGTATTAGAAGGCAGTCGTTTCGGAGTGGCACAGCGTCTGTTTTGTGTGGGTTATGAGTTTAATTCCTATTTGGGGAAATTAATTATTTTCATTTCCTCACACTAGTAACAAGATAAAGCGCGACGTAGAATTCCACTACTCAACATACAATTAGGAAGGTGCGTGGGATATTTTGAGCCTTAACACTAGGTACCCTCTGCCTACCCTACTATATTGAAAAACAACATGAATAATTAACGATCACAGATTCACAGACAAAACTAACGAAAAACTTTAAAGAAAACTTAATAACTTAAAAGAATAATGAATATGGACATCTTCAATTCCAATATTAGTTTTTCACTACCTACATTGACTTTACAGTTACTTGTCTTTTTGACAGATAAATATTTCACGAATATAAGTACCTATTAGTGCGTATTTACATAGAGACGAGTCACTTTTCTCGTTTATTCTCCACTTTTTACCTACATCAGATATAAACCAGAACTTAACGCCGCACTTTCAACCACCAGACAATTCATCATCGTCAGAATTGTCTTCCATATTTGCTGCTTTAATACTTGCATTTCCATCATTAGTTACATCACAAATGTATAGTATACTGGTACGTAGGTATATAAAATAAAAACTATCATTAAATATCAAGATAGTGCCCCAGTTCGTTTGTGTAATCCGTCATGTATTCTGCTATAAAATCGTGAGAAAATTCTTTTTAAAATGTGTAGTCACCTAGTAATTAGCATTAATGAATTGTACGTTTTAAAATACAATTGTTGCCTGCTAATTTGCTTTTAGGATTTTTGATTGTTAGATTGACGGTTGTAGATTCGATTTTCATCAGAGGTAAATAATGTTTATTAAAAAAGAAATATTTGGTATATTTAATATGTTGTATAGTATCTTTAGGCAGTGTTGATATTGTGATTATAATTTCCTTATAGTTAAAAGAATTTTTACCTTCACGGTGTGTCCCGCTCATAGCACGGAAGGCAAGGGTACCTGGGGGACCTAGCATTAAGATATCTATTAGGACTTCCGTTCCCCAATGTCTACCGAATTTTTGCTTCGTTACAAGAACGACCAAGTAAAATATTAAATTTCCTCGACTGGCCTCCTACCCTTAAAAGTATAACGAAGAGAAGTGTTAAGTAAAATATTTAAAAATGCATGCACTGTAGCAGCTTCGATATATGTCATAAAGTGGAAGAGTTTGTTTGGTTGAACGCACTAATCTCAAAAACACTATTTGGAATTTTAAAAAAATCTTTATCCATATATCGTAGAAAGCGAACGGAAAGTAAGAAAGGAGGGTTGCGCCACAAGGATCTCTCCGACCCCTACAACATAAACAATATCCGATAACAGGCAAAACAGACTAAATTATTTAAATTTCAAAATAATATTTGAAAGTGACTGGTAAACAGCTATAAATAAAAACTTATTAGATAGATAGATCCTATTTTATAGTTTATAGCTTCTTAAATTATGCGTCTTCAAGTGAACCGCTTTTCTATCTCACAATAACAGCGTTTGTATTTGAAGAGCTTTCACTGAGCTATACTGGGCTATTGTCAAGGCGTTCATTGTTATATTTTATGTTCGGTTTATTATATGGATTTATGGGATATGCTTTCTGTGATAACGGAATAATATTTAATTGGGTTCCGTACGTACCGTTTTAAGAATGTACCAACAGAATGTCGTTATCTTTATAACAAGCCCTCGCTTTGTCACCAGAACTGGGGAAAAACGCACAACTATCGCGCTTACAGTTTGACGTTGTTCCACTGAACCAAGACGACCTCTTTATTCTTATTGTATATCTCAAAATCTCACAATCGCAAGAACAGTATGATGCACCTCTAGGTTGTATTTACATATATACCTAATGTGAGAAACCTCTCAAGGCAAAGAAATTAAAAATATATACATTTTAAATCTATTTATATACTTAAAAAAAAACTATGAAAATTCTTTTGTGTTGTAATGATTTTTAGGGTTCCACACCTCAATCCAAAAATGGAACCCTTAAAGGATCTCTTTGTTGTCCACCTGTCCTGTCAGACTATTAATCTCGAGATATTATATTAATTACTACAAATTAATATTAATTTTTCAGACCTACGGAACATATAAATCAACTTAATCAACGACACAATGCATTGCAATTTGCATGCATCATTATGTATGAAATTCACCGCGTAATCAAAACCTAAAGAGTACTTCCCCTCAACTTTCAGTTATTACTTGGTACGAAGTTCTCACTTCGTACCAAGCCATATTACCTTGGGTTACGTACAATATAACTAAAGGAATTAAATGGAAAAGATAAAAATTCTAGGTATATTACATAGAAAAAAAATACAAACTTACATGTACCTAGTTCATTTCATAAAGAATGTTGCAAGATGCCCGCAAAATTAACGTTGTCAACTTTTATAAGTTGTACAGGAAGTACAACTTATAAAAGTTGACCTACAATCCTGAAATTGATACAGAACCCTCGGAGGGTAAGTCCCACTCGCACTTGACCGGTTATTGAAATGTTGTAGTAATATTAAATGTTTCTTAATTGTATAGGATAAGCAAAGACCACCGATTTATAATCCTGAGGACTATGCGACATCTCTCAAGAAATGGGGCAAGAAGACAGGCAATGGTAATTTATATGAGCTGGATCCAGGACAAGATCCGAACAAGGCCAGGACACTACCTATCCCTGGCAGCAAAGATTTCAGGTATTTAAGGTAACTTTTTTTATATCGGTCGGCCTTTTTAGTTACTACAGACACGTGGTCCATATATTTTCGGAATTATAATAATTATTAATTAGTTATTATTTTGTTTTTTCTAATTAAAGTAGACATTTATTTTATTATTATTTTTTGCCATTACGTTTTTCTGAAGAGAAACTTTGCACTGTTTTTAAATTTCAATAGCATTTTTGTGTGCGTTTCTATTCTATTTGTATCATTTCAATGCAATAAGATGTCTGGATGCGAATTTAAACACACAGTTGTCTAATTAAACAAATGATTTAGAAATTCACATTTTAATTTTAACTAATATTTTATGTTTATTGTTTCAGAAATCCATGCTTGAATATGGGTGAAGAGATGAGTCTACGCCAGTTCGGCACTCCCAGTGAACTTCTGACAAAACTTAGAGCTGACCTCAGGCTGTCTTTTCCAAGGTAGCATTTTTTCCCTTAACCCTTTATCTTGTATAAAGCAGGGAATAAGAAGAAAAAAAATGTTAAGACTCTCCCTTTCTCTCATCTCAATCCAATTTTCGATGTTACAATTTATTATTTTTTATTTCCTCGCTCTGGTAGACAAGGTGCGACTGTGAGTTCCGCTGCTCAATACGCTATGTCTAAAAATTGGACAGGAAGAGTGAAATGGAATGTCTTGATAATAGGTTCCCTCTGTTCACCCTACTGTTGCGGGATACAGCATGAACGAAGAATGAATGAATGAAAACCAGAGTAACATTTATTACAAAGATTATCCTGACTGGAATTCGAAGCCAGAGCCATTGTACTGAGATCCAATTACGCTAGAAGATTTTAATAAGTATTTAATTTAATATGTGTATTATAAAATACTATAAACTTAAGACACTCATTGATTGTAAAATGCATTTTATTATTATTACTTCTATAACTAAAGTTGTTAAAACATATTTAACTGATTTTGAGGCTAGTAGTAATGGCACAGCTGTGGGCCCGATACCCAGTTGCTGGAGTGCTTATATTTTAAATTATTTTTATTTTGCCAAAGTGCGATGTTTAGTTCCACCACTCAACACGCAAAGCTTGAAAATTCAGCGAAAAGTAGAGAACGAAGCTAGAAGTCTTAAGCTCTCAGGACTAGATTCCCTTAAAACACGTGAAGTTTTAAGATACTTTCCACTTATCCTAATGAGTCTGCGGGATACAGAGTGAAACCGCAAAGGAATCATATTCTGATACGGAAATAGCAGTGATATTTCAATAGATTTGTCACTTGCCATAATAATTGAACTTACTGTCATCAGTATACAAACAGACAAACATATTTTTATCACAAAAAACATCTGACTTAATTTACTAAGAAACAACTAAAGATATAAATAAATATTTTTAACGATTTAGCTATAAAATTCCTCTCGTATTAACTTGGAATATGAAAATAAACATTATAACAGCAACAAGTATCTTTTTCAATTATATCTCACTTACATTGCGATGCGGTCAGCTGCATTGCTTTCTTGGTGGACTGTTTGCGGCTAAGTTATAAGCGAATAAGGATAAAAATTTCAACAGGGTAGGCAGAGGTACTCCCTGGGAACGTAGTGTTAAGACACTCCCATTAAGACACTTCCGTATTCCACCTTCCGCTGAATTCTGGAGGCATTAGGTGTTGAGTGGCGTAACTTAATGCCGCTCGTAGGATCAAGTTACAATAAATATAAAATATTCTTATCTTCTTTCATAATCCAAAATTGATATTTTCTATATAAAACACTAAATTATATAAAAATTTAATTTCCAAAAATAACCAAATCGCTATGACTCACATCTTACACCAACCAAGTTTTTGTAGATAACTAAAATTGCTATGACGATTGAAGTAAATCCGCTGAAGCAACTGTAATTTGCGACAATCATTTCTTTGCACTTATCTGCAAAATTATCATTCTGGTCCATTCTGGTCCATACGTTAATGGGTTCTATTCACATTTTTACGACTCGTGTATGGCGGCTTTATGGCGCCTTTAGGGAGAGGACTGTCGTTGATTTTGTTTAATGTCTGGTTAATTGCAGATTTTAAATGTTGAGGAGATGTTGATGGTGTATGGAATTGTTGGTTATCAATTTACGGATATATGTAATAATGGTTTCATTGTATGTAATAGGTTCATACGAGACACAAATCAAGCGTTCCAATTTTTTCAGCTTCACGGCGGCAGAGGACCTGGTTTTAAGACATTCGATTCCACACCCTTCGCCCAATATTTCAAACATTGTGAGTTCTTAGGTGGAAGTACGAAATAAACGCCGACAAGTACCACCAGAACAGATATATGAAAAATGTTTAATAATATAATCATTCCCCCAAGTGGAAATCAAACCCACAATCATCGCATCATCGCTGTTAAGCTATTCCACGACAGCCTTAATAATTGCACATAGATATATAAAAACCAATAAAAACTACTAATATTTTTCTTAATTTTCCAACCAGTTTCGTACAAGAATTCGCATGTGAACCACTAGATGGCGTTACACTGCTCCTTGAACTCCTGCGCAACGTCCAGTTGAGTCAGACCGGGGAAGCGTCCAGAGGGCCGCCCGCTGTGAGACGAAGACCCTTGCTGGATGAGCTGGCTTGCCTGTAAGTACTGCTTTTATATTGAAAATGATTTTTTATAATGATTTTTGCATGAATATTTTATGTGTAACAAGATTGTACTTAATGTAAAACATAATTTACAGCCAAGTAGACATTTCTACAGAACTTTAACAGAGAAATTTGCTTTAATTTAATGCACAACTTTACACACAACTACATTACTTCGACGTACCCAAAAAGTACAAAAAAAATCTTTTCTCATATATTTATATAATTTTTTGTTCCACAGCCAGTGTCTATGGAGCTGCTGTTCAAGGTACCCTGATTGCGTGCGGCGCCTCGTGGGGTGCTCTAACGGCGTGTACGCGCTGACAGTGTGCATCATGTCCACTGTTAACAAGACTAGAGTGTTGGCTTTGCAGGTTTATGTTTAATAGTTTTGTCTAGTTTCACGCTGAATTCCATATATAAGAGGGTAGGCAGAGGAAATCTGGGAATCTAGTGTTAAGACACTTCCGTTTCTCACTTTTCGCCATAATCTGGGAGAGAAATTGTTCATTTCCACCTTTTTCTCATTACAGCTGCTAACAAAATCATGTTACCCACCTGCATCCGGCCATACAATGATATCGGAAGCACTCTCTACACTCCGCCTTCGTTTCGGAGAACCAGTTCGCTTCAGGTTCCTCGTGGGTATGCTACAAAGTGCTGCCGGGTCGGGGGACCTGCAGGCAGCTGGTCTGGCCTTCATCAACGCTCTGCTGGCGAGTGCTCCGTCGCCGCAGAGAAAGTTGTATTTACAGGCGGAATTGGAACAGGCAGGATTTGATATTGTTACTTTGAAAAAAGTGAGTTTCTGTTTTATATAAGAAAGTTACTAATAAGAATATGTTAATAGGGTAGATAAAGAGAATCTAGTGTTAGACTGTCTGTTCCCCAATTTTAGCCAATTTTCGAGACATTGTGTGTAGTGGAAAAATGTGATGGAACTCGAGCCGCCGGCAACGCCGAGCTTTGTCTGCCAAAGCGAAGAAAAAAATATAAGAATTAAATATATTCATTCCCCTGAGTGCGAATCCAACTCACAATCATCATTTACAATCAGACCCATGTCTTAACAATCGCGAAAATTAAATAAATTAATCGTGAAATCAATATATATGTATAAAAGTTAATATTATTGTTATTAAACGTTTTTATTTAGCACACCCCGTTTGTTTATTTATTTATTTTTTTATTTTTTTATTTTATCATGAAATAAAAAGAAATTTAAATCAACAACATTGAACGTTCTTTTTTAATAATTTATATTTCCTCTTTGTTAGACTGTGGCCAAACTTCCAAATGTAAACGAACACGTAACCAGGGAGATAGAAAATTATGAAAAACAACTAATTGACATCGACACGTTAAATGAAAAAGCCAATGAGGCGCAGAAAGAGAAGGATGATCTACGAGGCAAATTGGAATTACTGGAGAAAAGAGTTAAGGTACTCTACTATTAATAAGTAATTTAAGAAGGGGAGATATAAGACAATATGTACTCGTACACAGGTGAAGGAAAGTTTCAATATGTAGCGGGATTCCATTGGGGTACGTAGACGGATTGATATGGATTGGTTAGTGGCGGAACTTAACGCCGCGCTGTCTTGCTAGAGCGGAGAAATGAAATAACCAAAACTGAAGAACCTACTACATTTGCGTTTACGTTTACCCACTACTGGTCACTGCATGGCATATTTTTTTTAGCTCAACGTTGTATTCTTCATACCTATAGCAAGGTAGGTAGAGGTGATTTGGTATTAAGGTACTCTAGTAACAGAGCTAGGAAATAAGAGTGAGAATCGAACCCAAAACCAGTCGCCTTTACAGTCACATGTTGTGCCACTGCGTCACGACGGACATAGTAAAGTATACAATGTAAATCATTATTAGCATTTAAAATTTCTCACGAGTCAATTAGGTATTGTATTGAAAGTAATGAGGTATTTAGGTCACTCATGTTTCTTTTGTCTAATTGTAGTCTGTTTTAAATTAGTTTTAAAGATAAAATCAAAGGTGATTTTAGTATTAAGGATTGAGATTAATATGTGAAAGTTGGCGGGTGGTGTTGTACTTTGATTCCCGTTTGAAGCAAATATAATGCGTTTCATTATGTGTATGAATGAGGTATAAGATCGCAAATCTAGTGTTAATACTATTTTCCGCCGAATTCTGGAATAATTTCTTAGTAATCAATAAATAATTTTAGTAAGTTAAGATATTTGTTGGTCATAAAATTATATACTTATATACCCTTCGTCAGTTATTTTTTTTGTATAAGTGGTATTTTTTAAAATAATTTCTTATGTTGCTGAAGTATTTGCGTTGTTGCATTCGGTATTTTGCTTACTTATGATGATAATGGTTATTATAAGAAATATTGATATATTTCCAGATATTGCAAGAAGAGAAAGGTATTTTACTGTCATTAGAAAAATGTCTACAAGAAAAATGCTGCGTACTGCAGGAGGAAGTGAGCACGCTGAGATCCGAACACGGCAACTCCAGTAGAAAGAAAGGCTTCGCCTCTAAGAAAAAAAACTCGGCGCATAAAAATAGAGGTGATTGCTTCCTTGGTTTCGAAAAAGACATTCTATTTTACATATCGACATTTTTGAAAATGTATTTGGAGCGAAATAATAATTGTCTGTAGCTTACGTTTAATTTTTAACCGACTTCTGTAAGAAAAGGAGGTTATCAATTCGACTGTATTTTTTTTTCAAGACATTTCGTCTTGAATTGCGAAATTCAAAGCCGCAGTTTGTCTGCAAGAGCAGGAAAATGAAAATAATTAAATTTAGTTCTTTCCTCTAGTGATAACAAAACCCACAAGTGTCGCTTTTACTATCACAATTCATTCATTATTTCGATAATATTCCACAATGGATACATTATAATTGTACTCTATATTTTTTTGATGTTATATTTTTCAGACGAGTCATCCCCACCAGAAGATGAAGGTATAAGTTCATCCGAACGATCTCTCAGCCCTGAAGTCGACCAACGAGACTCGATGGTATACGAGGTCTTTAACATTAAAAATGAAACCTACGACTTACTAAGAAACAAACGAAATCACAAAAAACTTGACTCAAAAAAAGAACACAAGAAATCCTCCGACGAAGATGACGAAACTACCATAGACGAAGTTATACAAGAATTAAGAAATATTGTAAACCATGCTGAAATAGAAAATGTTAGATATGAAAGACCAAAGTGTAATTCCGATATAAACGATCACTTTGAAAAGGAAGACTCCATTACAAGTACTAGACACAGTATACAGATAACAAATAAAGATGATGATAATGTTGAAGCTGAAATAGTTCCCACAAAAATATTACCACATCCACCGAGAAAAGCCAAAAGTCTGATACATTTAATGCCCGTTGAAGGATTGATATATAAAGCAGATGCTTTCGAAGAAATATATTCGAGCGATGAAGGTTCCGATTCATTACTCAGTGCTTCACGTTGTCAAAATCACATACAAAAAGCTACAGCAAATCTTTTTGGTTCAAACGAAAATCGATCAACCGACGGAGTTAGAAGATCCAAAACGAGATCTAGAGAAGATTATAAGAAATCTTCTGTGAAACGAAGTGAATCATTCCAAAACTCAGAAAATGGTTCACGGCAAAGAGAACATATAGATAATATGTTTTTGACTCAAAGTACGGAAAAATCGAGGGTCGATGAAATTGTGAGTTTAATTGAGTCTAAGAAATTAACTAAAAGTTTAGACCGGATTGATGAAGGACTGAACTCTATGGTAGACATCGTAATGACGTCTGAACCAAAGAAAAATTGGTCGTACGAGAAACGACAGAGATCCGTATCAAGAACTAACAGCGAAATCGAAATGGAAGACCCATTAACATCAAACATACAGACATACGATTCAAAAATATACAAATACGATCCTAAATCTAATTATAAATCTAAAGAAGATTTAAAATCTGATAATAAATTTAATACAAAATTGAGTACTGGGTCATTCGAGGCGCCTAATTTTAACACTTTTATAATGAAAAGGGGGAGTGCCTCAGGGTTCTATTCTGGTTCCTTACTGCGGGATGCTCCGGCAAGTATGACTAGTTTGGTGATGGCGGGGACTCATAGCTATAGTGATTTGAAAAAGAATACGTCTGTCAGTTCGGGGGGTTATGGAACTCATAAAGTAACCGATATGCCTTCAGGGTTATATTAACCATTGTTTTATTTACGACCTACGATGAGGCGTTCGTGGCGTAACTTAATGTCTGACGCAATTAGCGCAATGGTTGCAGGGTCGAATCCCACTAGCGGGAATATTTAAGTTACACTACTCGACGTGTAGTCTGAATGGGAAACAGTGTCTTAACATGTGAGAAGAATTTTGAATTGTACGTTAGTAGGTAAAATAATAATATCGATTAACAATAATATTTTGACTATTTATGGGAAACATCATTAGTTTACTTAAATTATTATCAGT
This sequence comes from Heliconius nattereri, assembly GCA_013403645.1. Classification (NCBI taxonomy): domain Eukaryota; kingdom Metazoa; phylum Arthropoda; class Insecta; order Lepidoptera; family Nymphalidae; genus Heliconius; species Heliconius nattereri. Next base: position 3,978,741 of record JAAIXI010000220.1, on the reverse strand, counting down.
TTGTACTGAAACGTGATGTCTCTTAGTAAATCTCTAGTTTTGAAGGAATTTGGTCGACATTATCCAAAGGAGGAGCCGCGAGCAGTGACATGTATGTAAAAACCAACGACTAATTTAAGTTTAGCGTACATATTATAATATCTAGTGCAATACATATTCTTACATTCGAAGTTAAAATCGAATCTTATATTTAATTCAGTTGAGTCTTGGTAATTTTGTAAAAAAAACAAAATTCGCTTAAGATTGCTTTGTTTGAATACTGTTTAGTATTTTTATGAATATTTTTGCTGGATACAAGGAAACAAAAGACCTTTTATCTTACCTTACTTTTCTTATATTTTTTTTACATTTATTTTTATTATTGGCCAGTCGTAGCGCTCAGGCAAAGCGTGCGTATAATCGCAACAGCTTGACGAACAGATTTCGAGGAAATGAAATAATTAATTCATTTTTCATTTACTCGCTCTGTAAACGAGATCAACCTCGGCGTACAGTTCCTCCATTCAACACGCAATGCCTCCAGGTTCTCTGCCGACCCTACTTTGTCCGGTACACAACGTGAAGCTAAAATATTTTCTTTTTAATATTAATTACAATACATTTTTACAGCGTCGTAATGATTTATGGCGGATTTATTTCTAGTTCATTGTTTCCTTCGTATCTTCAGTGTTAAAATTGTATTACTTTATCTGTATATAATGTTTTTTAGATATAGTATCATTGTTCGTAATAAAATATTTTACATTTAAAAAGATGTCTGGTTTTATTTTCAATATATTCAAAAAGTTCCGCGGTACCTCAAAACCACGCCTTATCCACATGACATTTACAGTCGCACTCTTGTGCCCCTGCGCCACGACTGGCCTCAAACAATGCATTTAATGCCAATTTGTTCTTCATTTCTCCATTAGCCAAATCATATTCAAATATAAGAAAGTTCAGAATTAGTACTAGCAAAGTACAAATATATTATTTTGCACGAAAATATTAAAAAACGTTTAATAATATATTTTTTTAGATTAGGATAAGTCAAAAAAACAACTAGAATAAATAAGCTTTATTTTTGGCCAAACTATTATATTGCATACAACTTTACACGTATATTGTAATAAAAATCAATTACTTATCAACGAATACGATAAATTCATATAAAATATAGCACAAAGGTAAGTTTACCATAGACAAATTAAAATATGAAAGTATACAATTTACTTATTTACTAAAAAAACTAAAAAAAAAGCACTTACATGTATGTTTCTTTCTAGCATTTGTTTGAAAGATTGAAAATTTGTTTTATTTAAAAAAAGTATGATCATACTCAAAATAATTATTGAAATATATTTCCAGTTTTATAAAACTATCAATTCCATTTTAACGGTGAAATATTTGTAATATCCATATAATACAATAAAATAGCACTCGATATTTCACATTAGCAAAATCAATTATTATACAATTATTTATCTGTTTATTCGAAAGACATCACAAGCGATTAATGTCGATATTTTTTGTAATCGACTTCTCAACTGACAAACGCTAGAAAGAGTTTTCGTAAATATACAAGAAATTTTATACAATACACGTCTGCAGTTCACATTGTGACGAAAGTTAGCCATAATAAGACGATTTCCAAATGTATATAATTTTAAAGGAAGACAAATTAAAAAAAGAAACGATTGTTAAATCAGTCTTGTATAAATCATGCTAATTGTACACAAGAATCAATATTACATTGTTTCACATTAAAAATTATAGAAAAAATAACATGTAACTTGGAAAAGTTACATAAAAATTCAATAATCATCAATTTTTTTATGTAGAAATCGTCTTAATGACAAAATATACCTATTCCATAAACGGAGTTAAACCTCACCATATTATATCGAACACACAGGCTTTATTAGACAAAATGAAATAACAAATTTTGAATTCAAAACCATAAACGTTAAAAGCACCTTACAATGCCAAAGCAATATATTGGAAGATGTTAATGAATGAAAGTGAAAAATCGATTTTTTCAACACAAGTAACTTTCTTTAAGTACTGACAATCTAAATATTTTTTTATTATTTTCGCTCCATAAAAAACTATTTAGCAGACAATTTTATCAAGAAAATATTTATATTAAATATTTAAAATATTTTTTCAAGAAAATACTGGAAAGCTATTATTTATATTAGTTTTACTTTTCTATTATAATAATATTTACTGGCTTTTTAAATCATTATTGCCAAATTTTAAGACTTATTCAATAATCACTTCCATTTATTTAAATCTTCAATCATTAAATGTACTTAACCACGTTGTATCTAACTATACCTAAAAATATGGGAAGAAAAAAAAGACTTCCATAATACTTCTCAACACCGTTGGGCAAATGTTAATTGCAATTGATAATCCAATATTAACAATCGATCATATGTTTAATTCATTATTAATTTATATTGAATAGTTAATTGCAATTTAAAATTTGTTCAATTCTGCTTTCCGCCATTTTATCTCTAGAAGCTACGTATGAAAATATATATTTTCATTTTGGTGCACCAAAATATTTATGCTAGTGTGATTTTACATACAGTTTGGTTTATTTATGGAAAGTTGAGCTAAATTGACTTTAAACAAAGAAATAAGAGTATCATCATCATACGGTTTTTCAAGGAATAGAATCTGTGACTTCTATTATAGCAAAGCAAAGCCACCATTTCGACAAAATACAAGTAACTTTTAATCACACATCACAATAATACTGATTATACTAAAATTATTACTTAATTCTTCCATTTTATTAAAAAAATGGCTTCCCATTCAATGTTATTAGCAAAGTCTTGTATGAAATTTAGTCTACTTATATGAAATTAATGCTATGAAAAAAAAATAAAGTCATTTTAGCCCAACACATACATATATACTACTAAATACATAAAAAAAACAATCATAAAACATATATAAGTATATATAATAATATTTTTTTAACTGTTTATTATCGCTAAAAAAGTAATAAATGGCTTCAGAAATGCTCAAAAGGAATGAATGGTGTCGATTTGAATGACTGACTAAAGTATTTTCAAACTTATGACATAATAAAAGTTTATTTACTTTTTTTTTCAATACAATAATTAACATTTTAAATAAAAAAAGTATTTATATGTTATTGAATAGAAAACCTTAATCTACGACTCAAGGAAACCAGACACAAAATTGTAAATGTCATTATTACCACAGATTATTTATCATAAATACGGTACAGTATAAAAATATTAAATTTTACAGATAGAGTAGAAAAAAAAGGCAATCTGTATATAAATCAAAATTAAGATGTTTCGAGTATAAAATGTTTGTTTTTATGTATTAAAAAAAATATTAAGAGTTATCTTATGCTATTACAATATAGTAAATGTAGATAAATAATTTCAAATTCTCAGTCAGCCATATTATATTTATCGACACACGCCAGATGGGTTATAGAACAATCAAATATTATTTTTAAAAAATGTGCGAAGTACTTTCCACAGACAGTATAGACAAGACAGATATGGCACAGACTGTCACAAACAAAATGTCAATGTCAAATTCAAATATCAATTTCCTCTTTTTTTAAGATGTAACGTGCCAAATGGTTACCAGCCATTCATCCCATTTTATTTATACTTATCCCATCTGGTTTTTTTAAAGGTTTTTTTAGTCTTTCCAGTTCTTTTTAATTTCGAAGCTCCATTCCCACTGTAGGTGCACGTTTTTATCGTCATCAGTGAACAGGCTGTTGACAGAGTAGGCGCCTCTCGCCATCATGCCTGACGGGGCATCTTCTGGCGGGGTAGTGTACGAGTGGATTTCTGTTTTTGGCGGATACGAGCCCACCATATGTGTCATTTTGTCCACTGGAAACGAGTTTCAGATAATTTAGGTTTTAGAGAAAGTAAACCACCTTTTATTTGTTAGATAAACATTAATAGATAATTAAATTTTGAATTCATCATCTTTTTGTAATACTACTGGAAGATAATTTTCAACAATTGATTACATCAATTCATATTCCAACTAAAACCAGTTCAAATCTAAATCTAAGCCTATGTCGAATAACTTTTATTTTCTAACAAAGTTTCTCAAAAGTAGTCAATTAAGTGTCTAAACACTACATTCTCTCCGCTTACCCTAGTTTAAGTGGAAAATAAAAAATCAAACAAAATCGATCTATCAACACTAGTCTATCAAACTAAAAACTATTAAATATTTATAACTATATACACGTAATGATAACACTTTACGAATATCAAGTAAGCATAATACGTACCGGGCACTGGAATGCAATGTCCAAAGGAATGCAATGTAAAATTGAATTCATCATATAAATATGTATGTCATTTGTTTTATATTATAACTTTTAATACAGGGAGAGGTAAATTAACTTAATTATTAATATTAATTAAATGTTAATTGACGTTTAGGAGAGTATGGAGAGTATTAGTATCTAAAAGACAAAGCTATATATTATTGAAAAAAAAAATGCTTTTAATCTGAATCTGAATGAAGGACATTTGTGATTTATACTGCTTCACGCTGTATCCCGCACACAGCAGGGTAGGCCGAGGGAACTTACTGTTAAGACATTTCGTTCCCCACTTTCTGCCGAATTCTGGAGGCATTGCCTGTTGAGTGTCAGAACTCACTCGCGCTTCGCTTCGACACCAGAGTGAAGAAAGGGAAATATAAAGGTAAATAAATATTTCACTTCCCCGAGTGGGGATCGAACCAACAACCGTCGCGTTACAGTCACACCCTTGTGCCGCCACGACGGCCTCAATTTTTGATTTATACAATGATACAATATTTTAAAATTCTATTATTAAAAATTATATTCAAAATTATGAAAAAAAAAACTAGAAAATATTATAAAAATTCAAATATTTAAAAACAAAAATATCGTTACCCGGCACACCGACGCGATAGGTTTTCTGTACATATTTCAAGCCGTGCACAATCTCCCGTTGCACTATGAAATCGATCCTTATTCTGTATTGCACACCCTCTTTTATTATGAACACCTGTAATCATATATAATACTGGTTATTTCATTGAAAAAATAGTCGTTTTTTATTTACTCGCTCAGGTAACGGCGCAAAGCGTGGTTTTGAGTTCTACCACTCAGCACGCAATTTCTCAATAATTCGGCGGATAGTTGGGAACTCGGTGTCTTAAGAGGTCTGAGAATCCTTCTGCCTATTCTACTATAAGCGGGATAATGTGTGAAGATGAAAAAAGATTAACTATCTCTTAACAAATTGTAGTTCAAATCTTTATTTTTATTTGGGATTGGGATTTATTTTTTATTTTTCTTACAAAAATTGTCATAATTAATAGAAAATTGGCTGTTTTAAATCTAACTAGGTAGGCGATAGTTACGCGCATTTTTATGCCGCGAGAATTCCGGGATAAAAAGGAGCCTTTTTGTTCCTCTACAACCCCTCTTTCATTGTTAGTCTTTTAAAAATCAGTCCAGCTGTTCCATAAAATAGCCCGGACGAACAAAAAGACAGATAGACAAATATTTTGTTGTTTCATAATAATTAATCTTTTTAAAAGTCCACTTAAATAAGTTACATTCGTATAGTCCAAGCAAGCGATGTCGCGCGGTGTCCATAGTTTTAATATAAGATAAATACCATTTAAATCAGCCACCGGAAATGGCGTCCGGTAGGATAAGCCTATGAAAGACAACACAAGGCGTCTATCATACAAACAACGTAAATACTCGTATATTATAATTCCTAAATTCTAGTAGGTTACTAGAACATTTCATTTAATTTTACGTATTTATTTTTAGGACAGTATAATTATATACACAAATAGCTCGTGTACAATTTGGGACCCTCGTGACGCAGGGGCACAAGCGTGGTTCTCTCGTTTGTGCCCCTGAGCCACGACTGGCCTCAATCATTTCATCTTCACAAATTTTCGCATATTTTAAAATAGGCAGTGGTCGTTGCAAAATATCTACACTTACAAGTACTGGAATATTCCATATAATCCTAGATATGAAGTCTAGATTAGACGATTTTACGTCTTACATTAAGTATTAACGTTTGTTCTTGTTTCATTTGAATTCCGCCACGACCGGCCCCTAAGAACATTGATAACCCTAAGAATAGATTTTTCCACACATCTACCATAAAGTACAGACAGCAGATACAATTTTATCGTATCTGATCTGTTTGTTGTACTTACACGCAAAAACTACTAAACGATTTTAGATTAACTTTACATTAATGCAGCATATAGGGTTCCTGTGCCTATCCTGCTATGAGCGGGATACAGCGGGAAACAGCGTGATGAAAAAAAGTTGAATAGTAGCTAGTTTTTAAACAAAATCAAGTAAAGTGATTGATAAAATGCATCCTGGCGTTGGTCCAAATATCAATCTCATATATCACACCACCTGCGCTAGATATCAATGGAACGATTGCATTGGACAATTTAAGATCATACTATAATTATCAATTAGATCAAAATAGTTATTTGTGTAACACTATAAAATTATCCAAACGAATTTGATGGTAAACATATTATAAGTATTGAGATAAGACGTATATAAAAGTTACAAGTGATTTAAATACAAGTTAATAAGTTAGACGCAAAGGGAGTTAGGCGGAAAGTACCTAGTATCAACATTCCCTTATCCAATTTCCACAAGGGTTCTAGTTTTGGCGAGATAAAGTAGCGGAACTCAACGCCGCGATATATCGGTCCATAGTAAGTGTCCTATACATGCCCAATTTAAATTCAACTGTTGTTACGACCTTGCGTACACAACCTTCTACCTATAGGAAGACTACTTAAATGGAACTCAAAGTTATTTTTCCTGGATGTTTTTATAAGGCATGTATTTTATAAAGTATGATCATTTCAATAGAATATGAAAAAATATATCATAACTATTTTGTCATATCAACAGTAACTAGTGACTTGTGACTAGTGAAAAAAACATTCCCCCTAAAATTAAGTTTTCCGTATAAATTTCGGGGAAAACTGCAAATCTAGTGTTCATTTGTGAAGGTATTGCGTGTTAAAAAACGGAACTCAATCGCGCGCCTTGCATTGAACAATATTAGCGAGGGTGAAGAAATAAAAATACTAAATATGTCTTCCTCAACAAAGAATCGAATCCATAATCGCGTTTATAGTTGCACACGAGTACCCACGTGCGCCACGACTAGTCTCAACTTAATATAAATAATATCAACAACTACACATTATTTACATAAACTATATATAAAATGTTCTAAGACGAAGTCTGTTGAACTTTACAAAAGGCTTTAATGGGAAACCCGATATGTTTTCTCATCAGACGAGTCTAGGGGTCTGTATAAATTATGACTCATTATCGACAAGGTTACGACGCTAACTTTTTATATCGCTAGGAAAACGACAAACAAACAACAAAAAAGTTTTAATTTTAAAATGTTTCTTGTAACTTGTATTGTTTTGTTTGTTTTTTCCATTTTATGAAACCTTCTACACAAATATATCTTTAGATGTGGTCAAGCGCGCTAATAACGAAAAGCAGATGACTTTTGGTGGCATAATAATAATGCATATATCCATACCTATATTATAAATTCGGAAGTAACTCTATCTGTCTGTCTGTCTGTCTGTCTGTCTTTTACGCAATCAGCGCCAAACCGCTAATTGAATTGTGATAAAATACTCATATAGAGATACTTGAGGGTCTCGGGATGAACATAGGATACTTTTTTTTCTCATATTTGTAATATTTTCGATATATACCAATATATTAAAATACTTATTCATTTGACATGCAATTTATTCCCCCATATTTATAACAACCGCCGTTGCTAAGCAACGATTTGCAAAGTTTGTTGTTAGAAAACGTCACCCAACATAAGTTTGCTTAACGCATACATGGCGCGCGCCGACTCTACCTTTAAGGTAGACTCATAATATGAGACAAAAACAATATTCTCCAAAAATATTGTCCCTTAAATATTGTTTAAAAAAGTCCGCGTTACTATAGATATAGATTTGTATACATAAACAAAAAATAGATGATTTCTATAATTTGATATTCACCCTTCTGAAAATAAATATAATAGTCACTTTTAGCATTTCATCTAGATGGAAATTATAGTTTACTGTATAACAATTTAATAAATAATTAAGGAGATGTCAGTGATTCGGAATGACCTAGCCTACGAGTGGTAGGTATAGTATGACTTTGATGGTTTTGTAAATTTTTATATATTTTCGAATTACTGTTAATTTTTATTTAATTATTTGCTTGCTTATTACTACTACTTATTAATTTATCTCAGTTCGGTTATCTATACCGATGTTATACATTAAAAATATCGTAATTTTAATCATTTGGGATTTTATTTAATATTGTTCGCAAAAATTATTAATTATTTAATATATAAAAATGTTTAGTTCGCGTGCACGGCAAACTTTAGGTACTTTTTCTGATATTAAGAATTTCCTTTAGTTACTTTTACTTCTTTTGTTTGTTCATTTCGGTTACTCAGATATTTTATCTAATAATAAATCTCCACTTATTATTCTTTTTATTAACTTATTTTAATTATTTAGGCTTATGTTTTCTTATAAATTCTATTGAAAACCGAAAATAATTTCATAAATATATTTAATAAATAATCGTATAGTTCAAGCGGGCTAGAAGGACTAGTATAATATATATCATACATAAAAGTTTACCTGTTTCTTTAAGTCCGTCAGATCTCCCGATAGATCCAACTCTAGGTCGTCCCGGTCCGTCACGCACAGCGCCAATTTCTTGACAATGACTTTTCTTGGATCGTTGGGATCTATAAAAGTATAATAATGTTGTTAAACAAAGCTATAAAAAACGTATGTACTCGTGATTAATAAAAAAAACATTAACAAGGGCTAGAACTCAACTTTTTACTTTATTAAAAACATTAATATTACTTGTATTAAAAAAGTAAAATTTGACTTTTCTTGTTTATTTTCGTCGTTCGTGTACCAGGCTTTTCGTTTGTTTAGAGGGATATATTTTTTAAGATATAGTAGGACAGGCAGGCGGAGCCGCGAGCGGGTCACCAGCTTTCAATATAACAGAAGTTATGCACAATAGAATGCGCGAGATACAATGTGTATGTATCGATATATTTATCGGTTGAAAATTCAATAACAGGAAAAGTGACATCTATATTATAAATTATTAATAAATACATATAATGAGAAAATTGTATATGTAAAATAATATTTATATTAGACGGGAAGTGGGGTAGGGTTCCCTCCTTGGGATACAGCTTAACTATAAAAAATAAACTATAAAATAATTGACAGTCATTCTTCGTTGTCCACTCTCTAACGCCATCAACATCGCATATTCAAGGGTGTTTTGACACTACGCTTTCTTCCTTAACTGCTTTACGAATTAAAATGTAAACTATTGTCATAGTGTCATAATATTGAGTTTAAAATTGTAATCAGGAAAAGGTTTATAAATAAGATATAGGCGCTTCCTTGTTTCGGTAACGCATAGCATCACATTAAATTCCACTAAACAACGCGTAATACTCCGGAACTGTGCTAAATTACAAAATATGTACGACTGACACAACTGACATTTTTATGTAAGTTGACAATTCAAGTGCTATTCTAAATGTAACAAAAAAATTAGGATACTTGCGTATTTATTTTCTACATAAACGATAATGTCATCCATCTAAGATAAGCAAGATAGCGCTATCAAGAATTCAATAACTTATATTTTTAAGCTTTAGGCTGTATCTCGCACACAATGAGCTAGGGCATGGAAATGGGGAAATTTGTGCTAAGACACCCTGTTCCCATTAAGACTTTTCCGTACCCCACTTAATGCTGAATTTCGGATGCCCTTGTTACCCAGAAACAAGAAATGAAAATATTAAATATTTCATTTCCTAGTGGGAATTGAACCTACAACCCATCACGTACAGTCGTGTGCTTGTGCCTACTGCAATGGACTCCATGAAATTATATATTAACACAAAACAAAATTTGTCTGTTATTACATAAATTTATCTTTTTTGTCTTTACGCATCTAATGCATATAGTAGGACTGGCAGAGAGAACCTTTTTCTAGAATATAGTCTAAGAGACAGAGCTGTAGCTGAAAAAACATCTCACCAACTATAAGTGGCCCTGCTTGTGCCTGACCCAGCAGCGCCTCCTTGTACTTCCTTAGCGATTCATCTTCCTGGTCGGCTGCTAGGATCTCTTCAATTGTCTTTTCTGGAGGAGGTCTGTACGAGGACTTGATTTCTTCTTCTTCAGTCTCTTCCTCTTCGGGGGTACGAGCTACTTCGGGTTCACCAGACATTGTGACTACATAATACCATAGAACAGGTAAAAAATATTAAACAATATTATATTTTACAATATTTTCTTTTAATAAAAACAAATATATTTATAATATTTATTTCTGAATAAAATATGAAATAATTTACTGAAACTTATATGAAATAAAATTTTCTTTTATGAAAAAAATATTAAGAGTGATTATTACTTAATGTTTATTTATCGTCATCAAAATTACTGTGAGCCATAAATTTTGTAACCTCATAAGGAAAAATCGCAACATAATGTACTATTGCATATTATTATTGATCTAACCTAAAACTTGCATTTTTAAAACAGGTGCAACAAATTTGTATTTTACTACATACATACTTATATCTTATCGAGATATTAGTGTCAATTTAAGCTTCACGCTGTATCCCGCATATAGCAGGGTAGGCAGAGGGAACCCGGTGTTAAGACACTAATGCCCCACGCACGGCTCAATTTTCGAGATGTTGCGTGGCGTAGTTTAACGCCGCGCTTTGTCTTGTTACCAGATAAAAATTAACATATATTCATGTGTTAATTTAAGAATCCTAATAAGACATCTTTAACGTTGACATATTACAGGCAAGAAGCCATAAAAACCGACAACAATACATTGAGTGAGCTACATTTAAGCAACGGCACAAAATCGATTCGGCAATGAATCACAGTTTTACCATAAGATAATAATCGTATAGTTTGGGACGCCAATATGGGTTGGAACCGCCCTTTGATGGTTTTTATATATTTATAATACAACTGTAATAATTTCAATGTAGGATGGATATTTTTATCTAACGTTGGTCGAGCAATGACACTACACGCCTATTGAATTTATACAATAACATATTATCGGCTTCGTCATTCCACTGGGACTTATCGATGCACATAAATAAAAATTATTACACTTACCTCAAATTAAGTAGAGTAGTATTTGAAAAGTTAGTAAAAGTAGTTTCGTGATAAACACGTAATATTACTAAGAGATTGTCATACAAAAACTAAATTAGTTATTTGTAAAATCTTTGGATCAAAAATGACAGTCGTAAGACGGCCCAAACGCTTCCGGTAAGGCAAGTCCATGCCATAGACAACGGCTTTTAGGTAGCGTTCATTGTCTATGAATTAAGAAGAATATTATTATTACAAATAAATAACCCAATATTACTAAAATAATAAAATTACATTTTAATTATTTTCAATACCACATTTATCATATTTAAGGGTAAAAAATATATACGTAGATAACATTTTAAATATATTGTTTCAAGTTTCAAATATCAAAGTATTTTGACATATATTTTTGTTTTGACATAAATTGACATTTAAAACCATAACCTAAAATCTGTACCATAATATAAAAATATTTTTTTCCGTTTTAAATTCTATTTGTAGAACAATAATACTATACTACAATACCAATCTTGACTTTTTAGTAATTCAATAATGATTTAAGTTCAGTAAATTTTAAATATTTATTTAGTCTCAGTCGCAACTTGCAACTAAATTTTATAGTATTTACTAATTTCTAAAATTTACAAAAAATTACGGACTTTATTAGCCTTATAAAAGAATTCCTTTACATTATGCTATTTCTGCTAAGTTATGTTCGTAAGTATTAGTTACTGTTTACTACGTCTTCGAGAAATAATTATGTAATTAAGGAAATTTCAATAATCTATTTTTATTTATTTACCAGAAACTTAAACTACCTACTGTGAGGCCTCTATTAATTAGATATATTTCGAAACGATTTTGTTTCAATCAAACAAATCAATCAAATATAACAGATGAGGAGAAAGAAAAAGAAATTGAAAGGATTACTCGAAATGTAAAGGATTTTTTAGTATAGAACAGGATCTACTTGATTCTATCAAAATACTTCAATGACAAAAAAAATGATATTTCTTGTGTGCAAGAACCTATTTTTTTAAGTATTCATTTAACTGCATTTTTTATATGTTAAAATTTTTACCATAATATATTTTATATTGCTAACACTTTTATTAGCTTCTCATATGTGGCTAAGTAGACAAAGAAAACTTTATGCTTAGACACTTTATTGTGTACTTTCAACTATAATTCAAAAACACTGAGCTTAGAGTAGTGGAACTTATTGCTAAATTTTGTTTTATATAGTATAAAATTTATTTCCTTGGTTAAAAATGGAGGGCATAGTTATCATTATCCTTTACCTCTTTTTATTAACTTCCAGGCATCAATAGATGAACCTCCAACAGCATGTTGCAGAACTGGCTGTGCCAACTGTGTCTTTATAGTATGGGCCGAAGCCTTAGCTTCTAAAATGGAAAATGCGGGGCCAGAAATAATTGATAGAATAATGAAATCTGTTGACGATCCATCTATGAAAGCTTATTTAGAAATGGAGTTGAGAATACGACTAAAGAATAAATAAATAGTTGATTTTGCTTTGTATTTTGTAGCTTAGTAAAATTGTTAGTAATTTTAAATGTAAATAGTAAAAATTGTAAATAAGATATTTTTTTTGAAAACACTCATTGGATTTTTATTATATAGTCTCAATTTAACATTTAAAAAATTTGGTAGGGGATTTACTTATATTTATAGAAGTTTAGCAAGGAGCTTTTGAAAGCAAGTGGAAAGAAGTAACCATTCTTGGAATGGTGGACCACTCGGTGGACTAGGTTTTGTTTGTACATATGACATGTTGGGGCGATTTTTTCCTCCAAAAGAAGTAATTTCGTGTAAACCGAATTTGTACCTTCCACTGACCGACACTCACTGAAAACACTGTTTTTAGAAGAATAATAGAATCGTTAAAACCTACAAAGATATTAACAAAGTGTTCATAAGCTGAGCAGCTACTTAGGTAGGTACTAGGTGCCTTTTCGACCACTGGTTCAAAATAAAGACATTCTTAATGCTTTAAATTTAGACCCACGCTTTTTCAAATTCAAATTCAAAATATTCTTTATTCAAATAGGCAATTATTATAAGCACTTTTGAATCGTCGAATGAACATATGAACAAAAAGCTACCACGGGTTCGGAANTTTAAATGACCTAGGCGTTGTCTTATTGTCTAGTTTAAATTGGAACTTACATCATTATACTTTACAGAAGTACTATTAGTACATTTTATTTCTTTCGTTATACCATGTACAACGGGGTTTTGTATATTATATGCTACTAAAGTAGCAATTTGTTTCTTAAAATATAAAGGTAGATACAATGTATCTTCTGTCAACTTACAGCTATTATAAATAAATTTATTTTAATCTAAATAAAAAAAAGCGTCGCTATGACGTTCTGTCGTATTATATAATGTCAAGTTCAGGTTATATATATATATTTATTTTGTTTGTCTGTGAGGGAAGAAGTATATGGAAAAGAGCATATAATAAATTGACATTTAGTTTTACTATGTAAGTCAAGCAAGTTTTCTATACTCTTTATAATATCTTGTTTCCTCACTGACAAACTATGACCATGTAATAGTACAACGGTGCCTGCTATGCTCATTTAAATTCATGGACATAATTTTCCTAATATTAAACTGGTAACTGGCTCCAGGCGAACATGCATTAAATACTGAATTTGAAAAGTGGTGACTAAGCAGACTTTAATGCATTATAAACGTCAGTTTAACAAGTCTCTAATCAAAATTTAATTAACGCATATAGAAAGATGATTGGCTTAAAAATCTCATGTAAAACAATATACAAAAAAAATATAAAAGGATACCCGTCTCACGCCTCTACTAATGTTGCAACGGCTAATCCTATACAAAGGTTGAAAGAATCGTCAATACAAATTTATAAGGAGGCTCTTTTCGATTATTCTATAAATATACTTCAATGCTTGGACGCTAAAAAGTTTTCATCATCGACTCTACCACTTAAGTATCTGAGGTTGTACTTTCCACATCTGCGTCACAGGTTAGTGTGGAACGTTTATTTTAATCACGCGCATTGCCTCGAATCCATTACTTATCTAATTAAGTTTAAATTAACATTTCATCTTCTTGAGTTGGGATCGAACCCACAGCTAGTCACGCCATGTGAGTTCCAGTGTTATAACAATTCTTAATAAATATATTTATCTAAATTTGTGTTTTACTAGCTGTTGCTTGTTTTTAAAAGCTTTTATTTTTAAATATAATAAAATACACAATTAAATTTTAGCAAAATCTGATTTTTGTTTAAAAAGGAACGTATAAATATTTAAACCTAGTGGGACTTGAACTCGCGCTTCTTGCTGAATGAACGTTTACACGTCGTAACCACTAAGCCACACCGTTTTATTAAACTATGTGCATCCGTTGAGCTCCGCTACTTTAGATACCTTTCTACGGAAATCTGGAGGTATTGCGTGTTGGGTGGCAGAAGTCAACGCCGCGCTATGCCTCCACACCAGAGCGAAGAAATGAAAATATAAACGTAAATAAATATTTCCTCGAGTGGGGATTGAACCTACAACCGTCGCGTTACAGTCGAACCCTTGTGCCGCTTCGCCACGACGGCACAAAAATAACAGATAAAATAAAACAAATATATGTTTTTTCACATTTATTTTATTTAAAAAAAAGTGTATAGATAACAAACAACAGCAACATTTATTTATGACGTAATAAACACTGATTTACATAAAATATTCTCCTAAGTTAATACTTGCCTACAACATTAAATAAAGTTGTTTTATATTGACTAGAGTAAAATTATTGACTTAACGTTATTATGATTTGGTCATATAAGTACCTAATATTTGGATCATATACTGACTTTTTGTTAATTAAAAATAGTTTTTGGAAGAATTTATAAATATAAAAACAAATCATCATATTATATCAATAATCAACAAGGAACATTACACTCCATAGAGTGGTAATCAGATAAATTAATATTTTTTGAGATTATTACGATTTAGTGAAGTACAAAGACATAAACAATAAAAATTGGTCAAATTTAAAATTTATATATAAATTGTATTAGTCTTACGTGTTAAAAATTAGACTATTGATAGTATCCATAGAAACTTTTAACTCTAGTAAAAAGAAGGAATTCAATTAAAAAAAAAAATTAAATAAAATGTATAGAGAAAAAAAGACCTAATTTATCTATATGTCATTTGAGCATTATTCGTATATTTTTTATCTGTAGGTAAACGTATTTTTTATTAATTATAATTTGATAAAAGATTTTATTTCTATTTTGCTGAAGAGCTGCTTTATTATCCTCAATAAATGACTCTCACCTAAATTCAAACGCTTAATTCTCTACTATTATAAATCTTACTCAGTTCTGCCATTTAGTTTCCTTTTTATTTATTCTTAAATACATATATATATAATATTTTATTTCTCAATACAAAGTGATGACTTCTGCTAGTTTTTATATTTTAAAAATGTCGAAGGTATATCCATCTTATATAATTTTAATGATTGTAATGTATAAAAAAAGTACAAGCCAGAAATAGAAGGCTAAAAAGTATTATAAAATTATAGTATACATATCACCTTAAATACTAAATGGGCTTACTACATATTAGTAGATTTACATTTATTAGTAGATTTTTTATATGTATAAGAAATTTTATTATCTATGATATTTATTCTAACATAGTCTTTCATTTTTCCATGTAGTCTTTAGTACATTGATTTTAATTACACCAATTTTTTTATACTTACTACAAGTTTGTAAAACATTTATCCTTAAGTGGAAAAGCATTTAAACTCAGGATGGCAACTTAATTATAATTAGGCTTTTTGATTTGATATACATATATACCGTAATTTTATAAGTACAATAATTAATTAACATTAATGGATACAATATGACAGTTATACTTTTTAATTTCTTATTAGACTTAAATTATTTACCAGTTTTTATTATTAATTATACATGAAAATCATATTCACCATTGTCATCTTGTCCTTGCCACGGAAATGAATATTTTAAATATTATTCATTAATACTGTATACGGTACACTTAATAATTAATTGGACGAAAAATTAGGCCATTCAATTTAATTTATTTTAAAAGTATTATATCTTATGATTATGCAAGTAGTTCGTTATATTTTAAAATTACATTGAAATAAAAATGTTCGTGATGGCAAACACGTTAGAAATCATTTCTACGTTCACATTCCTTTTCTAATACAAAGATAAAATCACACAAAATTATTATAATGATAATCTAAACAATACAATCGTTTCATAGCCGCCAATAACCTCTGACGCTTATCAGCGTCTTCAAAGTCTCTATTTATTTTACAGCCTCTATCTTTGAACAGCCTGTATATATGGATGTAATCTATGGATTTGAACCTGCTGTCTGTGGGTTAGCGTCACTCGCAGAATGAGACCGCGGGTGCGGAGTGGTGGTCACGAGGGGGCACTACGCAAGGGCAGGCCGGCAGAGCGGGGGCTGATAGGGCGGGGCCTAATGAGCCGCATGATAAGCGGGCTCGATCCCGTATGTTTGTCTGTCGATTGAATATTGTGTCAGCTGGCTGGAAGTACGAATCTGTAAATAGTAAATTTGTAGTTTACAACATTATGTTTTAATGGAAAAGTTCTAAGTGCAGTTTAGATTTTGTGAAACAGAATAGAGAACCCAATATAATAAAAAAAATAAGGATATAATAGCATCGTCGGCAGCCTGTCCTCATCCACTGCTGGATATATCAAATAAATAAATATAAAAATTGTATCTGTATGTAGTTAGATAATTCTAGTTAAGTAATGTATACGTATAATAAATTATAGTAAACAAAAAAAATAACTACACTGGGGTTTTCTGTGTGAGATTCGAACCAACAATTTTTACAATAATTTCTATACGAATGTGATTCAATCTGTATACGTTTTGGCGCAGTGACATTGCATCTGACTTTGAATATGGCGGATTTGAGTTTGATTTCCACCTGGGGAAATAACTTATTTTCAATTCCCCCTTCTAGTGACAAGACAAAGTGCAGCGTTGAGCTCCACCCTTCCATACACAATGTCTTAAAATAGAGGTGTGGCAATGGAGAAAGACATATCTTAACACTAGTAAGTTTTTAATGAACAATCTATAATATAATACTCACTATCACGTATAAGCGAATTTTTTCGTCGATCGTGATCTTCACCGACAAGCCACCATGTCCTCATTTCTCCTTTACCCTAAAAGTTAATAAAAATGAGCATATCTCATTTATATAACCATATACTTGTATTATATAGATAAAACTTATTTTATCTATATAATACAAGTATATGGTTATATAATTATATATATATATATAAGTTTTCATCAAATTCATCATAAATTTTCAATTTTTAGTTATCGCTGGATAGATTTCTCATTTATAACTAAAATTTATTAATTACAATATTGCTAACCTTAATATTAACCATGCCGCGTTCCTTAAACCGATATCCGCCGTGTTGTTTCAACAGTTTATACGTATCATGACTTATATGTATTTTATGCGGTTCTCCCGTGGACTCCATCCTGGCAGCCGTATTCACAGTGTCACCGAAAAGACAGTAGCGCGGCATTTTGATGCCCACTACACCTGCCGCGCATTGGCCACTGTGAATACCTAAAATATGTGAAACAAGAGTATATAAATAAAATAAAAAATCGACTCGATGAACTAAATTTATATATCTAGTAGCACGCGCGCCATCATCAAACATATTTGTTCCAAGTACAATATCAATTTCTTCCAACTCAAGAAATATTTTAGTTTTCTTATATATTAAGAATAGCTTCAATAACCTCGTGAAATATATAAAAAAGTAAGCTAAAAAGTAGAAAAAAAAACACAGCTTACCTATCCTTATATGTAATCTGGCAGCCGGCATATGCCTCATGCGTATATTGGGCACGGAATCCAGCACGTGGAGCGCTAGGGACGCCACTTCGGCGGCGTGACGGGGACAGCGCTCGGGCAGTCCGCCTACCACCATATACGCGTCGCCTATAGTTTCTACCTGTTTTTGATATAATGATTAATATAATATCGTATATTGACGTTACGCAACGGTCGTGGGTTCGATCCCTCATTCGGGGGATGAATTATTTTCATTTTCATTTCAGTGGTAACAAAATAAAGCGTTTTGAGTCTCGCAAATTAACTTTAAGTATGTTATATGTTATCTCTATTTCATATAAAATATTTAATTTCCCCGAGTGGGAATCGAACCCATAACCTGACGCGTTTTCAGTCTCACGCTTGTATTGCTGCGCGTCGACTGGCCTCGATTTAGAATGAATAAGACGGTGAATAGGTACTCCTTTATATAAAAGACAATTATATATGTAATGTTCTATAATAATATATGTTTAAAAAAAAACCAAAAAAAAAAAAGACTGTCGGTAGGGGTCTCACCCAACCCCTCTAGTATAAGCTCTAGATATAAGTACAGTTTAAATTGTCCCAAAATTAAGTACGCCACATTAAAAGAACTTTCTTAAAATAAAAAAAGGCACGGGCAACTATGCGTGGATGTAGCTTTCAAAATAATATATATATATATATACAACAATATAAAAAGGAAAATTAAATTATAATAATAAATATCTTCAAAAATATAAAATTTACAAACCTATTCATATTATAAAAGAAATAAATAACACTTAACGACATTTCAAAGCAGGCATGCCATCTTATAAACTGACACGACTGACCTTATAAACGTTGTAATAGGATATGATGGCGTCGCAACACGTGTACAGATCGTTCAGAATTTCCACGATCTGAAAAAGAAATAAATGATAAAAATATTAATATGAAATGTAACTATTTTAAGTTTTTATGTTCTTAGAAAATAATTTACTACCTAAAGGCACAGTGTGTAGCTGACTGTAAATGCGATGGCTGTAGGTTCAATCCCACTCTGGGGAAGAAATAATTATATTTTAATAATTAATGTTTTCACGGTAAAAACCAAGATAAAGTGCGGTGTTAAGTTCTGCCATTCAATACCCAATTTGCTAAAAGTTCGGCAAGATGTAGGGAACGGGGTGTCTTAAGACTATCTTCCGTCTGCCGTATTATAAAACTATGCAACAGAAGCCAGGCCAATCCAGTCAGCCCAAGCTGGGCCAAGAAATACGCCCATGATTCAATTGACAGTGTCCAGCGGCGTTGAAATCCGACACTCAGCACTCAACCACAGCGCAGGTCCACAAGCGTGCGACTGTAAACGCAACGGTTAAAAAAATAAAACTACCATTTTAGAATGACGAAAAGATTATGAAAATATGACTTTAGCATAAGAGTCTGTAATTCGAAAGGTCAATAGCTGGAGCAGCTCTTCAAGTTCTTTTAACTTCGAGCACTAAATCTCTTAAGAGGCTTAAGTGAATTAACTAGTTCATTTTATAATGTATTAAAAAGCACCTGTAGGTGGAATGCATCTGATTTCACATTAAGAATAAAAAATGTAATTTGACTTTATTTTTTTATGTTTCACGCTGTATCCCGCACATAGCAGAGTAGGCAGAGGGAACCTGGGTACTTAGTGTTTAACTTAATTCCGTTCCACACTTACTGCAGAATTATTTGTGCATTGTGTGTTGAGTGGCCGAACTTAACGCCGCGCTCTGCCATGTTACCAGAGCGAGAAAATGAAATTATTATATATTTAATGTGGATGATGAACTTTAAAAAAATATGGTCGTCGTGGCGTAGCAGCACAGCGTGGGACTGTAAGCGCAACAGTTTTGAGTTCGATTCCCACTCGGGCGAGTCATCTATTATCATTTCCTTATTCTATTAAGAAAACAAGCCTTAGTGAGCCCACAACTTTCGCAATAAATACAATACATATCTCTACTATATCAATACACTTTGAATTCAAAAAACGAAAAATACGAATAAATATGGAACAAACATCCATCCTGATAAGATTTAAAATTTACCATATTAGTAGAATGTACTCGTATCTACATTTATTTACCTGCATTGGAGTATTCATGGCTGCCAAGTTTGTGAAGCCGACGATATCGCTGAAGTAAATCGTTACACAATCGTAACTCTCCGCTTGGACCGGCTCTCCTCGTTTCAGGGCTTCCGCTACTGTCCTGTATCAAAATGTACTTTTTATTTTAATTTCTTATTCATATTAAATACTTAATTAATACTATTTTAGGTTTTACACTTCTCATGATTTAATAAAAAAAATGCCTTCGCGTCTTTTCTCGCATAGCAGGGCAGGTACAACTTAGTGTTGAGACACTCTTTTCTTCTGTTTCTGTTCCTTTAAGTTCATCCATCTTGAGAAAGAGATAACTATAGAAAAATAAAATAATTCCTCATTATAAAATTAGGGAGGATATTTCAATTTAAATAGATATTAGAATCTGTCATAATGATGTCAACTGGAATTCTTTCAGAAGCTCTTCCTTTGTTTGTGGAAGCCTTTGTTCTCTTCGGTACTGTATATAAATATTAAATTAGGCACTGAATATAAAATTGAAGAACAAAAATAAAACAGATTTTACGAAGAAAAATATGAAGCAATCATTAAAATATATCATTTATATGTACTGTAATTATTATACATAAGACTAACATGTCATTTAAATTTCAATTAATATATATCACCATAAATATTTTTATATCGCATATAATTAGTAAGCAGAGGGAACTTAGTGTTAGGACACTCCGTACCACACACACCACGCATATTTTAAAGCATTGCGTGTTGAGTGGCGGAACTGAACGTCGCGGTATGTCTTGTACGGCCAGAGCGAGGAAAGCAAAATAGGTCACTGCCCCGAGTGAGAATCGAACCCACTATCTAAATCCTTTTTTTCTTATCTATTAAAATATGGAAGAAACGAATTTAACCTACTGTAAAAAACTATTTAAAACTTTGAATTTATATGAAATGATAAAATTGAGTAGAACTACTGACGACGCTAACCTAATAACTTTTGAAAGTGGGTTAAACTTTTCGAGAGAATCTTCCTCAGATAATATTTTTCTTTGTTAAGTAATATTACTATATTCTTTAAGGTTAATTTACATTTAAGCTCGGTTATTTAAAATAGATTTACATTTAAGCTCGGTTGCATCAAAACTGTAATACTCTTAAAGGATTGTACACTTTAGTGTAATTTTACAATAGGAGCTATTACATAATTTAAGAACGCTGGGAAAACACGTTTCCGTGTTAAAGGTTATTACCGAACTTAATGATTGAATGATTTTGAGACCAATAACGCCTGGGCACGTCTCACGTCCTCGAGTGAGAATCGAACCCTTTGAAAAATATATCCAAAAAATAAAAGATATATATTTTATTGGTCTCAAAAAGAATATAAACAGGATAAATATTTCCTCATTGGACATAACGTTTCCTTGAGACGTTCAATCAGCACTATCCCTACTTAACGTAGACACTCTAGAAACTCATACATACATATACATACATATATATATATATACTAGCGGCCCGCCCGCTGCTCCGCCTGCGTGAACTACGTTATTATTAATTTCTGTCTCCATGAGTACATACGTATTGTAAGTGACGTCCATGCAAAATTTGAGACTCCTAGCATTTGTAGTAAAGTTTCATTCAAACTTTCAACCTCAAAAACTATCCCTTAGAAGTCGAATATTGCAAGTTCCCGCCTTAGCGAGCACCTACGTCCTATAAATAACTCCTATACAAAATTTGAGATTCCTAGCACATGTAGTTTCTGAGATTTCGTGATGAGTGAGTGACCTTTCGGTTTTATATAGGTATATAGATATATATAATATAGCTTAGCTTTACTTAGCTATGATTGACTTCTCTTGCCACGTGTTATGTACGGGTCAATAATCATGACTTTGAGGCTTTTAGCCTCATGATGAGGCCAATCATGGCGCAGAGGCACAAATTGTGACTCTAAAGTCGATTGGTTTGTTGGTTCGATACCCACTCAAGATGTCTCCAGAATTCAGAGAAAAGTGGGGAATAGAGTGTCTTGATACAACATTCCCTCTGCCTACTCTGCTAAAAAAAAACATATTAAGATCCTCATAAGTGAATCTCGGTTGACAGAAATTTGTAGTAATATACTTAAACGAAAACAACTATAGTAATTTCAACTTAGTGTAATTTAATACTGAAAATTCTGAAAATCCATTTGGAGTACTAGATAAAACAAAATAGAGGCGATATTGAAAAAGTTCCAGTTCAATGAAACCTCAAACGATGTTTTTCTGAATACACCAAATAAAAATTACTATATACTAGTGTTGTATTTTTAGAAGTTTTATTTGTTTTGTATATTCCGGATGTGTAAAATTCGAATCGAAAGAATTAATGTTCATAATGCTCTTGGTTTCCTACTGTTTTTTTAGCGTTACGATGTATCCCTCACACACGGAGGGAACCTAGTGTTAAGCACCGCGTTCCCTATTTTCCGTCGAATTCTGGAGACATTGGGTGTTGAGTGGCGGATCACATCGGCCGCGCTTTGCCTCGACCTCGACACCAGAGCGAAGCGATGAAAAAAAAAACAATTAAAAATTAAATCAGCTTCACGCTGAATCCCGAATACCATTGGATAAGCAGAGGGAACTAGTTCTAAGATACTCCGTTCTCCACTTTCTCAATACCGCTGATGTTACAGATTATATTTAGACATGGTTTGGATACTTTGCGGATAATGGACCAAAAAGGACGAAAAGAGAACAATGAAATGATAAATTACTCTACTAATCCTACTAACTAATCCTATTTTGGAAATAGAGATAATTATTTATTTACTATGTTATCTACACTAATTCCGTACGTTCACGTTAATCTAAAAAATAGCAGATCCGCTTTAAGTGCAGTTTAGACTACAGTATTTTGGCAAACTTCCTTTAACATTTAGTGTTTATTATATATTAATCGGCTCATAAATAAAAAAGTTATATTCTAATAACGTAGTTTGTTTGTTTGTCCTCATCGGGCTGCATCCCATGAAGGTGATACGTGTTTTTTGCCATGTTTGTACAGATTATGGTACGGAACCCTTCCTGTACGAACTCGATTCTCAATTATAATGTTAGTAGAACACGAAAATAATTCAGGCTAGTCTATAAATACACTTTTTATGTAAGTTTATTATATATTATTTTATTATATATTATATAAAATTTAATTATATTTCATAAAATTTGCACTGGGACGTTGTCCCCTTTCTCCTCATAACAATTTATTCGTAATGTTTCAAAGGTTGTCTGGTAGAGATTGCTTAAAGTAATAAGACCGCCTTTGCATACGTGTTTTTCTTTCAATTGTATTTGTGTTGTTCTTTGTATATATTTCTTTTATGTGTGCAATAAAGTATATTCTCTTCTCTTCTCTTCTCTTCTCTTCTCTTCTTTTCTCTTCTGTTCTGTTCTGTTCCGGTCCGTTCCGTTCCGTTCCGTTCCGTTCCGTTCCGTTCCGTTCCGTTCCGTTCCGTTCCGTTCCGTTCCGTTCCGTTCCGTTCCGTCCCGTTCCGCTCCGCTCCGCTCTGTTCTGTTCTGTTCTGTTCTGTTCTATTCTGTTCTATTATATTCTATTCTATTCTATTCTAAGTGTATATTTCAAGCGGGTGAAGCCGCGACAAAATATTTACTTATTTGAATTACCTTCGTGTTCTAGTAACATTGTCGTTTATTTGGACCTACATTCAGCAGTGGATAAGAATAGACTGATGTATGATTATAATATCTAGTTTTAAAGCTTTTTCTAACAACAACTAATAATAAATTTAAACTAACACTTTAAAGAAAAAAATAAATATGTTATTTTAAAAAAAAATATCGGATTTCAAAACTATATTTACATAAATATACACAAACTTAAACACGGTCGGTGCCAGTCAAGAACAAAAATATAGTTATCGAATATAGTAGTATAACCCCCTCCTTTTCTACTCCCTCACGGAGAGCAACTTTTTGATTTGTGAAATTTTCAGGCCACTTTCTGAGACATTACATGTTCAGTGGCTAAACGCTATGTTTTGATTTGTTACCAGACAGAAGAAATTAAAAATAAATTAGTTCCTCGAGTAGGAATGAATCTACAACCGTCGTGGCTACTTTTTAAGCTGTAATAATAAAAAAAATAACGGCATAAAGTATTCTATTACCTGGGCAGCATTCTATTTAGGAGATCATCTGTTCGTCGTTTCTCTTGCAGGAGCTGTTCCGTCCGAGCGGTCACCAGTCCTTCCAAGTTCGACGCGTATTTCTCCATCATGGACAGCATGTTGTCGAAAATATTGGTTTTCCTGTTTATTCCATTGTACATCATTAATCATTTATATCACTGTATATGGTTATTAATATCAAAAAAATCTACAGTTGAGTTCTGCCACTCTACACGTAATACCTCTAGAATGCAGTGGACAGTAGAGAATAGAATGTCTTAATAGGAAACAGATTGTCTTACATATGGTTCCCATCTTCTCTGTGCCTCCCCTGGTATATGTGGGATACGGTGTAAAGGTAAAAAAAAATAAGATTGGTGTTTTAACTTTTAACATTAGGTTCCCTCAGCTTGTGTTGCTATGCTGAAAAGGCTGAAGCTTTTCTTTTTTCAGCTGCTTTTTTTTCTTGTGCATATATTATTACAACTCATTAAGACACCCTGTTCTAGTATTAATTGTGTATTATTTTATAAATTTGTTATTCGGACGAGATTGTGCTAATTTGTTATTCAAGCGGGATAATAAAAAGAATTCGTTCCCCCAAGTGACAATCGAAGTCACAACCGATGTGTTTACAGGCAGCTGCTGTGCTACTGCGTCACGACGGCTCCACTTTTTCCTTTATTTTTGTTATTTTGATAAATATTTTAATATTGAACATATTTCATATATGACAAAAGAGCTTTCTCGTTACTTGACCAAAGACTCGTAATTGCGACAATTTGGGAACCGCATTGAATTTAATTCAAACAGTATGTATATTGTATATATTTATTATTTTAAAATGTTGCACTTTTTAAACTTATTTTGTGTATTATTCTTCGAAACTATGTAAGCTATTCTGTTGCTGAGTGATAGACAACACACAAAAAAAACTAACGAACATAGAAAGTTGATTTGCCATAGATATATGCAGATAAGAAGTAAAGGGTACTCCCTTTACATGTCGGGGGTAACTAAAGTACGATAGGGGAAAGGGGGATGATGTATATATTATACAATATTGCTTACGCTCAATTCCGCGTAAAACAGGGTAGGCACAGGGGAGGGAGCATTCCGACACTCCGCCCTCCGTTTAATATTTATAATATTGCGTGTTGCAGAAATCAATGCCACGCTTTGTCTTGTTATCAGAACGAGGAATTGATTGATTAAAATGATTGATTCCCTCAAATGACAACTGAGTCCAAAATAAAAACGTTTACAATGATATCTTATATCAACATAAATATATTTATCGATATATTTATGTTGATATATCGATAATTGTGCAGGGAAAGCAGAGAGAATCTAATGTGAAGATATTTGGTTCTCACTTTCCGCCGAATTTTTGAGGCTTTGCGTGTTGAGTGGCGGATCTCAACGCCACGTAACATGTTTTGTATTCATCAAGTATATTTATTGAAAACTTACATCCCAGCATGCATATCCTTAAGACGTATCCTGATAAGCCGTACATCTGGACGCCGATCTGGTCTCTCACTCCAGCATGACTTCAGCACAGCGAGCACTGAAGGCCTCGCTACGAGCCCACTGAGCGGCGGTCGGAATAGAACACCACCGATGGGCTGACGTACACGGCCGATGATTTCTGAAATATACATTTATTTGTAGGAATGGAGACCGGAGAGTTTTAACCTTAGGTTTTTGTTGCTATTTAAAGTATTAGTGAAATTATGCCTAAACTAACACTAAACCTATGCCTAAACTAATATAGCATAGTCACACACAAATTGCAAATATAAGTGCTGTAATATTAAGGACAAACAGGAATTTGAGTAAACAGTCCTAGTACAAATAGTAATTTCCTCTTAATATCCTTGGAGTATTGCAAAATCACATAGGTATTTCATATTAGGTATATCGAAAATCAGTTAAAATTATTTTGTTATAAAAAACAGCGAGTCCTCTCAATCGGCAATGTCAAATTCATCCAGAAATAGAAAAATGGAGAATTGCTTCTGAAACTAAAGATAAAACTCAAAAATCTTTCAACATACCAGCGTTAGTCAAATTAGTATCGCCCCAAGGTCCATTCCTGCCCAATATTTCGTATAAAATGATGCCAAAGGAATACACATCTCCCTTCTGAGAGCCGCGAGGTGGTGGGTTCGGATCCTGGAGCAGTTCTGGCGCCCGCCACAGCATTCGTTTTTCCATGCGTAGTGCATCTTCAGTGTCTGCGCAGCCACCTTTGAAAAAATTCAATTTAGAGTTATAAGTATAACAATATAAATTTTAAATTACTTTATGAGACCTGTTGCGCAGCGAAATAGTATCTGCCTCTAAACACGATGATTGTGGGTTCAACTACCACTTGAGTAAACTAATTGTTTTCATTTTCTCGCTTTGGTATCAAGATAAAGTGCGGCGGGCACACAATTCTCTTGTACTGAAATTTGAGGAGCCTATCCCATTGTCTCTCCTGTTACTAGCGGAGTAGAAAAGAAATACGAATAATTCATTCTTCTGAATGGAAATCGAACCAACAAACATCGTATCTACAGTTAACAAAATATCCGTCTATCATATAAGGCCTTAAAAGCTTCGCAACACCCACCACCGGAAGCACCCAATGGATGCAAATACTATATAACTTCAATTAAAAGCTCCAACCGTTGTGTAAATTTACTATAGTTTTACTACACTTTTTCTATAAAGATAAACTGAAAAAGGTAATTTAAATTACCTTTATTTACCTTTAAATGTTTATTTTAGTATAAAACAACGATTTAGATAAAATACGAGTACAATTGAATTTTTAAAAGATTTAGTTTAATGTACATTGAATTAACTACTTTTATTTTTTCGCTCTGATAGAACGAAGTGCCGCGTTCAGCTCCTTGCTTGTTGGCTTAAATCTTTCACTCAATTTCAGACGGAAAGCTAGGAGCAGAGGGTCTTAACACTAGGTTCCCTTTACGTATCCTGTTATATGGGGGACTTGGAACTGACTACCATCGTACGTACTAGATAATGACAGCTAATCCTAATAGTGCGGATGATTAAGGATGACATAATTTAACAAACATTTACTTTACAAAAGGGGCACAAGATGATTAAATTCAAACTCAAATTCAAATTCAAAATATTCTTTATTGAAATAGGCAATTATTATAAGCACTTTTGAATCGTCGAATGAACATATGAACAAAAAGCTACCACCGGTTCGGAAGGCAGTTCTGCTGAGAAGAGCTGGCAAGAAACTCAACAGTTGCTCTTTTCAAAATCAATGGTATAACCTATTAACATTAGCTGGCTTAATAATCATCTCCATTACTGAAACTTAGAATCTTTGGCAAGATTTATGTCATATTTGTTGGCTTTGGAAAACTAGCCAAGGATCAGCCTTTGACAGCAGAAAATTGGCCGTTCATTTTAATTTATACAGTAAATTTAAGCTTGAGCTTATCGTGGTGATGCGCGTGACTATAAATAACATTAACACGGTGTATATCATTTGTTGTTACTTTAAAATATTACAAAATTATTTAATAAAATAGTGTTTTCTCGAATAATGATTTTTTGTGCATTTTTTTGGATTGCCTTTGAAGAGATGCGCTCGTAGCGCAGCGGCACGGCGTCTGGAGTTCGATTCCCACTCGCAGGAATGAGTTATTTTCATGTCCTCGCCACGCAACGAGCAATAAGACATTTCATTACCCAAAAATATAAAAAAGTCGTGTTTAATATAATATTTTGCATTTAAATTGGTATTCCTACACTACCTTAAAATAATAATTTGTATTAGGTTAAGAATCGAACTTACAACTATCGCATTGACACTCAGACTCTATCTCGCTGTGGCAACGGCCTCATTAATATTATTTAGCGGGCCACACTTAAAGGTCCTAAAAGCATACCTAAATTCATTACAGAATATTCTCTAAAATACCACTTGAGCTAAGGGCTTGTGATCGGAAAGTAAACTTCAAGTAACACTTAATTTAATACTAGTTGAAGAGATATTGGTGAGAAGATATTTATAATTGACTGATTAAATTCTAGGATTGTTATATTTTAAATAAAAGGATATCAATCTACCACCGAAGATTTCCTATTTACCTCGCGTACTGTCCTGGATTCTTGCAGAGAAAAATATGGGTACGGGTCTCAATAAATGTTGTTTTAAGAAAGTTGTATACTTAATAATGTATTTTATCTTTAATCTATGTCTTCATGTATTACATAAATAAAAGACGAAAACGATGGAATGAAGATCCATAGTTAAATCTTGAGAGGAGCTGAACTGCCAGCCATTTTAAACGAATATTGAACGAGTGAAAACAAATACTATGCCCTAAGCCAAAATTGAAAAGGAATAAAAATTAAAATATGACCCCGGTCACGTGCGAATCGCACTTGGACACCAAGAACGTGCCAAATTCATGTTTGTAGGTCACAAGAAATACAATTTATAACAGGTCAGCTTATATTGTATGTAATTGACTACAAATTTATATTTACAAGCTTATGCTTGTAATGGCTACCTAGAGGGAACCTAGGGTTGACTCTACTCCGTTAGAGTACTCCGTACTCCGTTTAGTGCTCAACGCCGCGTTTTGTCTCGACACCAGAGTCAAAAAATATAAAAGTAAGAGATATTACATTTTGTCGAGTGGGGATCGAACCCAAAACCAGTCAACTTTACAGTCACACTTTACTTGCGTCACGACTGGCCTATAAGTCTTAAGTTCTCACTTCTTGCCAATTTCGTAAATTGGTCCATAGAAAGCACTATAGGCTGTGATGACGCTTCCATTGTTATACAAAATGCTGCAAAAAAAACGATGCATAAACGGTGGTGTCTTTTAATAGCGTTGATTTAAAAATTTGATTCTGTATATGCTGTAAGGGACTATAGATCCTGGATATTTGATATTAATTTCAAATATGGTCTTGACAGACGGACATATAGACAGGCCGTCAGCAATTGCTTCGAGCTGAGATCGAACCCACAGTCGTCGCGTTTACTATCATACGTAGTTCTACTCATCCAAATTGGCCTCAAAGTCAAACGTACTATAAAATAATAAAATGCCACAGACTGACAAAAAGAGTAATAAATAAAAAGAATCAAAAATTAAATGTGATGAAGTTAAAGCAAATATTATACGAACCGTAATGACCTTTTTAGAATGTGGGTAAATATTAAATAATGGAATGTATTCAACAAATATTGATTTTATGGTATCTATTAATTGGAAAGATGAGAAGTTATTAATTACAATGTAAACTTTTATGGCGGATTGAAAATTAAATAAAAAAATCGTTCGAGTGCAAGTCGGATTTGTCACCGAGGGAGAAATATTAACTTATAAAAGTTGAATAAATTAAGTTTGCGGACTTTATTAATTTTGTATGAAATCTAGTAAAATTAAGTGAGGCCAGTTGAGGTGCAGGTTCGACCCCAACTCGGGGAAATGAATTAATATTTATTAATATTTTTATTTCTTTGCATCAAGATAAAACCCGGCGTTGAGTTCCGCTACTATACACGCATTGCCTCGAAAAATACGGCGGAGTGTGGGGAACGGACTGTCTTAATACTAGGTTCCCTCTGCCTATCTTATTGTATATGACATACATGTAGAGATATGCACAAAATCACACAACTTACTTTTCAAAGTATGAAGACCGTAATCAGAAATCTGCAGCACCCATCGCCGGTCCACGAGGCAGTTACTCGAAGTCAAATTTCCATGAGAAATTAATGCTGAATCGTGTAAATATATCAATCCTCTCAATAAATCAGCTACCAGGCTCGCCACGAACATATCGTCGAGATACAGGTCTCGATCTGCCAGTACAGTGGCCAAGGAACCTCGAGAACAATAGGCGGTTATGATGCAGGCCACACCAGTTTCAACGCAGACCCCAACGAAGGGTGTGAGATTTTCATGGCGTAGTTCTCTCATCTGTTGACATTATATTAAATTATATGCGTGTTTGTGTTATGCTTTCGTGATACCGGGTGCTAGATTGTTAAGAAGTAGTGGTGGGTTCAGTTCCCGAAAGGGGGAACATTAGTAAAAATTTTATTTTAAGACTTTTGTACGACATATGACTTATCGTAATATCCCAAGGTAACTGACTGACCGCAGGTACAGTGGGTTACATTAAATACTCCATTGAATACTCCACTCAAATAAAAAATATTTTTTCAAATCACACCGGTAGTTCCTGAGATTAGTTCGTTCAACCAAATAAATTCTTCAGTTTTTTAATCTTAGTTTAGATTTCGCAGTCAAAATGAATAACTGAGCATTGTGGATTCGATTTTTTTTATTTAGTCATAAAAATGGAGACGAAGTGAAGAATAATTAAAAATGAAATAGAAATATGACAAAAGCTTCAAATGTAAATATTTTAAGAAACCGTTTCTCGTCGGGTCGAGCAAGTTACTTTAGTACTGGAATGATAAAATGCAGTATTATTTAACTACCTTTTGTTTACAGGAATAAGCTTATATTGAAAATAATAGTATAAATAATCCCGCCGTGGGGAAGCGCCGCGTCTTGTTATGAAAGACGATGGATATGGTTTCAGTCCCCACTCAGAGAATAAATAAATGAAATCAACATGTATTGTACTGTCGCCAACATTCGGAAAGTAGGAAGCAAAGCCATTTGGTATAGAAAATACAAAAAAAGGTTTCGTTATTTTTTTTTTCATCTTCACACAGCAGGATATGCAGAGCGAACCTAGTGATAAGTCTCTCCATTGTCCATTTTCCATCGATTTCTATAGATGTTACGTGTTGAGTAGCGGAACACAACGCCGCGTTTACTCTCGGCACCAGAACGAAGAAATGAAAATATAAAATATTTTTTTTTCTGGAGAGAGAAACCCTCAACCTGTTGCGTTTAAAGTCTTTTTTTTTAAAATACTTGAGTTTAAACTAGTGTTTGAATTTTCTATTTTGACACCTGACGCTATGCTTTAAATTCCAACCGCCTTCTTAAAACGAAGTAAATATTTGTATACGACGTTCCATCAACTCGCGCTTCGCTCTTCTGATTTATTAATAGTAAATTATGAAATATTAGGTTCTCAACATTCTAAAGCCTGGTTTCCATTGCAATCGGAGCGCCTACATTTAACTCGAATTCAAAATAATAAACTGCATATTTGTATTTCCACCAATAAATAGTCGGGCAGGAAGGACAGAGAGAGGAGAAAGAGTTGAAATGAACTTGTTCAATTCTAAGGAGAGAAGCGAAGTAATAACAAAATACAAAATTCTTTGTTGATGCAATGTAAATTACCTATTTTATTTAAAAGGTCCTGTCCTTTCCACTGAAGCATTGCTCGTTCATTTCTATTTCAGTGGAAACGACCAAGAACGGTTTATCCGTTTGGGAGCTACGATGCCACATACAGACATACATACATACACTATATTTTGGTCCGGGGATAAAAATAGAGAAAAAAGTACATTGTAATTATAAATTATTTTCGTACTTACTAATAACTTTGAATAAAGATAAATATTATATTAAGAAATATAAAAAGTTTTTTCATTTATTTTATTTATAAAAGCGAAATAGGCAAAAAAGGCTTCGATAAAAAAGGTTTATGTAAAGTTTTTTTTATTTAAGACACACATTTATTTATTTTATTTGCTTGCACGCTGTTTCCCGCATATAGCAAAGTGGGCAGAGGGCTCAGTTCTCTTTCAAGATATTGCGTATTGGTGGAACTCAACGCCGAACTTCGTCTGGTTACTACGGCTAGAAAATAACTATCAGTGGGATTGATCCCATAACCATTGGTGTAAAGACGACTGTAGTCATACATAAGTAACATTTAATAGAAGAACAGTATCTTCTACTATTGATACTTAGAATTTGTATACACTTGAAGCTCTGAACTCTACAAGTCAAAGCATAGTTACAAGTTGTCGGTAAAGTTTGGAAATAGTATAGCTTAAATTGAACTGCAGAAAATACATTTTGTTAGCTTTGATGATTGCTTTTGACGTTATCATATCATCAGCTCAGTGGTATAAGGTCTGACTTAACTGCCATTGTCTTGGGTTCGAATACCACTATGGAAATGGATATTCAGCAATACAGCGACTATTACGCAAATGTCAAAGTTGGCGGAAGCGATATGGGAAACTAGTATTGAGGCACTCCGTTCCCCATTTTTTTGCTGATTTTTTGAGGTATTGCTTTTTTTTTTTTTTTTTTT